>VXBA01005448.1:802891-824944 GCA_013399895.1 Serilophus lunatus
GGGGTGTGTTTAGCTTTCAATTGTGTCCAAAATAATCAAACAGCTCCTTTAAATTTGTATGAATCAAGATCCTGAAGGCTGGAGGGGACATGAGACTTCTGTTGTTTCAGTCTCAGTGTTTTTTTAACAACTTGCTGTAGTGAATATGGACTCAAATGTAGCACAGTTTTCAGGTGTCAAACTAAAGCCTCACTCTAGTTTGTGGATATATGGCAGGCTTTTACCTGGAATGTTCATGTAATAAAGGAAAACCAGATCTGGTTTTGCTGAGGCTTTTCCTAGGTTTTTAATCATTTTAAAAGCAAAAGGCTTAATGTTTTTGTTTGATGTGTGTGATTTCTGTTCTGAACACCAGCTACCTGATTATAGTCTTTTCTTAATGAAAGGAGAAGCCCTTCTGTTGGTGTCTGGTATGTGAAGTCAAGGCAAAGATTTGTTTAGCTGTTTGTTTGTTTTTCTTTCAGGTAAAGAAAGCCTTTTTTGCCTTGGTGGCAAATGGTGTGAGAGCAGCTCCACTGTGGGAGAGTAAAAAACAGAGTTTTGTAGGTAAGTAGTTCTAACATTACTCAGGATTACTTGAATTTCCAAGGTGCTTTATTGTTTTTGAAGGTTGGTCTGGGGCTGTCCATCATCCAACACTGGCAAAGAAGGTGGGTTTTCTCCTCCTTGTGAGGAGGGAAATGTCACCAGCTTCCATAGTGTTGCTGTGCTTTGAAAATCATGATGGTTCTTTTTGGTCCTGACCTTCTGAAATTTGGTCTCTAATATGTGCACTTTGCTGTGTACTTAAAGGTAATGGTCACAAAAAGGAAATTTGAGAATGGGAACTATAGGAAGAGAATAATTTCGTGGTACAGTGTCCTAATATGGATGCAATATAAGCTTGTTTCTCTGCATGTGCTCAATAAGGAGCTCTGAGGAATCTTTTAAATACCAGAACTAATGTGGAGTGCTACAGATATGCCCCATGTTAGGAGAAAAACATTAGATCTATGCTTTGTTTTTTTAAAAAAATTGAGTCATTGATTGCCACAACAACAGTCCTCCAAAACCAGATCTCAGCTGTATTCAGAAAATGGGTTCATAGTGGCAGTTACTTTTGTGACCTGGAATGTAGGGTGAGGATTCTTGATTTATTAAAATATTTTAAATTCAGGTGTGGAGGAGCAATAGTTTCTTGCAATACACCACAGGAGTGCTGTGTGTTTTGTATTTCATTTCATTTCTATCTGTGACTAAGCTCTAGTGATTTAAAGCTGGCCTCCAGATTCCCTTCCCCATTTCTTAGTTTCTTCAGTTTAGATATTAAAGAGTAACAAACAGTGGAGCAATTGCATCTTCTTCTCAAACCTAGAGCTTGAAAGCTCAAAAAAAGATGTAATATTTTCAGGTAACTACACCAATCATCAATATTGTATCACACAGTTTGGTGTTGGTGCTTAAAACATACACACTGTTGATGTATTGTATTTCTTTAAAAAGTGATATTTCAATACAGATGTTGAGGATGACTGTGGAAATGATTAAGTTCTTTAATAAGAAAAATGGGTTATACTGTTCCTTCATTTGAGTCTAAGAGTCTGCCTGACTTGTCAAGTACTTGATGAGAATGTGTCTTACTCAAATAGAAAATGAAAGGCAAGGATAGTTCTTCAACCTTTAAAGATGTTCTAAACCCCTCTTTTCTTTCCACAGTTTGGGGGTGGGTGTGGTCTGAATTCAAGAGGTTTCTTTGAGTCAGATTGAAAGTGAGGAGAAGCACATAGGTTATAATTTTGAATATCAATTCAGACATGTTTTTATTCTGAAGTACTGTGTCAGTGTGAAAGTGAATAGACAGAGTTTTGGAATTCTACTGTTAATTAATCCAATACAAATAGTATGTTCCATGGATTTAATGTTAATTAAATTATGTATTGTGAATATAAATAGGAGAAAATATCTGAAAGTTCTGTATGTTAAATTTTAGTCTAAAGACCTTTTATCTGTCCCTTGTTACAGGAATGTTAACAATTACAGATTTCATTAACATACTGCATAGATACTATAAGTCTCCAATGGTGAGTATGATATTGAGCTGTAATTTGGTCATTTGCCATACAGCACTGAAATACCAAACTGAAACACTTTTGATGACTGTCATTATTATTTAAGCCTTTGGAAGCTTAGATATATCATGGGTACACTCACTGTGGATTTGGAAAGGAAAGGTGTCTGGGTGGGCAGGGTTCTAAAATGGTCTCTGGACTCCTGAGCTTGGGCAGGTTGTCTGCCACTCGAGTCACACATGGATAAACATGGAATTTCCTTCATGAGTGCCACCGCTTCTGATGTGTGGTGTGGTGCTTGCCATGATGAGCCTTCCCTTTGGATGTGAGGCTCCCCTGGGGGCTATAACTAGTTAATGATGCATTTGGGTTGAAGGACAAGGCTTAGCACACTTCACTTTGGAACTGCACGTGGTACAGAAAGTGTGAAGGACAATATTTGATTGGGGATCACTGTCTTTGTGTTCAGGTTGTTTAAAAGCTTGTATTTCAATGGTGACCAGAGCTCTTGGTAAATGGCAAATATCCAAAAACCCTCTGGGGAGGATGTCACAAGTAAAAGTTCAGTGAATTAAGAATCGAGTGTGTAGCTGTATGTGGTTCATGTGTTGATGTAACCCTCTTTGTCTCACAACTGTGATGGAGCTGTTCCAAAAGGAGTATATGGAGTTGTGCAGGATGTTGCTTACAGAGGCTTGGATGCTTTAAAAATGATGTAGATGGTGTAGAATAAACAAGTTAAACTAGTTAAATACATGCAAATATTTTAGTTATGTGGCTGAATTGCACAATCAGTTGGAGATCTGTTAACTTCAATTAACTGTAATTTAAAATTCCCATTGGCAGTCAGTTGATGAAATTCTCTAGCTTGCATGTTCATACAAACATTTACATCCCTTTCTTGTTCCTGTCAAATCACAATTCCCCCTCTACCAATTAAAACATATGTACTATGTTTTACTTGCTAAAAAAATCAAGAACAGTTGGATGAAGCAGACATCTGATGTACTTCTCAAAGCTCATGTTAATTTTTAAAATTATATGAAATTCTTGTAAGATACCAAGAGTGTGTGCACTGTCCTTTCTTCTTGTTAAAGAATTCTTTTTTTTTTCTCCCTGGGGATTTATGAGGAGTGGGGTGAGGAACAAATGAGGAGTGATTGCACACTGGTAACTTTTTTAAAATTTCTGTTTTGTAATGACCCTTAACCTCAACACTACTGATTTTTTCCATGTAATTTTACCTCGGGTCTGACTGCTGTCACTCATTTACATCACCCAACACCCTATTCCATAGTTTCTGCTAAAATGGCAGCAGCAGGAGGAGTAGCTGGGGAAGGACAATATTTGACTTCAGTGATTGATGCAGTCTTCTATGAGAAAAATAAATAAATTAATGGTCCAGCAAGGAATGCTTTAGTCCTAATAAGTGAAATCAAGCAGAAAATAAAATTCTTAAAATATTGTAGTCATTCTCACTACATGCATCACAACAGTGTGGAGGACATTTGCTATTCATGTACCAGGTAATATCCCCTGTGGATTGATAGGAACATCCAGGCAGTTTCTCCCTAAATAAGTGCTCTTGCTTGTTTGTAATCAAGTAAAATTAATCTCTGTTAGCATTAAGAAGTTCAAGTGATCAGGGTAAGCCTTTTACTGGTGTGGGGGTGTGAGGAATCACCAGGGGTTTACTCTGGATGGTTGTTTTAAGGTGAGAGAAATTACTGAGGGGATGCGTGGGAGTCAGAAGAGACCTTGACTCCAGACCAAGGCCAGTGTAAGGTGTTTCTGTCCCCTGGAATGATGGATCCAAGGTGGTGCTCTGCACTGAGCAGGGCTGCACTCCTTGTTATTGCCAAGAAATGCTCTTTTGGACATTTCTTTCTCTGTTATGTTCTTAGCTGTGAAGTAGAGGAAAGCTGTTCAGGTGTTTGTAATGTTAATGATGGACTAAAAATCAATTCTTCAAGCTAAACTTCCATCTACCCTTTGTAGGTTCAGATTTATGAATTGGAGGAGCACAAGATAGAAACCTGGAGGGGTAAGACTATTTACTACTTGATAATGTAATAGGTTTTAATGCTTTTCAGCAGAGTGGATTTTTAATTAATCATAGACTTAGCTTTAATATACTCTTTAATGAAAACAGAAATAATAAAAGCTGCTCTTTTGGCTCCTGCTGCTTATTTTTCCATCTGAAACAGCAGGTGGACTGGTGGTCTGGGTTGTGTACACTCCTGTGTCACTTGTTCATGGTTAGCACCAGCTTGCTTTTTAAGGAAGGAAAAATTAAACTAAGGCAGCATGATTGGGATGTGGGGAGTGGGAAAGTGTCTGAGCCAGGGTGCCAAAGGAATAGATGGAGGGAACTGGTGGGACAGCAGGAAGCTGTGCCTGAGGGAGCTGCAGCTGGGGACTCATGGAACATATGGGTGTAAACAGAAGTGCTGGGTGCAGGGAGGAAGCTTTGTGTGAAAAACAGACCTTTAAGCCATGAAATAATGCATGGAAGTCCCCCATGTAGCAGAGCCTCCCAGAACCAGAACGAGGAAAGGATTATTTGCTGTAATTGCAGTGACCCCTGGTGGTATTTAGCTCAGTCCTGCTTTTAAAATTTATCTCTTTTTAATGTTTCTTTAGAGGACTGTGCATGGAATAACAGCAGTAACTGTGTATATTGCTGCCTGTCTTCCACTTCATTTTGTACACATGAGTTCATAAAATGCTTCCATAAAATGTGAGGCTTTCACAGCAAGTGATAACAGCCTATTAATTTTCTGTCCACAGAGCTTTATTTACAAGAGACATTTAAACCTCTAGTGAACATCTCCCCAGATGCAAGGTAGGATTTTGTTGTTCAGTCTTTTCAACTTGAAGTACTCTAACTCCATCTCAGCACTGCCTTTAAGACTTTTTAAATAATAAGAAACCATTTATATTGAAAACTAGAGTGCAATAATGAAGGACTGTCTTTTAGTATAATCAAGGAGTTTTGAGAGATTTTTTTGTTGTGAGCAAAAATGGTTTTTTATTATCCAAAGAAGAGAATTTTTTGCTGGACTTTTGCCTTCCATGAGTATAACTGTTCTGGTGAATTAACTAAACATGGGTCAATATTAATTGCCCCAAAACATGCAAAAAAGGCAATGTGGTGACACTTCAAGCTACCCTGCAAGTCCTGTTTGTTTCATGAAAATCAAGAACTGTAGAGAGCCTTTCGTTTGCCTTGTTCTCAGCAGTCACAGTAACTGAGAACTTAAAGCACTTTTCAAGGCAAGTAACTTTCCTTGACCAAAGGAAAGACAATATCTGTGTGGTTTGTTCTGCTCTGCAAGGGTGTGTTTCTTAAAATATAAATGACTGTCCTTTTCTTCTGGATGGAAGTTTTTAACTGTCGTTATGCCTTGTTTACTAAATGTAACTTGAGACCGTTTTGGTTGATCACTTATGTCTTGAGTGCTGCTTAATCCCTGAGCTGGAGGGGGAAGTTTGTGTTCCTGCTCTCAGCTTGTGGACTAGTCTGATGATTATCTCTGAGTAATGATGTGCTGTATCCTCAGTAGAGCTGCCATTAAGTCATGAATAAATCATTCATTTAAGTCATAAGGAGTGTATTTTGAGTGGTAGCTGGTTGCAAAGAATATCATTAAGACAATGAAATCATTTAATTGTTTTCAGTCAAAGGTGCAGCAAGAGAAGTCTTGCAGTGAAGAAGATGCAGTAAGACATTTATAAAAGGATGCAGCAAGTCATCTTCAGACCTGATCCAGAAATGGACTTGGGTTCTGTGACAATGAGACTGCAGCACTCAGGAGTAACTAAATTCTTGCTCCAGGAGTGGAATCTACAGTGCAGTGGGGGGATCTTGGCTCCATGTACATTAAATGGAACCAGTTCATCCCTGTAATAGGCTCAGAACACACAGTTTATTGTGTAGGGGGAGAAGCTTCAGCAAGGTGTTTATCCAACTTCATTACTTGCTAATTTATTGCTGTTGCTGGTCAGCTGCTTTATCATAGTCTTGCTGGGACCAAGGGAAAAAACAAAGTGTCCCTTACAAGAAGAGCAGAGTGGCACAGGCTAGAGTGGCACAGGCTAGAGTGTTGTTAAATTGTAGTTGGAGTTTTTTTGATTCCTGCTGCAGTGTCTGGGGGGATGTTTCAGATCTCTTGAGGGTAACATTTTGATGATTCCCAATCATAAGTCAGTGAAATTCTTAGATAATTGTTTTTGGCTTAATTTCATAAATGTACTTAGACACAAAACTGCTCCTTGTGGAAAATGTTACAGAAGGTTGGGATTGAGATGGTTTAAGCGCAAGAGCTCTATTTTTCACTTTTTGTGTCTAAACAAAAATGCCCATTGTGAGTGCCAGGCTACTGTGGGCACAGCACTCACTGAAAAGAACTTTTACATTTAGGAAGAAATATTTCTGCTCTACTTTACACCACAAGACATCAATTTCCATCACATTTTCATACTGGTTTTACATGTCCATGGGTTTATCATTGTTTGATGTGTTTTACCAGCTGCAAAAGTTAACTTGAACCCCCTTCTCTTTTCTATAACATTAAAGATAATGTGAATAATTACTTATCACACTTCTTGGATGTTTGCAAATATGTGGATATATATCACTTGGCATTCATTATTTGTTGGCAGCTCATTGATTAAACACATAAACTGTTTTTCTCCTCAGCCTTTTTGATGCTGTATATTCGTTGATCAAAAACAAAATCCACAGATTGCCAGTTATAGACCCAGTCAGTGGAAATGCACTTTATATACTTACCCATAAAAGAATCCTCAAGTTCCTCCAGCTTTTTGTAAGTATTTAAATCTATGCTGTGCTTAACTGATTTTTTCCTCCAGTAGACATCTGATGTAACCAAGTAATTAAAGTCTTAGGGCAGAAATTTGTTGATGAACTTCTGCATTCATTGTGTCCATGCATATCTTTCCTTGATAACAGAGAAATTGAAGCTTGATGCAGGACCTGTAGTTTACCTTTGTTTTAGTCCTTTAATGAAACCTGAACACCAAGGACTTGTCTGTTGGAGTAGTTTGCTGTCCTTTCTGGGGTATCTCCTGAGCCTCAGAAGCTTCTTTACATGAAAAGAAAAATGAATTGTCTCCCAGAGATGAGATTGTCATTACTCTCTGTAGTGATTTTAGTCACATGAGTGAACAGGAGGCCAAACAAAGCAGGAGAGTTCAGGATAAGCATTCAACTTAATGTTGTGCTGTCTTCTCTCTCCAGTTTCAGCAGGAATGGCATAGGTTAGGATCTAAAGCTTTTAATAACGGGCTACTGCAAAAAAATGAGCAAAAATCTTAGTTGAACAGCCTTAATTTAGAGCTGCTTGGAACAGAAACCTCTAGGGCTGAGCTTGTTGGGGCTTTACATTAATCTGGTAG
Organism: Serilophus lunatus; assembly: GCA_013399895.1. Classification (NCBI taxonomy): domain Eukaryota; kingdom Metazoa; phylum Chordata; class Aves; order Passeriformes; family Eurylaimidae; genus Serilophus; species Serilophus lunatus. The sequence goes on from VXBA01005448.1 coordinate 810,361, forward strand.
CAGGTCCCTGCAGAGATCTGCAGCCATCAGTGGATGAGTGAACACAGACAACTGCACTGTAAATACATTCCTTCTGGCTTTCCTAGATGTCAGAGATGCCAAAGCCTGCCTTTATGAAGAAGAATCTGGATGAACTTGGAATAGGAACTTATCACAACATTGCCTTCATACATCCAGACACTCCTATCATTAAAGCCTTGAATATATTTGTAGACAGAAGGATATCGGCGTTACCTGTTGTGGACGAGTCAGGTGTGTGGTGGCTCTTCTGGGCACACAGATAAAGAAGATAAATGCTGCTGAGCCCTGGGTTGATGTTGAGGTGGGGGAAGGTGACAAGAAGGACAAAAAAAAAATAATAAAAAAGACAAGGGTGAAAAAAGGGGATATAAGGAAATACTTATGCAAGATGTAAAGAACGTCATCGTTCTGTTGGTTGCTTGGGGTTTGGTTTTTTTTCAGTCGTCTCTCCTTGGCCTGTCTTTTCTGTGTGATAAAAAATGATAGCAGGAAGTAAGAAAACTGATTTTGTGTTTTAAGCACTCAGTTAACTTTTGCTTTTCTTTATTTTTTTTTAGGAAAAGTTGTAGATATTTATTCCAAATTTGATGTAATAGTAAGTATATCTCTTCATTTCTATTAAATATTTTATATGCAGTAAGCATTTGTAAATTAATCCTTTCCTGTGACAATTTGTTCCTTAGGCTGAATGAAACAGATGTGATTCACCATGCACAGCATTTTTTTATTGCTATTTTCTATTTAAGTTATCCTTAGTAATACTATTTTCACTCAGGCATCCACTGTTCCAGATGTTACCCAAAATTAGATCTGTCTGTACTCCTAAAAAAAGAGTACTTAATCTAGAGGAGGGAATCAAAACTGGTGAAAGGGCCAGAAGGAATGTCCTACAAGGAATGGCTGAGGACTCTGCGTTTGTCCATCATGGATAAAAGGAGGCTGAGGGGTGATGATCTCATTGCTCCTGCAGCTTCCTGAGCTCTTCCTCCTGGTATCCAGGGACAGGACATGTGGGAATGGTTCCAAACTGCACCAAGAGAGCTTTAGACTGGACATTAGGAAGCATTTCTTTACCAAGGGGGTGGTCACACACTGGAACAGGCTTTCTGGAGAGGTGACTGGTGCCTGTCAGTGTTTAAGAGGAATTTGGACAGTGCCCTTAATAATGTGGTTCAACTTTTGGTCCTCCCTGAAGTGTCAGGCAGTTGGACCAGGGGATCATTGTAGCTCCCTTACAACTGAACTGTTCTGCTCTCTTCTTTTTCTGTTTGTTTCTATTTTTGAGCAAGGATTTTCTTTTTCCAGCTGCTGCCATTCCACAGACTGTTTTCAAAGAGAATCCAGATTTCTCTGTGAAGTCTGAGTACTTTGTATGACTTGACCTTCTCAGTGATCTAAAAACTACTTGGCCCATTCCTTTGAGTCTCTGACTCCAGAGTATTACATCTGTATTCCTTCTGGTTTAGATCTAATCCAGGACAATCTGGCTGGCTTTCCCTCAGGATTGCAGCAGTGTGGTCAGATCCATGCCATAATTTGCCAATCTCTGAGAGCAAGAGCTCCTCTATTCTCATGGCTCTCGGAAACTTGAGAAATACATGATTTTCTTATCTCTGTGCCCTCCCAGCTGTATGCAACTGCCTTCTAATTGTAGCATCTGACAGCTGCATTATTTTTTAGAGATTTCCATGCACAGGCTGCTTATTCCACCAACCAGCTGTGATAATGAAGAATCCAGATGTGTGAAGCACTGCTTAGAATGCCTTCAGTAATATGGAGAACAGTCCCAAATGGACAAGCTTGGAGCTTACAAATATCTCTGGCTGCAATCAGTGCTCAAATGCCAGGCATTTGTCTTTGCTCTTTGGGGTTCTCCGCTGTGTAAGATGCTGTTCAGCCATAAAAGCTGCTCAGGGAATAGGCAGTAGCTGTAGAGAGAACAATGTGACATTCCAATGAGATTTCGCAGTTGGTGGGTTCAGTGTTTCAACTGATTTTGTAACTGTGTTACACTTTGAGGGAGGACGTGTTTCCTTCATTTCCCATTCTTTTTCAGTGAAAACATCAAAAGGAAGAGGGCTCCTTATATTTTTCACTTCTTTTCTCATTTTAAGTGATGAGGCAACAAAATCTAATAGGAGATTTAGAGATGTTTGGAACAATATGTTTTGAGATCAAGAAAAAAAAAACCCACACCAGGAAGACTTTAGTTTATAATTGTTTTCTCAGCCAAGTAACATGGGAAAGAGTTATTGATTACCTAGGCTAGTTTGCTTATTGAACAGGGGGGGAAAAAGATTCTAGTCTTAAAAGATAATCACCTCTGAGGCTTCCAGGTTTTCATTAATCTGCTTCGACCTGAACTTCAGCTTTAAAACAAGGAAGAAAAACATAATCCAAAGTGTTTAATGTGATCTTCCAATAAACATAAAATTTGTAAGATTCAGCTGGTAGGTTTTTAACTTTTAGCTGTCCCTCATATGCTTAGTTACATCAGTAGTTTAAGCTATACCTGTATGTATGGCTGCCTAAATTGGTAGAACAGAGTTCTTAATTCATTTTCAGATTCTTGATGTGAGAAACCTGGGCATGGAGTGATGGCATAGAAATACACTTACATGACACTAGTTATTGTGTGTAGGGTGACTTCAGTTTGCAGGGGCTTTTTAATTTAAGTTCTTCCACTGACCTTCATCAGGGCTTAGTTAACTGAATTAACTAGAACTGCTTTTATCTTCATGAGCATCTCAAACCTGTCTTGTCACGCTCAGCGTAATTCAGTCCAAAAAACTTGACCAATCACAGTATATTCTAGCCAAAAATTAATTCGATTTTATTGTTTTCATTTTAAAGGTCTCTCTTTGTTCTTCCTTCAGTGCCTCAGTAGCAAAATCAGTAGGCCAGGGTGTGCCAGCAGTACCAAAACACCACTGTGGTCTCACTCAGGTCTGGACAGAGTCTTCTTGCTGCAGGCATGGTCCTGTTCTTGCAATGAGAATTGGGAATGTCAGCTTCCAGATTCTTTTAATCTCTTACTTTTAGTGGTGGTGATGGGGTTTTGTTCATATTATTCTTATAGTACTTACTAAAATAGACCCAGGCACACAAGTTGTCATCGAATGACAGTGCCAGCTGAGTCCAGGAGAGGGAGTTTGAGCCCATAAATTAGAAAGGTTGAAGAATTAATTTGCTTTTTTTAGATGTCAGTCACTAAGATCTACTCCATGGGTGGTATTCACAGCAGTTATTTCTCTCCTCTGGGCTGTGAAAAACAAACAATAAAAAAAAATTGTATATTCTGTGTAGCCTAAAATCTGTAGAACTTCACCTTTACATTTTCTACTCGAGGCAAAAGCAGGATGAGTGACACCAAGCCAAAGATCAGACAGCAAAATCAGGAGATTTTCCTTGGCCTAATGGTTATCACCAAACAGCTTTTTCAATTGATCCAGTCTGTCATATGTTGTTTAACATAATTGCATGTTTGACAGTCCCCAGAAACTGAAGCTGAAAAGCATCTGCTTTGTGTAATATGTGACTTGGAACAGACTCAGTTTGCTCTAGAAATGTGTATATCTGCCTGTTGCCAAAACATTCACTTTATTGAGTGCTTTATTACTAAGTCCTGAGATGCCTGACGGGCCCTGGGTTTGTTTTTTTCCAGAATCTTGCTGCTGAAAAAACATATAATAACCTAGATATCACAGTGACACAAGCCCTACAGCACCGCTCCCAGTATTTTGAAGGTGTTGTAAAGTGTAGCATGCTGGAAACACTGGAGACCATTGTGGATAGAATAGTGAAGGCTGAGGTGAGTCCCCTTCACTAGAAGTTAAAAGTTGTATCACCAAGCCAATAAATAATACAGATTTATGTTTTAGTTACCTGGTAAAAGTGGTTTTTTTAGTAATTACATGTGTTAGGTGTCAGTTTGTTTTATAGACTCAGATTTTAGGTGCTTATAGGGATGTGCAAAATGTTTTAAAGTGTATCTGTAAGAATATTCAGTTATTTGCATTTCTGTTTTATGGCATTGACTAAACTGGGTGCAAAGCTTTTTTGGAAGAAACAGCTTTCTCCCAGGCCTGTTGTAAGTTTTGCAGACACATCATTTGTTCAACTCCAGTTTATAGCTTGGCTCAGGAAATTTATTGAGTGCAATTAGTTGAAGCATATGGAATCCTGCACTGCTCTCATAGAAATGCTGTGAAACAGCATTGGGAAAATAAATTCTTGTGAAGAAGCTTTCAGTGACTGCTCTTGGAAAGTGTTTATCTGTGTGCTGTCCATTCTTTTGGTGCTGTTTATCTTGTTTGTTAGTGGGGAACTTTCTTATACATGGAGGTGGATGAGTGTGAAGGTCTTCCTCCCCTGTTAGGCTTCTCTGCAGAATAAAATCAGTATTACCATCTTGAGTTGTCTCTGAGGTGTGATCAGCTCTGTTTAGAAGCTTTAACTTCTTCAGTTACAAGATCTATTTATTTTTCCATATTTAGGGCTGTAACCAGGCATATACTCGATAAGAGGAAAACTTCCACTTTGTTAACAACTCCTTTGAGCCTCCATTGGGCAATTTTTACTTGCAGCTTTCTGCATTTGTTTCACCTTCCTCCTGAAATGGAATAATTTTAGCATTGCTGGTATACAGATTTCAAATTTGGATTATTTTATTACTGTCTCATCACATTTGGGTTTTAAGAACCCTCTGGTTAAGTCTAAACACAGTGAGATTACATGTAAAAATGAGTCGGTCAAAAATACAAGCTGTTTCAGCTGCCAGGCTAAAGCTTGATCTTACTGGAAGTTAAAGAAATTAAACAATTGTATTTTCCATTTTTCTTGGATTCATTACACCGAGAGAAGACTCAAATTATTAAATATGTGCATATACAAGAACTAGCAAACTCATCTAAAATATCCCCCAACATAGTTTCATCAAAAAGAAAATGCAACAATATTTTCTCTATTTTCACTTAATAGTGAAGAGAGATAATTCACTTGGGTAAAAATAAACGTGGAGCAGACTCTCAACTTGGGGCTTTTTTAAGGATCTCTTACTTGGGAGCTGGATGGGCTTTGATGTTTAGGTTGTACAAGCCTGTGCCCACTTAGAGCAGCTCTGGAGCCAGGACTGACATCAGGGCACCCTCCTGGTCCTGCAGGGGCCTTTCACAGCTGCAGCCTGTTGTCAGGACAAGCCTCAGGACACAGGAGGATCCACCTGCAGCTGGGACAAAAGGTTGGTCACAGTCTGGTGAAAGCAAACTGTTCTAAAACCAACCTGACACACAGATTCAGTTGTGCAGCCCTGTGAGAAAAGTTGAAACCAACTCAGACGTGTCAAAATACAGGTTTTAGTGCTGTGCCTCTCTCTGCTGAGGAGGTCAAGAAGCATTTTTGGGAAAGAAGCCACTTTTTATTACTGTATCTAATTTCTTGAGATCAGAGCCTGAGTTGGGCAGGGCCTGTAAGTTGGGGAAGAGTGCTTGACGTGTCACGTTTTGAGAGCAGAAGCATTTTCAAGACCTAGATCTTGACTTACCTGTCACTTCATATCTGGTTTTGTTGCCATGTCAGACAGCTGTGTGCTTTTTGAACAGCACTATTTTCATTTATGTAGGGCAAGCATGTTTGTATTGCCAGGAGGGGATTGGTATTGCTAACATTTTGTACCATTTCAAGTTGGGGTTTTTTTCCTACATGTGTTCCTGCTGCATTGCTTCAATTTCTTGTTTGTTTTTCTTTGCTTTGGCTGTAACTTTTAATGTCTCGGGCTCTGTTCCCTGCTGGCAGGTTCATCGGTTGGTGGTAGTGAATGAAGCTGATAGCATTGTGGGTATCATCTCCCTGTCTGACATCCTACAAGCTTTGGTTCTCACACCTGCAGGTATGGAACTGCCCTCCACAAGGGGTGTAGTGTGGTTGTGTGCACACCCTGCTGGGTGTAATTTAGTTGACAAAGGCAAACGTTTCATCCTCAGCTTCTGTAACTGTTGCATCATAGTTCTTAAATACACTCCTCATTTCTCTTCAGGAAAAAGATGACAAAATATTCACTGTCAGTCTCCTGTTCACTGAGGAGGGCATGCAGAAGTGAATGTCACTGCTGTTCATGTGTCTTTTGAGAGGGAAAAAAAGATCTTGATTATTGCTTTAACAGGGTGAAGGGGAATATATATTAGGAAGAAATTCTTCTCTGTGAGGGTGGTGAGGCACAGGAACAGGCTGTCCAGAGAAGCTGTGGCTGCCCCATCCCTGGAAGTGTTCAATGACAGGGCTTGGAGCAGCCTTGTCTAGTGGAAGGCGGCCCTATGGCTTTATGTTCTTAACTGTAATCTCACTTTGGCCACGTAAATTATTAAATGCCACAAGAACTAAAGCAAACTTCCCCTCTTGGCTTTTTAAGGAAGACAAAAAATGTCTTGAGGGTTAAGATTTTGCCTAAAAAAAAAAATTCAGACTAAACAAATGGAGCTGGATACATCCTCTAAATAAGAAAGTGTGAATGTGAGTTTAACTGGGATCTTCTACCTGCCCTCACAGATAATGTAATTATGTAAAGGTGTTTTTCCTATGTAGATTTTAAAAAGTTAATGTAGCTTGTTTACTTAGTAAAATTCTTCCCTAATCAGTGATACTGCTGGAGGTATTATGTTAGTGCATCAACTTCTTTTTAATGACCTGGCAGAGCAGGTAACCCAGCTCTCTGTGAAAGGAATAGGTGAGGATGCCCAAAGTCAGCCCAAAGATCTGGATCAAATGGGATCATGGCCTAGAGAGAGAAAGGAGGGTTGTATGTCCCCCCAAAAAGGAAGATGTAAAGACAGGCAGCTGGTGCCTGTCCAGGCAGAGGAGGGGGTTTGTTCCAGGACTGGAGGGTTAAAGGATCCAAGGAGAACAGAACTTACTGGTAATGGAGCAAAGTTTAGACAGAAAAGATGCACCTGGATGCTGAGAAACCAAGAGCTTTGTTACATTGGCATTACATGGATACCTAAGATGCAGCTCTGAAGTGATACAAGGGTGCTCTGTCATTAATTGAAAAGGGCAGTTCCTGCTCCCACACCCTGGGCTGTGCACTGTGGGTGTTCACGTGGGAGCTGCTGTAACTCATTGATCAGCAGGAGACTGAGCCAGCAGAAAAAGCTGCAGTTTTGTCAGCTTGGCACACTGAACTGGCTCACAGAACAGTCTGGCACTGAGGACAGGGGTTAGAGCAACAGGGAGGGCAGGATTATGCCCCTGGAAGAGATGAGGTGAGGGAAGGCATTTTTTGGGAGCAGTTCAGCATTAGGTTGCATTGCCACAGGCAACTGCCCGATTTTAGACTGGGATTTGTCTCATAAGGGAGGGGTATCTGCCATGTAAATTTAGTTTGTAGAGTTTGGAGTGTGATTTGGCTCTTAATGTATAAGAACACCAGATAAATCATGCTCAAAAATGCCCATTTCTTTCCACAGACTTTAAGGGGAAATTTATTGACTGGCAGGAACTGAGACCAGCCTGTGTTCGGGGGAAAAACATACCAGTTGTGATGTGAAAACTGGGTGCATTTAATGAATTTTTTAGTGCTTGGTTATACAAATAGCAACTCCAAGTTGCTGGCAAGATACTCTTGCTCTCTAGGGTTGGATGCTGAGGCCAAGCTCACCATAGGGCTCAGTCCTTGCCCAGTGTGTGGCTGCTTTGAGTACCTGGAGAAGAGATGCTGTACATTCCTGCTGAACTGTTCTCTAGGATCAATGCTGTCAGCAAAATCTGCCTCTGAGCCAGGAAACAGGAGTCCATCAACGCTGTGTACTCAAACTGAATTTTTATATAGTTTATGCTCAAGCAGGACTTCATTTTTTGGGGGCTGTTATGATGATTAAGCTTGGCTGTAAGCTGAGGGACAGGTTTGGGCCGTGACTTTTTGGTTGGGGGCTTCTAAAGTATTTTTTTTGTGCTGGGGAGAGTCTTCAAAAGCACTTGGGATAACTTCCCAGAAGAGTTAGTTAAACTTACCAATGATTTCAGAGGCAATGAGAGTCTCAAGGCCTTCCAGGCTCTGTTTCGTGTTGGCATTTAGCAATCCTGCAGTATATTCTTTATAAATGATATATCCAGCACTAAGATCTTGGTAACATGGTCAGAGAAAGTTCCAGCATTTGGGATGAGCAATGCTTTTCCATGAGCCAAAGGAAATCACACCTGCTTTCCTCTTGTGTTCACAGGTGCCAAACAGAAGGAGAATGAGAGCGAATGACTGCTGTGAATGTACATGTTTGTAGGAGAACTTCAAAAAAGTTTCTGGGTCAAGTTTGTCTCAAGAGCAGTGACTGCAATAGAACAGAGCAGGATGGCTGAGGATGTGTATTGGGACTTAAGTGATGGATGATGAGTCTCTCCCCCCCCAGTGATGTCGCAAAAAAAAAAAAAATAAAAAAGCAGCATGACAAAAGCTTATGTTAAAATGTAGGCTCATATTTCAAAATGTCTTCAAAACATTTGCTGGAAGACTTCACATGATGTCCTTCATTAAAATGCACTGTATTCTGAAACTTTTTCATTTTGTATTTGACAGAAGTCACTGGTCAGCAATGGATATATGTGACATAAGGCAAGTGTATGGCATATTCATATCATAGTGCCTTATGTCAAAATACAGCAATATGTCATCACTGTTGCCCATCACTGTCAAAGGAAGTGTTGTGCTAAACGAGACACTGTATTTGAATGTGAAAGTCTTTAAACCTAAAACCAAATCAGTTTCAGTTCTCATTAGATTTGTCATAAAAGCTGTAATTTGGGTATCAGTAGACTTCTTTAAAACTTCAATGACAGTTTTGTGTTCAATGTTGCATTCTGAACTGAAATGTAAACCAAGACTGATTTAAAAACAGCTTTATTTATTTTTACTTTCATGACAATTTTTTACACATCTTTGGTGGATAGCTAAAATTTCACCATATCCATTAATAAACTGTTGATTGTTATACAAACAAGTGGGAGATTTTTCTCATTATTTAAAACTTTGGAGTTGCAGAAGCTGTGGCCTGTTGATCAGTCCGTGTTACTTGAGCTGAGGATTTCAGAGGAGTGGACTGAAGGTGATCTGTACTGTCACACACAGGCACCACTGAGGAAATGAGGTGCCAGAGGACAATATTTTCATCTGTATTAAAGTGTAAAATGATGTTTGTACGACAAAACCCCAAAACTTTTTATTGTATATGATTTGTACAGAAGTGGAGGAGTGAGGAAAGCTGTGTGGGGTATTTGCTGATGTAAATGTACTGTAAAGTTTGGAGATGAGACTTTTATAACTGTAGATTCTTGTAGATGGAAGAAATTAAACCCTACAACATCAGTTTGGTTTTAGCAGTTCGTGCCAAGTTCTTTCACATGTGTAAGTGTTACGTGCATTTTGATGAGTGTAAACTATTAGAGGCACTCCTGTTTTCCTTTGACTCCAAAGGTGTGGCTTATGCTGGTGGAATAAAGCAGTCAGGACTTTTGTACTGTGTTTCCAGCCTGAATACTGCACTGGAATAATGCAGCAAATGGAGCCATTGTTTTTCCATTTATAAACATTGAGGTAAAAGGTGAACAGTTTTCAGTTTGCTTATAAAATGTGAGTGTAAAATAGCAATGAAAAACTCGTCCTTCAGAACTCTTCCCTTTTCTGTAAGAACTTTAATTTTTAACTAAATGTGTGAAAAAATTTCTTCTTGCAGCTATCTTTCATGTCTAAAAATATTCCTGTAGTACACAATGGAAACTGTTCACTTAGACTTTATCTCACTTTCTTACCCTCTGCACCTTTTCTGACTGGATAAATACTCATTCTGTTCCCTGCAATTCCTGATGGTATTGAATTGGAATGGCTGCTTTGGCCTCAGAGCAGCGACCTTGGGGTCTGGTGCTGGTTGCTGCCATCAGAGATGACATCAGCACAGCTCTGATTATCCTCATGTGGAGGAGATGGAGTGATTGGAACTAAAAATAGTGGCTTTTACTCTTCACAGAGTGTGTGGAGGGGATAATTTGTGGTAGATAGCTCTGATTAAGGGTAAGTGGGCAGCAGGGCTCCCTGCAAATGCCACACAAACCGTGCAAAAAGCCAGGATGCTGCTCCAGCACAGTCACTGCAGCCTCCTCTGGGAGGCAGGATGGCAAGGAGCTGCCTAAATAGATGGTGAGGTCTCTCTATCCCTCATCTGCATCAGCATATTCTTCATCCCCTTGTTCAAGGTAGTTTTGAAGATAAGGGCTGTTCCACTGCTAGGTGCTTGCTTTTCCATATTTTGTAGCACAGTCTTCTCTTCTGGCCCTGTCCCACACACAGGGCTTTGGGCCTGCCTGCACACAGCAGGACAGCAGAAAGCCAGGATGAATGTGCAGTTTTCAGACAGGCATGCACAGCCCTCCTATTGTAAGGTTATCACAAGTGCTGTTGTCACGTTGTGGGCACAAAACTACGGACAGCAGCCTCCTCTAAACACAGTTCTGTGCCATTGAGAATTTCCACCCTTCCTTTCTGGAATTCAGCTGTGACCTCTGCATTTGTGAGCAGCAGAACCACAGTGTGGAAACTGCCCCCTCTCCCAAACAGGAATAAACAGCAGTGCTGTCAAAAAGGCACCCGGGCTTGTACTGGCACAAGTGCAGTGCTGATGCAGTGAACAAAGCTAAAGAAATCGTGTCATTTTTGATACAGATCAGGTTTCTACAGAGCTATAAAAATGCTTGTTCCAGCACAAGGGAGGGACAGGAGTAAGTAAATGAGGGTAGAGAAAGGAGGGGTGACTCAGCAGTACTGCTGCATGTTCCTGATTAAAGGGACAGTGCAGCTAAAGGACTCTTTATGGGGCTCCTGAGAGGCCTCAGCCATGGAAAAGAATGAATCAAATGACATTTAAGCTCCAGTTCTTGTGCATTTTTCCCTCTGGACAGGCAGCGAGATCTGCAGTGATCTGAGACCACTGCAGCAGCTCCAGGTGCTCCCTGTCTTTCCACACACAGGACTGTGGTGCAGATGGAGGTGGCAGAAGTGCCCTGCATGACTCCTGAAAGTCTGTTTGATGGGGCAGATGAAGAAATGTGTTCTGTTTTAACCAGCAGGACTGTAAAACTTGTGATTGATTCCTGTGCTTCCCTGTGCGTTCCCTTGCCCAGCAAGAGATAGATGTCTGTGAAAGACAATTATTCTGAAGGGCTTCTAGGTCTGGGAAGGGTTTTTACCTATTCTGGACATTCTTAGCTGTTTAGGTGTAAGAAAATGTTTCTGACAGACTTCAGCATTTTTCAGTTTTTAGAAATGCTCTGAACTAACAGGAAAAAAACCACTGTTTGCTGGCATTGATCACTTGACTGATGAAAACATCCTGTTTTACTTCTGGAATCCTTCAGTTAAAAGGTCTGAGATCAGACAGTATTTGCTGTTTACGAGGAACTGAACTCCAATCGTCGTGTATCTGAGGCTTATTCTTTTATTATGGAATACTGTTCTGCTGGGAAAGTTTGGGTAAGAGGAAAAACCAGCCTCGCTTTCTGAGGCTCTGAGCTCTTGTCCTTGTGGCAGGACAGGAGGAACCTGCCTGAAGTGGTTCCAAAACTACACACTGAGAACACTCCTTGCTGTTTTTAGAGAGAGAGCATGGAGTAAGTTGGAGATTTTGAGTTTTGGTCCAGCTGGAAGTGAAACCACGTGTGCTCAATCCTGTCTCACAGCAGGCTGTGTGAGTGCTCTCACCGAGCTCTGCAGCCAGCTTCAGAATGAGCAGTTCACTTCTGAAGTTTCTGTGAACTTTCACCCATACTGAACACTTATTAAGGGTAATTTCCAGAGGAAAGTGCCACCCCGGATAATTTAATGCTACCCTTGTACCCACATAATGTATTTATGCAAAAAGAATGTTCTGCAGACTCTGCTCTTTTCACTTCAGGTCTTAATTTAAATGTGGTTTGAAAGTCACTTTCTGAGTAGCCATTTGTTTTCTGGTGGTTGCAGTCAGACCTGTTCCTGCTGAAGCGAGTGGGGAAAGGTGACCTGTGCTTGTACATCCAACTCATTCCTTTGGAAGCAAACTGTGGAGCGTGTCCCTGCCAGCTGCATTCCACAACCTGTGGAGTGATGCACACAACATCAGCCCGTGGTGTCCGCAGCCCCTGGGAACTCAGCCTGTTCCTTAATTTGCTTCTGCTAACACTTTGCCAGCGTTTCTACTGGGATATTGGAAAACAGGATGACAGGAAAGGCAGGAGGGAGTAGGAACAAGTGTATGACCAAAGTGGGTGCACTTTGTAACCTCTGAGGGCAGCGAGGGCTGTGCTGTGCCTGTGGAGCCACAAACACTGGACACACTTCAACAAGTCCTCAGGAAGGTCCCCGGTTTGCTGAAGGACAGAGCAGGTCATTGCACTGGTAATTGCTGCTGCAGGAATTGAAGGTACGAGTCAGAGCTGTTCTGTGTTTGGGAGAGGAGCACCTGGGTGTTTGTGGGTTTGCACGTGCTGGATTAGCATAAAAATACTTGGCTGTGGAGTTACCTCGTGAAATCCACCGTGGGTTTGTCCTCCCTTGTGGAAAAGCAGATCTAGGCAACGAAACAAAGTCATGATTCGTTTTTCCAGCCTCCCTCAACACCTCGTTCCTGAGCTCACAAACACCCCACCAGTGCTTGCAGTTCTCCCTTGTGGCACCTTCTCTTCCAGAACCTCAGCCACAGCTGGTGTGTTGCACTCACCGTGTTGTTAAATCATTCACAACAACACTGATGCCATTTGTCATCTGGACTTGCCTGAAGGCTGTGTTCGACTGGAAGGAGTATCTGGCAAAGGCATCCTGAGTGTCCCAGCCCCGATGGAATAAGGATTATCAGCCAATTCCTTCCACAGAACCAGTGGAAGAAAAGAGGTTTTCCTTCACATTTCAGACAAACCCAGGCCCAGAAACAATGAGCCCCTACTGCAACACAAGCTGACAAGCACAAGGGTATCCTGAGGTGAGACAATTCCATCGCAATTAGAGGCAAGAAATACAGCAAAAAAAAGGGAGGGAGTGGAAACCCTGCAGTAGTGAGCTCCCCTGAACAAGCACAGAGGGAGCAAGTTCACAGAAACAAGATCAATAAAAAGGTGAGTCCAAGAGGTGAGTGGGACAAGAGAAGTGGAGTGTTGAGGACGGAGCAAAAACAGAAATGCTCACAAATGAAAAAGCCACTCTGGGCACGTGGAGGGGTAACAGGTGCACGTTCTGAAAATGCACATTAGGTTTCACCAGAGTAAAAAGCACAGTGCCAAAATACAACAGGCAAGTAAGAACTGTAAGGAGATGGAAGTTGAAAGTGTAACTACCACAAACTTCAGCCACGTTTCCAGATCCATGTATGCCACTGGAAGGTAATTCTTCCCTCGGAATCCCTGTTCACAAAGGCTGCATTTCCACAGGCTGCTCTTTTTCTGCAGGCCCACCAACTCCCAGTCCCTACAGTGTGGTGCTCCAGGGCTGTGGCGAAGTGGGAATCTACTGCAGGGAGTGTAACAGAGAGGCTGGAAACAGAGAATGAGGACACAGGGTTGTGTCTACCACGGACATCACTGGCCAAATACACAAACCTCGTGTTTCCTCATGAAATATCCATCCTTCCACCATGCACCTATCCACTGGAGGCTGTCATTCCTGCTGTTTCACAGGTTACCAGCACTAACCCTGTAAAACACCATAACCCAGGAGATGAAAGGTATAATTAGACTGTCCCAAAAAACGGAGGGATCTCCTAAAAGCCTGTCTGCTCCTTTGGAAGCAAATCTCTTGTGTGTAAATCTCTTCCCTGCCCTCTCAGAGGAGCACCAGTAGGTGGGAACGGGTGGCTGAGATCAGGGAGAAGCCAGTCCATCTCCCTTAACATCCTCCAGCCCTTGGGTTGGTTTAGCATAACTGCACGTCATGTATCAGTGCACCCCAAAAAACAGAAGATGCACATTAAAAAAAAAACCTCCTCAGTGTGGAAAGGGTGGGTAGTAACCAAAAGTGTTCACAAGGAGGGGGGGGTGGGAGACAACTTTCCGTGTCTTTCCCCCTTAAATTCTGCGTCCATGAGGTGCTGCAGTCACACCATCGCTATCCCTCTTTCCAAAACCATTCCCAGCCCCTCAGGCGCCTCCTCCCGCTTCCCCCCACGTGCCATTCCCGGCACTTTTCCGGCGTGAATTGTCCCCGCAAATTGTTCGCGAGGCACCGAGAGGGTTTTAAACAAAACGCGACCCTTCCCGGGTGGGAACAGCGGCGGGTCCCGTTCCCGGGGGAATGAATGTCACCTGGGATGGGGACACGGATGGGGGAAAGGCGGGGATGGGGAAGGAGACGGGGACGGGATTGGGATGGGGATGGGGATAGGGACGGGAATTGGGACGGGGACAAGGGACAGGGATGAGGATAAGGGACAGGGAGGGGGACAGGGATAAAGGATAAGGGGCAGGGACAAGGGATGGGGACGCGGATGGGAATTGGGACGGGGTCAGGGATAAGGGACGGGGATCAGGGACACAGACGGGAACTGGGACGGGGTCCGGGATGGGA
>VXBA01005448.1:825411-952489 GCA_013399895.1 Serilophus lunatus
GGCGGCGGCAGGTGCAGCGGCGCTTCCCGCCGGGCCCAGGGCGCAGCCGCGGCCGGAGCGGGAGGGAGGGAGGGAAGGGACGGGAAAAAGGGAAGCGCTGGGAAGGGAAGGGAAGGAGGGAGGACCCGCCATGGCGGCGCCGCAGCGCTGCGGGCCCGCGGCCGCCGCTGCCCTTAATAGGAAGTTTCACACCCCCCCCCTCCCCTCCCGCCGGCGCTGCCTGGAAAACCGGGAATGGGAAAAGGGAGGGAGGTGGTGAGAGGCTTCCTGCCCCGCCGGCTCGGCCGGGCTGGGGTTGCACAGGGCAGGGTTTGGAGCCCGTGTCCCTGCGGGGCCGGGGCTGCTGGGCCCGGGCGGGAGGAGGAGGCTCGGGGGTGACCTTAGGGCTCCAGCCGGGGATCGGGCGGGGGGGTTGGTTGGGAATCGCGGGGAATTTCTGCCCGGCAAAGGGCGGGGTGGCATCGGGACGGGCCGCGGCCCCTGCGCTGTTGGGGCTCCGCGGGGATTTTCCAACCCCAGGGGTTGCTTTAGAGCCGGCCCCAAATGCTGAGGACAAGCAGGACCCTGTCTCTTTTTTTGGGATTCTTCCCCCTCGCCATGGAGGTGTTGGAGGGCTGTGCTGGTACAGTCTGATCCCCCGGGGCTGATAAGGAACGGGGGGTCTGTGGAATCCTTTCTGCTCCTTCACTTGCCTCCCCTGGGAAGGGGTTTCAGCGCTGGGGTTCTTAAGGCAGAGGGGGACAAGCCCGTCGTGCAGCCGTCCATCCTGAGCCATCCCCAGATTTAAAAGCGTGGACCAGTGTGGAAGATAATGTGCTGCTGGGGGAAAAATCAAGGGAGATGCTACAGAGAGATACTACTGCTGTGGAAGGGGGTTTTTGCAGTTAAGCAGCGACTCCATCAGCGATCTGCCTCGTGTTATGCACTGGGCTGGAAGAACCCTTAAAAAAAAGGCTCTTTAAAAGGTTGGAAACCCTAAAAAAGCGGAGCCGATTCTTTAGATTTTGTGCCTGGCTTCTGGGACAGGTGGTGGTAAAAAGAGTGGTGGATTTGGGGATGGATGAGTTTGCATGGTCTGTGTGTGCCATCCCTTGTGGGCTGCTCGCTGTGGTGGGTGTTGTGCTCGCTTTTTTCCTTCCTCGGGCACTAGTGGGAAGGGAGAATTCCTGAAATCCTGCCCTTTGGAAGGCCCTGGTGGGCACTGGGTGTAGTGTTGAGCTTTGGTTCTTCATCTGCTGACACTGAAAATCGGGTGGTTGTACAGTGTGTGATGAGGTGGGGGAAAACCAGAAAAATGTGATAATACTCACGTGGAAAAAATAGGAAAAAAGTTTCCCAACTCTTAAGATCTGCTGCTGAAGTTCTTCCAACTCAACTTTTCTGATACCAGTGCAGGATTAGGCTTGATGGGACAAGAACAGTTTTTTCAGGGCAGCTGAACATAGAATTAAGAGAGAGGGGAAATCTGGTTTACTGGAGCTCCTGTTTCATTGCCCTTGACAGTTCTGTGTTACCTCTTGGGGGGAAATTTCTCATGTTAAAATGGCAAAGCTACTCCTCTTAAATAAGGCAGCATTACAGTTCTAGGCAAATACTTACATGAGAATTCAGGCAGTAGAAATGAGTCATTGGGGGCTTACTTCCATCTTGTAAAGTTGGTAGAAAAAGAAAATTAAACTGAGGTTTAAGCTGGATCCTTTCCTTGCCCAAGTCCAAGAGGATGGGAACTTAATTTGGCTTTGGGGAAACTTTTGAGCAAGTCTTTTTTTTTTATTATGATGGCAGGAATATTACTTGAACCCTGGGTAAGAAAAGATCTGGTCTCTTTTTAGGGCAGGTTTTTTTGGGTGATAGAAAAGGAAGAGCATTTCTTTTGGGAGAAATGCAACACTGTATGTAGCTAATGTTCATAAGGAGGGAAATAATTCCAGAATCTGAAGTTCTGGAAGGAAATGCCTTCAAAATTTCCTTTGATAATTAAGGAACTGCATCGTTTTGCCATTAGCATTAATCTTTACCCTGAAATGAGGGAGGCTGGCTGTGGCAAGTTGTAAAATGTTTGCAGTTTTTAGGGTCTCCCATTGCAATCCCAGTGCCTGAGATGGAGCTGTCAGAAAGCAGAGAGCTTTTCCCCCTGTGCCTCTCAGTTAGGTGCTGAAATGACCAGGTTTTGATGACAAATCTGCAGCAGTGAGCTGTTCCCTGCAGCTGATGGTTGGAGGATTGTGCAGCTCTCTCAGGTTATGGGGGTGATGGACAGGCACCTCCTCCAGGGGGGTTTGGGAACTTATGCTGAGCCCTTGTTTCTTCCACTGACATGAAATTTTGCTCTCACCCCAGTGCTGTCATCAGGTAAACTGGAGGTTGGGAGTGGTGGTGTGGTACAATAGTTTTCAGAATGGAAAATTCAGGAGTCTGCTGGTTGGAATACACTCCCTTTATCTTTCAACAGCACCATCAAGCCTTTCCTCTGTGAAACTGGTATTCTTTGCTGATGGGAGGGATGGCAGTGGAATTCCCAGGCTGTCATACTTGGGGAGATGCACACAGAGTGTTGCCAGGAGCTTCAGGACTTGTTTTTTGGTGGATATCTGTGGATAGAGAGTGCAGGTTGTGGCTTGATCCCAGACACAATCACACGAGAATGTCTCTGCTGGGCTTTGCTCAGGCTTAAATTGGTCTAAGGAAGTTAAGCTCCATGATGGAAGTGTGCTTGTCTCACCCCTCGGCAGGGTTCTGAGTAGAAATCAGATGGATTTCATCCCAGAACGTGGTAGTTTCACAGCAGAGGAACTTGACTTGGGTCACTGTTGGTTGGGAAGTGACCAGAGTGGACCAGAGATCCACCAAATCTCTCTCCTGGAGATTTGATTCTGGAAGAAATCTCTCTGATGCCTGAGGGAGGAGAAAATTGCAGAGTTACGACCTTCATGCTTGTATTTTGCTCCTAATTTAGTATATCCCAGATATAATTGAAAATACTGGATTTGCATGGAACTAAATGAAGCAAGACTGAGATTTCCTGAACCTTTTCGGAGTAACAGCCCCTCTAAGAAGCAGCGTGGAGTTGTCAGAAATGCTTTGTGCTCAGTTTCATTCTTTTGCTGTTTATAGAAGAAATATGCAAATTCAGACCACAAATGCCTGTTATGAAAGAAGAGGTTTCTTAGATCATCCTCTAAAGCACTTTATTACTGGGACTCTGCATTATATGGAACTGATGGATTTAAGATAAGCAGGGAGGTGTTGTTTGGATCAGCTGCTTCAGTCACAGCTCACTATCTCAGCCCGATTTCCTCTCTGCTGTTCTATAACTCCTGCTGCTGGTATTGCACACCTATCTGCAGAAACTGGGGGGGGTTTTTTGAATCTGAATTTTGCACATCTGAGCTGGTGATGTGACAACACAGTTTATAGCTCTGAGGGGGAAACCCAGTTAATAACAGGGGACTGACTGTTTTCTTCCCCACTAAATAAATCACTTTTTGCTGTGTGTGTAGGTGGGGAGCAGCCCCTGCTGCAGGCAGATGGAGCCGTGGTCCGTGAGTGCTGCATGCAGGTAGCACAAAAACTGGTGGAACAGAATGATCTGGCAAGGTTAGATTTGAATGGAAAGTCTTCCAGGGGGTTGTATAAAGCTAAAAAAACCCCAACCCTTCCACCTTGCCTGAAAGCAAGAAGGGCAGAGAAAGCAGCACCTTTAATACGAGTTGTAAGGAGTAAAAATAATTGTTGGGACAAAACGTAATTACTGGTTTTGGAAACAGGAGTTATTTGAATATTAGGAGGTTCGTGTTGTAAAATGGAGTTGAGGCTCTTTTTCTTTATTTTTGTGCCGTTCTCCCAGCAGCCTTGTGCCCCGGGGAGGGATCCCTTTGGCATTGTTAAAGGGGGGATGTGGTAATTTTAGCAGGCAGGATAAAGTGCCCGTGTGAATGCCAACAGAGAAGGAAGGCAGCGATTTGGGGTTTGTCCGCAGCGCCGGCCGAGCCTGGGCTTTGACGGGAAAATCGGGAGCCGGCTGATACTTGAGGTTAAAATGTCGCAGGATGATTTCCAGAGCCCTTCCCTCGCTGGGGGTGGGGGGAGGAGGCTGGAAATGCCCCCTTGCCTTGCCTTGGGATGGGGGGAGGAGGCTGGAAATGCCCCCTTGCCTTGCCTTGGGATGGGGGGAGGAGGCTGGAAATGCCCCCTTGCCTTGCCTTGGGATGGGGGGAGGAGGCTGGAAATGCCCCCTTGNGGGGAGGGGACTGGAAAGGCCCCCCTGCCTTGCCTGGGGATGGGGGGAGGAGGCTGGAAATGCCCCCTTGCCTTGCCTTGGGATGGGGGGAGGAGGCTGGAAATGCCCCCTTGCCTTGCCTTGGGATGGGGGGGGCTGCCCAGAGCCGCGGCTGCAGCGCAGAGTCGCTACAGAGCATTGGATGGCAGGAGCTGGGAGCACTCGGGGCAGCGTGTGCAGCGGTAATATCGAGCCACTGTGGGGTTATTTGAGGACGCTGCTCCAGGATTAACTCTTCAATTGCCTTCTCTGATCTCTTGGTGGCAACACTCGCGCGTTCTGCTCCTGCACAGGGGCGTTCTCGCGTTTGGGTGCTCGCCTTGGGGTTAATATCGACGGGAAAAGCCAAATGAAATGCAGGTCCTGCCATTTATAAGCTGTATAAAGTGGAAGCTCTTCGTTCAGACCCACTACACTGCCTTAAGTGTGGGCTCTGGCTCAGCCACCCTGCTGTGCAGAGACAGAGGCGCTGCTGCGGGAGCTGGGCATCAGAGAAGGCTGCGAAGTGATAATTGCCCTTTGTGATCCACTCCCCGTGGCTCTCCTGACATTCAAGGTGACATTCAAGGGCGTGTTTGCAAAACCACTCAGCTTAATTGTGCACTCAGCCCCAAACCGAAGCAGCTTCCCTGGGGGATGTTCCCAACCCAAAGCCCCAAGAATCCCGCAGGAGTCAAAACTGGTGTCACTTCAGAACACCCCGAGCCAGGAGCTGCAGAGGTGAAGCACGGTGCCTAAAAACACCCTTGTCAGTCGTGGGTTTGTCTCCTGGAGGGTTTGAGAGGTTCCCTTTCGTTTTCCAAGGTCTACATTGGTTGTGAATTTGATAATGTGAGAAATGGAAATGTGCTTCCTGAGTTTAGGGGGTGGTCGTTGCTTTAAATTGCTCTCTGCCAACGCTGGTCAGGACGTTTGCATTCCAAAGTGGTTCTTGCCCACTGATGGCAGCTGTGCGTTAGGGAGGGTGTGGGGATGGGGGAAAGAAGGGAAGAAGATGGAGAAAATCCATGTCATGTCTTGTCAAGCAGACCTTTCAGCAAGACTTCAGATGATTAAATTTACCAAAAATGTATTAATATGAGCCATTACAGGTTGTTTTTCCATTTGGGGAAATACAAAGTACAGTGGATGCTGAATTGGGTTTTTCTGGGGTGAAAGCTGCTTGTGTTGAACAAAGTAAACTGAGGCAGTTTTGGAAACATGCTTTCTGGTGCAGCTTTTCTCAAGAGACATCCCAGCCACTTTCTTTTTTAACTGCCCTCTAATGAAGACAGATGCAAATGAACTCTGTAGGGTGGGGCATTCCCTGGCCCAGGTGGAGCTGATCCTGCACAGAGGCTGGAAGTTGGACTTTGCTCTCTCCACCCAGCTGCTGGCCCTGGCACGGTGGAAGGCTTGGCCACCATCTCAGGGAATCGATTTCTTTGGAAAGTAAAGCAACCAGAAGGGAAATTTTTCTTATCCTTCAGCTGTTCAGCTGTGCAAGGGCAGCCCTGACAGGGGGAATGGCGTCAGAACAGGGTTTTTTGGGGCAAGGTGGAGTAGGCTCAGACTTTGCCTCAGCCAAACCTGTTCTGAAATCACATCTGTAAGTGTTTTTCCTCCACCGCCCCAGATAAGGTTTTTTGTAAACTTTCCACAACAGGCCTCGTGAGCTGGGGTCATTCCCTTGATGGAAAGAGATGGCCTTGTGCAGGTGCTGAAATGTGTGTTAGGGAGCCACAAGGAAATGGAGTTTTTTGAGGTTCTTGTTTAAGTCACCTTCTGTAGTCGAGTCTCATCCCTCCCTGCAGATTCATTAAATGTTAAATGTTTGACCTGGGCTAAATCTAAACCTTGTTCTGAAAGTCTCCAACTTCAGATGATGCCTCCAGTGATACGATCTGGAATTTTCTGCAAACATTGGTAGTAAAGGCATTGCAATGGATCAAAGCTGCAGACTGCAATCATAGAATCACTGAGGTTGGGAAAGGTCTCCAAGACCAAGCCTAGCCATTAACCCAGCTCTGCCAAGCCCTCCACTCAGCCAGTTCCTCAGTTCCACATCTTGTAAATACCCCCAGGAATGGTGACTCACCCGCTTCCCCAGGCAGCCAGAAGAAGAAATTTTTCCTAATATTCAGTCTGAACCTCCACTGGCACACCTTGGGGGTTGTGTTCTGTTGTCCCAGTGCTCGGTTTTTGGGAGAAGGTAACAAATCCCACCTCGCTACAGCCTGTACAATGGAGTGCAAGGTTCTCAGAGTCACTGGTTGCCTTCCTGCTTGGAAAGCCAGTGGAAACAAATCTGAAGGCTCTGTTTCTTTTCATTATGATCTTCAGTGTTTGGTAGGAAACCTTACAAAGTACGTGTGTCCTGCAAATGCTGACTGGCTCCTCAGCCTGGTTGACTGCTTTAGTTTTAGGTGTTTATCGACACTGTTGCAGCACAGATGACTCACAGCTACTTAATTATGCTCTGGTTCTTCCTCGCTTTACCTTTCTGATTGCTGGACATGCACGTTTTAAGTGTAGCTTTATTAAGAATGTGGGATGAGACAGTAGTGGAAAAGCTGGTGCAGATTTTGGATTATCCAGCACAATATTCCAGTCAAGGTGAAGATGGGACAAGGAAAAACTAGCTTGAGCCTTGGGGGCTCCTCCAAAAGGGAAGTCTACTTGGAGTTTCTTATGGGATCTCTTACATGAATGAAAGAACTCAGAGGAAGAACAGGAGGAGGAAATGTGTGGCAGTTTGATTTGGGTGAAATCACGAAGAGTTTGTGGATAATGGCCAAAGGTTTTGAGGTTTTGGTCTGTGACACCCAGAATACCAGTTCAGAAAAGTTGTGGTCCTTCTATATTGGATATCAACTAGAAAACAAAATCACAATTCCCTCATAGATTATACTTTCAACAATGAATTTTTCTTTTAACACTTTTAATATTGCACTGAAGTCTTCAAGACTGAGGAGTCAATATTTCTGGGATGGTTGTCAGTGTTCTTGAGTATTTTAGATTACAGGAACCAGAACTGCATGCATGCCAAATCTTAGCTAGTTATTTGCATTCTGTGGAGTATTGAGTTAAAATAATTTTAATTTGGGGAGAAGAAGGAATATATAAGTGGTCTTCAGCGTGTGGGTGTGAACGTGTGCAAGTGTGATACAAAATTAGGATAGGAAAGTGTCTCTTGACAACATTGTCTCCTGAGTTAGTGGGATACATCTGTCTAGCTTCAACAACTTGTCAGATTGTATTGCCAAAATTCCCTTCAATATGTATGACCTCCTTTAAAGGTACTCGTGCTGTATGCAAAAGAGCTGGGATGCAAAATATGTAGGAAAACTCCCATTAAATCTGTCCCACGAACTGTCAAAACAATCAAGCGCTTGACGTTAATGCTGGAAAGTGTATTTTGCTTTAAGGCTTGTTATTCCATCAATAACAAATTTTCGGTGTTTGAAATCTGTTTCGAAATTAGCATTTTCTTCATTAGAACTGGAAGTTGCTGCTTTAAAATGTGCATGTAATAAACAAGCACCATGTTTCTTGGTTTGCTAAAGGACCTTCTGCACTGCTTTCTTGGAAATGGCTGTTTCTAATAAATGTTTGCTTCATTTGTATGGCTTGACACTGGTGAATAAATTCTAAAGGAATGTGTTGGTTGTGTTGGTTTAACTTTTTTTGTCATGTTTGTAGAAAAAAGTTGCCAAGATTCTCGATAAACCTTCTGTGGTTGCTAAATTTGAGTGTAAAAATGGTTAAAATATAAGGTAATTCAAGGTTTTCTGAACAGTAAAGCTGGGGGAGAATAAGTTGTCAGAGTATTTCAAAATCATGTTCCTTACAGAGAGTCTGTCGAGGAGACTTAGGATACCTGAACCACTTTTCTGCTTGTCCTTCCTTGCAAAGATCACAGTTCTGTTTTGTGACCTTTTTGTACTAGGCAGGATAAAAAGTGAGAATACACTTTTTTTTTTAAGTGAAGAATATGATTCTTACCCAGCCACTCTTAGTTTGAAGCACCTTGTGAGCCACCAGATGGATATGTGCTGGTTAGGAAGGTAAGAGCCAGCTGGCTGTCGTGGCAGGCAAGAGCTTGATGGTGTGGTACAGCAAACAAAGGTTACCCATTCTATCTTCTCTGCCCTATGGCAAAATCAGCTCTGTCCTGTCATATCTGACACATCTTTGGCTTAAATTCCCATAACATTTCCTAAGGCTGAGGGCTCTGATGGTTCTCCTGGTATTTTACATGGTGTTATTTTTACCTCAGAGTAATAAAAACCCCCTTTTTTCTCCCCCCGGTGTCTTATCCCGTATCTGTCGTGCAGGGATTTTGGTGTATTTTTTGTTTCCACCTTCCTTACTGTAATTAACAGATTCAGAGGTTGATCAGGGGAGTGTGTGAGTGCAGGGAGTTTGCAGCAGCATCAGTGGGGAGGAGTTAATGACTGACTCCAGCTGGATAAAGGGCAAGGGTATGAGAATGGCACTTAACAGATTGTGGCTTCAACCCTGATTTCTAGAGGGGAGGAGCTTCACGTGTCAAGCACAAGTAACAGGGAAGATGCCTCTGCAGTTAATTCAAAGAAGATGTAGAGCTGAAACAGAGAAGAGACAACAGTAACAGCAGAAGTTGATCTGAACCCGGTGGTGGGGAGACAGTTTTTGCAGAGGAAGGCACAGTTCGAGCACACTGGCTTTTGTTGGCATTGCTGTGTGTCCACAGCAGCATTGGAGGAGTGAGTAAGGCTCAACTGTATGATCATTAATCAAGACTCTGTGCCTGCCTCTGCCTTTGCTGACAGAGATGTGATGGATTTGTCCATGTCCTGCTCCACTAATGGAAGAGGGAATCAATATGAGTCTTTGTCAGTGTCCCTAAGGACCACCTTCCCTGTTTGATGCTGAGAGATGCTGATGTTGTCAGGGTTAGTCCTGCAGATGCTGAGGCTTCATGGAGCTTTGGAGACTTGCACCAGTGCAGGTCACAGCAGGGGGATAGTGCTGGGTGCTGATTTTAGGGGCTGTAGCTGTGTCCTTCCCACGGGTGTCAGGTTTGGGTGCCACAGGCATTGGGGTCATCAGACCTTGGACCATCAGTGGTGACACAGACCCTGTTACATTGACCACCCTGTGGTCACACCTGCTGCAGGGGGGAGCTGCCTGTTGTTGCCAAGATCTTCTGGTGGTTATTATGCAGTTTGATTTGTGTATTTGTTCAATACATTGTAAAAGTATCCTGCCTTTTTTGGGACAAATTAGAATTGCCTTGCAGCTTTTGTTACAGGTTGGTGGAGAGCTCTGTGGGCCTCCCTTCAGAGTAAGGCTGGAATCTCCTAGCTGTAGTTGCTGGAGATATCTCACATTATTTGCTTGGATGATGTTACCAAAGGAGGGAATATCACTGTTACCTTCCTGTCAGGATTTTGTCAGGCACTTGCCTTCTTCTGTCCTACAACGAGAAGGAGAGGAATACATCTCTTACTGCTGTTCTTGCAATTCCAGGAGGATCCTGGAGCCCTGTGGTCATGCACATTTCAGTAGTACTTCTTGAAGTGCTAAAACCCTCTGGTCCTCATACTTCTGGCTCGCAGGAAGGTGCTATCAATTGTGCATCCCAGTGATGTTTAGTGTGAAGAAAGAACTGACTGGAAGTTGGGAGCTCATTCCCTTGTGTGGAAACGGAAGCCTTGAGGACCGAAAAGGGGAATGCATGGAATGCAGCAAAGCCAGGAGAGATGCACTTGTGTTTCTAATGACAGAGCATTTAAAACTCATTTAATGGTGAAACAATGGCAGTTCCTAGAAGTGACTTTCAAAGGCATTTCGTGTTGTACAGAGCTGCTGATCCAAGGAAAGGTCAAGTTTATTCAAACACCTAATGAGCTGCTTGAGTTGTGTGTATAGGGAGAAAGGACTTGGCTTCTGCCCAGCAGTGCAAGTTGAGTTTTGCCTCTTTGGGGAGGGAATCAGTACAAAGTTCAGGCTCTTTCCCTTTAAGTGTGCCATAAACTGAAATGGTAGGATCTGATCTTTACCTTAATAAAGCTTCCCTTCAGAAGTTGTTGAGGTTTAACCCAGCGAGCTGCTCGACACCACACAGCCATTCCCTCACTCCCCAGGGTGGGATGGGGGATAGAATCAGGGAAAAAAACCTTGTGAGTTGAGATAAAGACAGTTTAACAGGACGACAGCAAAGGAAAGATAAACAATGATGATTAAAGAATATACAAGTGATGCACAGCACAGTTGCTACTGATGCCACTGAATTTGTGCCAGCACCTGAGATAGTTCTGGCCTGCTCCTGTGGGGAGGGAGGTGGGAAGGTGCTGCAGGGATGCACAGTTTCTGCAGGAAGTCTGAAGGGGATACAGGGGATGGTATTTATCTGAGAAGATGTAGGCTGACTGTCTGGGGTATGAATGTCTGAATTACCTGTGTAGTCAGGAAACCCCAGGATGAAGTTCCCCCCACCTATTTTAAGCATCTTGGATGCAGCCATCCACACATGGCAAAGGTGGCACGTGTGCCACAGAAGTTTTCTGCAGTTTTTCTTTTCTTTGTAACAGCTTTTTCATCTTTGATAACTGATAGTAAAAATGTGTCATTGAAATTGGTTTATCTTGTTTAAAGGGAAAGAGCAGGCAAACTGTAGCCCTCTGTTTTTCTGCCAGCAAGGCTGACAAGCAAGGGTGACTGGACTGTGTGCTAAAAGAACTAAAACATTTCTTCTGATGATCCTTTGCTGAGGTTACTGACTTCAATGGAGACAAAATGGACTGCCTGGAAGAGGCAACTAAGCTGTGGCAGGAAAGCAGAGGGATTTTTTCTCTACATACTTGCTTGGACATCTAATATGTTGCTATAAAGCCTAAACAAGCACTGAGGGATGAGCACTGCTGTAGGATGGAGTGAAGCTGCTGTTAAACATCAGGCAACGTAGCACATGCTCTCTCCTTGCTTTCCTTGCAGAAAAGATGATCCAGAGAGCATTTTTTGGGACTCTTGGCTCATGTTTTGAAGGCTCATTGCTGCCAACCCTAGCGAGGGCCTGCAAATGTGTTTGTGAGTTTGACCGACTGCTGAAATCTGAAGAAAATGCAGGAAGCCATCTGGCTTTGTTTCTAAATGACTGCTCTCAGATTTCTTCTGGTTTGCAGAGGAATACCTTTGATAAACCTCAGGAAGGTTGTGCAATGCAGAAGGAAGGGAAACAAGCATCTCCCTGCAGGCTTGTGTTCTTGGTGTTACAGACCATCGTGTGAAACTCTTCCTTTGCAGCAGAAATAGTTTTTGCAACTAAACCTTACCTTAGACTGTCATATTTATTTCCTTGTATCCTAATATAACAATGGATCAGGAGGAGAGGGGAACAGTTGTAGCAATGGGACAGAGTGACACAGAAGTTGAAAAAGAGTTTATGTTGTCCTGAAATGCTGATCTGCTGTTTGGGGTTTTTGTCTCTTTTGTGTTTGAGGTCCCTCATCAGGTTATTAAAAGATGTAACGTTGGGGTCCTCAGACTTTCACTCTTAAAGGATTATAACCTTAATCTGACCTCCATGAAGCTCAGACAGCACACTGAGAGAGAAGTGACACAACTTTGTGTTGCAAATGAAGCATGAGTATCATATGTGCAGGAATTAAGCTCTGTGTGTCAGCAAGAGTTTTGTCTATAAGCATAAGAAAATAACTTTTTAATCCTGGTATCATGATGTTGATTTTTGCAAGGAAATCACTACAAGAATGGATAAAACTGCACCTCAAAATAGTGCTGATAATGCATGATAGTTCCTCCTGATTAAAAGTCTAGTAATAGAATTAAATGGCATACGAGTAAAACACAAACTACTTATTGTATTGCCATCTCCAGAGGTTTAGAAACAGAATTCTTTATTGACCCAGATGTATCATTTTCATAGTCATTAGAATAATTCACCAAACTACATAGCAATGATCAGCAAAATAGCAACTACATGGCCATAATTAGGACCTGGGGGGAGGAAATCTTAATTAACCGTAGAAAGTTGCTAATGATGTGGCCTGAGATGAATGATGAGCTAGTGATGGGTTCTGAGGTGGTGTGCTATCCTGTGAGAAGATTTTTGTTGAAGAGGGCTGCTGTAATTCCCTTTGCTGCCCAGTTAACTTCCATAAGTCCTTCAGTCCCGTTCTGTGTTGTGAGGGTGAATAATCTGCACCAAGGCAATGCTGGTGTCTCCATTTTGTTTGTCTTGGTATTGTGTATTAAAGGCAATAAAGATCCCAATGTTCAAGTTAAATCAAGTGTAACCTTCAGTATGAGAACCCCATCTCTGTGCAATGTAGTAAGTTGAGCTTGGCTGCGTGTGAGATGTTGCAGGTTGAGTACACAGCCAGACTTACCTAATGGGATGTGACTGACCTTTCATTTTGTTGAATAGCTTTGTGACAAAACCTAAACTACTTTGTTCTGTAGGCAAAGGCTGAGTAGACCTAGGAGACCAAGTCAGTCTAGTTACTAAGGTAAGATGCTAGGCCTGTGGTAGGATTAGATGTTGCCAGCTGTTCAGTGCTGAATGGTTATGCAAACTACATAAATGGGCATTTAAACAGAAAACCGTGAGTTAAAGAAACTGCAACAAATGCCAACAGCGGAGGATTGCAGCTCTTCAGTAGCTGCTGTTCTTGACCCCGACAAACTGTTTACTGATGGCTTGTTCAGAGGGCTTCAAGCATTGAGAAATTCTTCCTGTTGAGATAAACCGGGCTGTGCTGCCAGTGGCCGTCAGCGTGTGATGCCACGTCCGAGGGCAGCTGCAGCTCCCAGCTTGCACAATGCCCTGCTTGTGGAGCTGTTGTTTGACTTGCTGGCTGGCTGGTTGCATCATTGTGGTCCCCTGGGTCTGGGGGGGAAGCTGAGAGAGTCACTGAGCCAGTAAGAATTGAATCTGAGCTTTCCCTCTGTGTGTTGCAAGGGGAATAAGGATGCGGGATGGGGAAGGCAGGCAGGTGGTGCTGCCCCAAAAAGGGGGCACGGTCTCTTTGGGGTGGCAGCTGTTCCTGAGCCCACCCATGCTCAGTTACTCATCTGCTTGGTAAACTGCCTAGTGTTGTAAAGCTTGGATTTCCAGGCTAGATTAAATACCACAGCTCTTGTCCAAGTAGTAAAAGGATGAGTAAAACTCAGTTTGGCAAGTGTTTTGCCTTGACAGTTGCAATGGCATTTGAAACTGATGTGCTGTGATTGCACAGAGTGCTTATGGGACGTTCTGCTTTATGGTGGGAGTGGTCTGGTGTACCAACAGGAACACAACAGCTTTATTTTTTGAACTGGCTTTCTCTTTGAAAACCTGCTCTTTTTCTGTTTTGACAGCGAAAAACTCTTTTCTTTACCACTCTCACATAATACTATAAACAATGAGTTGTGTATGAAAATAAATAACACTTTGGATACTTCTGGACAACTTGAGTTGAGCTTTCAGCCACCTGGGGCTTGTATTCTAAACAGTTGTAAAACACATTCCTCAAAGCCCTTCCCTTCTGTCCTGTTCCTCCAGGGAGAGTCAGTAAAATTGGAGGATTTTGTTAGAACTCCTCTGCCATGAAGTATCTGATGCTTTGAGTTACCACAGTAAGGCTCTGCACCCAGCTTCCAGCCTTGCTTCTGCTTGGGACACTTCTCCTTTTGTTCCCGATGGATGCTTATTTTCCTGAAGCTTGAGTACAGCGGATACATTACACACACCAGTGTGGAGGATGCTGCAAGGAAAAGCTTAACAAACTAAAAAAAAAAAAAAAAAAGTGCAATCTCCCTCCAAAACCTCTCCTGATCTTTCTGGGGAAAGAGCAGAGAGGAGCTCAAGCGTCACCGCGGTTCTGCGCTCTGACCGCGAGCACAGGTCACAGGTCTGGGGTGAAACCTGGGGGACAGAGGTCAGGTCGTGCTACTGTTTGCTTGGCCATGGGTGACACACAGGCAGTGGGATGTTAATGACTCGGGTTTTGAATTTCTTGTGTCCACTTTGGAAGCCTTGGTTTAATGGGATACTGTTACAGGCACTTATCCCGAGGGGGCAGGTGCTGAAGCCAAGACTGGAGAGCTTCCCTGTGGCTGGTGGAAGAAAGCAGGGCATCCTCTTGTGATCACAAACACATCATTACTGCAAGGCTCCTTACAAAGCTTGGAGGAATTTAGGAGGAGAGTGTTGGAACACCGGTTTTGTCTGGTTTTGTTTCCTCCTCTTTCACTGTTAGGAGGAAAGCGGTAATTAATACAGCTAGGTGTTAAATGCAGCCTTTTCTGTTCCCTCTGACTTATTTCTGGTATTCACTTTCCAGGCTTAGCACAGACAGGCAGTGGCAGTCCAGGCTTTCAGTTGGTTTAGGGTTCTTTTTAGGAAGGAAAAATGTTCAGCAATGATCTGTGCTAAACTTAGCTCTTCTTACCTTGAAGATGTAGCACCCTAATAGAGGAATAGTTAACTGTGTTTCAAAGGGGAGTGCCTAATGTGCTGGTATTGGCAAAGAATCTGTAAGTGTGAACTCTGGGTACCAACTTCCCAAGCTTGAAAATTCACTCTCTAGGTGGTGTCCAAAAGACACATGCTGAGAAAGTTGGTGGGGTGCAGTTTCAATCCTTGGGCTGTGCTCATCAGGATGGTTTGGGATGTGTGTGTGTGTGTCCCTTGATGGAGCAGCAGGTTGAAGTGCAGTGTTCTTTGCACAGTAAGTGTGACACCTTCAGCTGTGGGGGTAGATTGGCCAGAAAATGGTGTCTGAGAACTTGTTTTGAGAAAAAGCAACTCATTAAAATGCTGGTCTTTCTGGCATTTGTCTGAATTTATTTTTTTAGCATTCTTTCTTGAGTAAACTGTCCTGATTGATAGGAGAGAGCAAAGGGGTGAGCATGGCAGGGAATGAAATGGGACACTGCTATTCAGTATCTCCTGAAGGAATGCTTAGGAAGGGACTTTTTCTGTAACAGAGTATAAACATCGTGTGGTCTGAGCACTGCAAGTGGACAGTGTGTATCCAAGGCAATTTACTCTTGAAAACAATTTTACTATTTTGCTCCACCACAGCATTGGTTACTTAAGAGGTCATTGAAAGGCTTCCACTGAGTCAGGTGGTTTTGAGTCAAAATTTTAACTTGAGGTCATATTTTGTTTGTGCTTCTTGCTGATGAAAAGAGGATGAAGGAGCATGAAGAACATGCTTGTGTCCAAGAGCAGCTAATGCACTTGGCAGTCCTTACAAGAGTGTATTTGCCCAGCAAACATAATGTAATAGGATCTAGTAGCCTCCCAAATGTAGAAGATGGCTGTAATGGAAATTGTGTTAAGGCTTCAGTAATGCTTTGAAAAGTCTTGAGTTGCAGAGCTTTAAAGGTGCTTTTTATGGTCATTGCATGTGATTCATGTTCACCATCTTGTTAAAATCTTTCAAGACTGAATGACTTTTCATTTTTTCAGTCTGCTACTAAGTTCAGTGTTTTGCATTACTCTGTAACTGAAATTGGGAACATCAAGTTGTCAGCCAAAGTAGCAGTTAAATTGCTTCCAAAAGAAAAAAAAAAATCCAATTACGCCCCATCAGTCATGGCTTAAAGTACAGCATCCACTGGTCTGTTGTGGTGGGGCAGCAGGAGGATTAACAGGAGAGAATATTGGTCTCAACAATTTTGGGATCATCCTTTTGTCATGGGGAATATGTCCAATCTCCAAGTCAAACCAAACCTGGTTAATTCAGTCCAGGTTTTCTGTGCAGTGACTGAAAATTATTTCAAGTTTTACTTGCTTCTTGACAGAAAAACCTTCTAAGTATAGCAATTTGTTAAATTTAGTATGAGGATTGTACACTGCTGCTTTTAGATTTGTTTTAAACTGGAGGAGTCATTTAAATTATGCCCTGTTAAAACAAAAGCAGAGCAGATACCAAGTAGTTTTTGCACTGCTTTTTGTAAGTTCAGGAGACCCAGTTACTAGGAATAGACACTTGATTTAAAACTAGGTCAGTTGTCATGTATAGATAGTTTAAAGAACCATGCAAAGCTCATACTGGGTAGATAGAACATCAGTGTATCTACTAGTCAGTATAAAGTGATAATAAAGTGATAACAGCCTGAGGGACTTGTGTCAATCCCTGTTTCTCTTTTTCTTGCTTTGCAGGAAAATCTTCACTGACAATTCAGTTTGTGGAAGGACAGTTTGTTGATTCCTATGATCCCACCATAGAGAACAGTAAGTAAAGAACTGACAAGCTGCTTTTCTGCCCCTAAGTAACTTATCAGAAGTCACTGGTGTTGCACACACTACTTATGTGAGCATTTATGTATTAACATTAAAGCCCATTAATTAACTCTTTTAAGTCTTATTACTCTTTTAAACCAATGTTTGCAGCATTGCAGCATGGAAATCACTGGGTATGTGCTTCTCCAAAGAGCTGAGTTGTCTTTTAACACTAAATGAAGGGAAACCTAATGAATCTGGCTAAAATGCACCTCCTTGTATTGTTTGTATGTTGCTTGACATCTGATACAGTCAGGGCACTTTAAATTACTTTAAATTACCTGTAGGAAAATGTGCCACAATGTAGGAGTATTCCAAAGTCTGACATGTCTCAGTGGATCAGTATATCCACATGAACAGGAAGGCAGCAATACCAGTCAGGATTAAATAACTGTCTTAGAAGGTAGACATGCTTGTGGGCCATGATAACATGATAACCTTTTAAATTGCTCCTTTGCAGCTGCTTGATAACAAGGCTGCTACACAATCAGCTTGCTGCAAATACTGGGCATTTGACTTCTCAAGTGCCTTTTTCTCTCTAAGCAGCTTTTTTTTTTTTAAATAATATTAGTGACTTTGTGAATAGATAACATAGCAGGTGAGTGAAGACACTAACACTGAAAATGCTGGCAAGAGCAAAAAGTCACTTCAGAGGTGAGTTATGTGGCATTCATTACAGTCCAACCACCTCTTTCTGAGCTAGAGATGGTCATAAAGTACCTGAACAACTGCAGAGTTAGACTGAGTAGTTTGAGCATATTGACTCACTTTAATCATGTGGCAAATAAAACTT
Source organism: Serilophus lunatus (assembly GCA_013399895.1). Lineage (NCBI taxonomy): Eukaryota > Metazoa > Chordata > Aves > Passeriformes > Eurylaimidae > Serilophus > Serilophus lunatus. The sequence continues at coordinate 842,740 of VXBA01005448.1, forward strand.
GGGTTTCATGACTGGAACCCTGGAGTTCTTGTGTTAATTACTTCTGAAATGCAGTGGTAGCACACAATTTTAGTGTTTTGAAGTTCTGCAGTAGGATGTTAAGCCTGTGTAATACTCTGGAAGTTTGAATGAAGCCATCAGCAGAACAAGGTTTCTTTTGAATATATTTGGTAATAATTACAAATCAGGAGCTGTCAGGATATTTTACTTGGGATTATTTTATTGCTTAGAACTAAAATTCTAATGCTACTTTCTGAGAAACTTTAAATTTGCTTTAGCAAGTCAGAGTGGATAATTTGCCCCTTGGCCTGAATGATCTGGGTGTTAGCTCTTACACAGATGTCATTAATACTACTTTCCATCATCCCTTTTTACTTTGTTAGAATTATAACTTAAGGTATGTTTCAAATTAAAGCTGCTAACAAAATACTGGGGATTAAGTTTTTGTATTCTAAATCTCAATGTCAGTTGGGACAGGTTATTTTTCACTGTCTGTGCTATATAAATGCAAATTATTTAAAGTAATCTTTTAAGTTTTATGCAGTTACATGGGAATGACTAAAGTGTGAGAGATGTGGACTCAAAGTCCCTACAAAATACTGAGTCTGTGTCTTCTTGTAGGATTTTGACACCTTGGTACAAGCTTGGCTTGTTTCATCCTTCACCTGTAGCTCTGTAGCTGTGTGTCTCACACTAGTAGTGTTTCTTAACTATATGAAAATACACTATAAATTAATTTTGCTCTCATTTGACTCTTACAGTCTGCACTGCTTACTTGATCTGAATTTAGAATATTGAATGTGTTATGGCCATGAAGATTTGTTGGGTAGGGGCACCTTGATAAGGCTTAACTTTCCATTTGATTTCTTATTTGTTTGGAGAACAAATCATTTGATGTTTTGTGATCTGCAGCTGTCACTGGAAGAGTTTGTTTTCTGAAAGGTAGGGAATCGAAGGGCCCTTCTTGCATCAGAACATACTGTGGGAAATAAGGGCTGGAAACACCCAAGTTATGCCCTGAGGTTCAAAACACTGGGAGGTCTGTCCCATCATTAAGCCCTAGGAGGCCTGATGGAGGCAATATTTTAAAAATGCTTCTGTGAGGAACAGAAGAGAGGACACATTTTAACACGAAAATTTTAAATTTATATAGAGTATCTTTTATAAGGCAGAGATTTGAAACTGATTTTAATGGATTTAGTATAAACTAATTATTTTGACACTAGTACTTAATATTTTTACATTATTTTTTTCCTAAATATAAATCTTTGATCAATCCAATCTTTTGACACTCCCAGCTGTATCTTTCTGAGTCTGTGCAGGGTCATAAGACACAAAGTATGTGATCAACTCTTGCACTTCTCCTACCTTGTAATTTCAAATTTGGTGGACAAAAAGGGTTGAGAAGTCCAGGTTCCTGTACTAGGGACAGTGTTGGAGAATACTGCCTTTTTCCAGAGCTTTATAGTGGGTTATAAAACCTTTTCAGTTTCATGTACTGGTTGAGTCTACCAGTGTAACAAAACTTGGAAATGAAAAAAGTATGTTGTAAAGGATAGCTTGCCCTGTGTGATCTCTGTTTTGTCCCCAGGAAATTGTGCCTTGTAATTTATTGCAGTGTTCCACCAGCACTGATGAAAGCATAGGAAGCTGCTGGGAGCTTAATTGTCATGATTTTTTGTCTTCAAGTATTAAAACTTGCACAAAATGCTGAGTGTAAAGCTAAATTGTATAGGAGGCAAGCTATAGTCAAGCTCTTACAGGAACAACTTGTATAAGCCTTGAACAATAGGAATAAGACCTCCTATTCTAGTAATTTAATTTTTTAAGTGTGAAAATCTCTACCTTTGTAATTGTAAAGGGAAAATCAAGTGCATCAGATTTCACTGGGTGTTTGTGAAGCTGCTTCACTGCTGCATTTTCCTTGCTAATATGTTTAAGTTAATGAGGATGTTGAATTAGAGGGCTTCTACTAAACTTGTTAACTAAGACCAGTGTAATTTAAAACTCCAGAACTCACAGGAATAGAAAGTAGAATCTTCATTTGAAGCTCAAATATGTCAGAAGGAACAGACAATGAAGGTTTGTACATAACTCCACTCACCCCGTTTTTGCAGGGATGCCTTGTGTTGCAGGAAAGATGACTTGACTGCCCAAGTGTCAAATGTTTTCCCCAGGTCCTCCAAGGCCTGTCTGGCTGTTTTTTGATTTTTTGCTGCAGTTTTGCAGGGGCTTCAAGCACTGTTCACAGCTCTGTGGTCTTCCTTTCTCCCCTAAAAAGGAGTGGTCTTCCCCCATAGGCTTCCTACCTTCACCCAATGTTTTTTAATATAAATGTGAATAAAAGTGTATTAGAATGGGAGAGGAGGCTGGAGGAACCCTAGAAAGTGTGGAAGAGGTGCCTGTAGGTACCTGTGGGTCTGGTAGAGCATCTTTAAGGCTCAGGTTCTTCTTCCATGAATTGTGCTTCTCCCTGGGAGATGCTGGTGAGCATCTCCTTCTCAAGGGAGGGCAAGTGAGGGTTCTGAGAGAAGTTGTAACCCGGGGACCCTTACGAGGTGGTCGTGTTTAGCTCCCAGCCAGTAGCTGTGCAGCGGTGGTGTTACACCCCTCTCATACTTTCACTCACTATGGATCTGAAAGCCTGCATTTGTTTGCCTGCCCTTTGTTTATGAGAATGGCTTATTTCCACAGCAGCTGCCATTTGAGTTGCATATGCCAATCATTTCATTCATGCTGGTCTAATTGCAGCAGACTTGGGTTTAGGGCAGCGCTGATCACTGGAGGTGTGAGTGTGTCCTGTTCCCAGATCCGTGTTCCAGCTGATGGGCAGTGTTTTGCAGACGCTCACATTGTGACTCAGGGGTGCAGAGATTGGTCAGGCCTGCTAAAATGTGCCCTTGGCCTCCCAGGAAGAGCCATGCAGTGCAGGGATTGCATTGCTGTTGATTGTCTTGCTCTTGCTCAGCACAGCGAAAGGCAGCGTGTCCCAGGGTGGAAGGTGATGGAATGGGAAGAGGTTGATTCCTCTGGATCAACAAATCTCATTAAATACTGTTGCAGGTTTTTCCAAAGATTAAATTCTCAAGCAGGAATATTTTTCAAAAGCTTCAGCAAGGGAATTAAGAGTCATTAATTGTGACTTCATCGAAGCAGATTTCTCTGCGCAGAGTGGGCTGTGCCTGGTGCTGCAGGGCTCTGCACTGAACTAACAGTTCTGTGGTGACTCCTCCACTGTTTCCCTTGCTCTGTCTGTGTCACACTCTCACAGTACTGATGATGATGATGATGATGACGTCTTTACTGGGTCTCTTTCAGGCTTCTAGAATAGTCTGAAGAAGCTGTCATCTGTCCTTTTTAAAATATTAACTTCATGATGCTCTTGAAGCTGCTTTAACTGCAAAGTGCTTTGATGTGCATGTGAAGTGTCAAGAGACTGGAGGGGGCCTGTTATTTCCATACACCTCTTAGTGCAGTGCTGTCTCCAGAGGAGTCTCTTTTCCCTCTGACTGGCAGCTGTGATACTGTGTATAGCAACACTGCCTGTTAACATCTGTTCAGGCAAACAGTTTGTGCCCATCACAACACTCATCCGAGGCAAAGGGGTGTTGTGGGTCATTGTCTCATAACCTAAAACTTTTGTGCAGCCATATCCAGACAGTGGCTTGAGAGCAGCACATGAGCTAAAGCAGCTTTCTTAGGGAAGAGGTGGGGTAAGGCAGGAGCTGTCTTTGATTCTCCATCTCAAATGGCATTTCTGGGACTGTAATGGAAGTTGTACCTACAGTTGCTTTGCACTGTTGATTCAGAGACTCTGTTAGTTTGGTTTTGCTGTTTGGATTGCTCCTTTTTTTTTTTTTTCTTTTCAAAAGGGTGCTTTGATTTTCGAGGGTGGGTTGAAGCCTCCAGTTTCAGCTATTTCAGCCCACTTACTCAAAATAATGCTCCAGTTGTGGAGACTTGGTGGGGCAACGACCTTTGGTGGGGAGGAGGAGGAGGAAATTTGGCCAATTTCAGCTTATTGTTCAAACCCAGGAGGTGTAGGCAGAGAACTGCAGAGTGGGATTGGGAATATCCAACTGTGCAGCTTTGGGAGGCTGTTAGATAACCTACCTAACACTGCAGGGACCTATTCATCTGGCTCTTATTTCCCTGCTCATCACTGCAATGACAGATGAGGTTTTTTAGGACTGTTGATATTTGGGAAAACCAGCTCAACCAGAGGACAATGCAAACCTTACTCAGTATTTTGGAATAATCCATATCTAGAGTGCATCTTGAAGGCCAAAGCAGAGCTGCAGAGCCAGGTTTGTGCGCTCTGCTCGGGGCATTATTCCTCCAAGAGCTGTGACACTGTCTGCTTTTGCAGTTGCATAACACAAACACTGAGTAAGATTCCTCAGCTCCCAGTGTGTTGGCATTTCATGAATCCAAGAGGAGAAGCAATTCTCATCACTTTTAGAGACTGTAAGTGCTTTGTGAGTGAGGGATAGATAGGCTGGTAGCTGCAGCAAATGTGAAAGCAACATGGTGAACTTGTAGCTCATTCTCATTAGTTAGGTTTAGATCTTTTATTTTTTTAATCCAGATCACTTCCCTCGTGGTATTTACATTTAGGAACCTGATCTTGCTAAATGCTTGGAAACTGAGGAAAATATCCTGCAAGTTCAAACTTAGCTTTGATGCCAATTGTATTTAAGTTTCTCATGTTATTACAAAGTACAGTTGCCTAGAAGTCTCTTAGAAATGTGTGTAAAATCCCTTTTTACTCCTTCCTTGCTGCAATGAATGTGGGAATATTCTGAAATTTGAAATCTTCAAGTAAATTCCTGAGTTTTGCTGTCTGCAGTAGACTAGTTAAGAGTACAGCCCTTTATTGCTACTTTAAAGCCTGTAACTAAAGTTCTTTTTCTTAGTGCCTTGGCTGATGATGGCAATGATGAGTGACTTCTGATCCCTTCCTTGTGTGTAATTCTGACATGTTTATGTGTTTCTTTTTTTTTTGTTCTAGCTTTTACAAAACTGATCACAGTAAATGGCCAAGAATATCACCTTCAGCTGGTTGACACTGCTGGCCAGGTAAGTTATCTTTCTTTGACTCTTCCTTCAGAGTTAAGACAACAGACACTCATTCTCCTGTTAAATTGGTAGGGACCATGCTTTCAGAGGTGAAAGTTAATTTAAAAATGATCCTGACTTGTTTAGTCACTGAAGAGTTTTTTCTGTAGTATTTATTTAAAGGCTTTGGTTTCCATTTCATTAGTGTTGTTTTGGGTTTTTTTCCTGTCTGTTGAATGAATGTCTAAACAAAAAGGGAAGAGGGAACTGCCTTAACTCTGGTGTCCCAAAAGTTCATAAATAGCTTGTTTGATATTTGCAGAGTAAATTATCAGTCTTGCTTTAGATGGGAAATGTCACTTCAGTGAATCATGGGGAAATTTCCCATGAGTTCTTCCTATTTGTGTGCCCCATGTGTATCCATGAAACATGAGGAGTGGACAGAAGCACCTACTCCAGTGGGTGGTACTTACTGGGCTACCAGTGAACTGCTGCAGTTGGTTTTCATTTCAACCTGGTGGTTCATGAGTGTGTCAGGTAATGACAGGGAGCACAGGAGGAGACAGGGAACACGTGGCCTGGAGTGTGCTCAGGAGCTTCATGAAGTGCAGGTGTTCATTACACACAGCTTTAGGTGTTCATTACATGGTGCTGCTTGGCTCAACTTGACTGCACATTGCCATGCAAGGGAGTGCTGTGTCTTTTGAAAGAGGGGGAAAAAAAAAGGTAGGGGGTCATTAAAACCCTGTATTTTTATCTAAACTTTTTTTTTTTTAACTTACATATTCTTACCTTCCATGATTTCATACTATGCCTTTGGGTTTTTCCAAACTATGAGCAGCGTTAAACAATGTAAGTGTTGTAAAATATGCTGCCAGTTCTTAAGACTGTAAAGCTACAGGACGCTTGGCCATAGCTGGGAGACTGATCAGAAGGGTTGTAACCTTGCAGGTATGTTTGATTGCTTTATTTGAAGAGAGCTTATGTGGCTTGGGAAGAACCATGCTTGTGTTTGTGATGTCAGCCTGTGGTGCTGATCAGCAGCACAATGCTGGCCACACGTTGCAGGGCAGGACTGTGTGATGGGGAATGTTCTGCAGAGGAGAGGGACAGGCTGAGCAGTGTGAGCAGCAGGGGAAGCTCCATAGGTGTTACTTTGTGCCATTGTAAGTGCCCTTGCCTTACAGCTCCAGTTGTGTAGCACAGTGATACAAGAAAAATTCCTCTTTGAGAAGGAAATTGCCTTCTGGGAAGGCACTGTAACTCTCTGGTGACATACCTCTATTGCTGAGGATTGATTTAATGTTATACAGTGTTGTAGAACCAAAATAGCTTCTTTCCCAGCCTGTGGTTATTTTCAGATTTAATTCTTTGTGGAACAACTTGAACTTTGATTTCTGGCTCACAGGGTCAGAGGGGAGAGATGATGTTGGGTTATGGAAGGTGTGGCTTGGACAGATTTCTTCTTCAAGTCTGTCTTGCTTAATGGTCCATAGGGAGTCCTCATGTGTGTACAGCACAGCAAGGTTTATGTTGTAGATCTCTTACTTACTTTTGGAAACCTGGCTGTGGCTTGAAAAGTTGTAGCACCATTGTTATATCACTTGACAAATTTCTTAATTTGACCCACAATTTCCAGGGACTTGGCAGCTTCTCTTCCTTCTACTAACAAGCTGAAAATTAAGTAATGAATTAGGAACAGTCAAGGTTATGATGCTTATTTTTCTTGGTACTCCTCCTCTGTCCTGTGCCTCTTTACCTTTCATGGTTATTTACTGAGCTTTGTGCAGCTCAGTTCCACGGGGTTCTTGGTACAGGGTCACAGAGGAGCAGTGCAAAAGGAAATCTTACCTAACACCAAATTCCAGCTGGGACAGTCCTGAGAAATTCCTGGTAAAGTCAAGCAACTACAGTGTTGCACTTTCACCTGTTTTACACACAGAGTAGCTTGGATCCCTTCTGTGTTGACTTTGGGATTACACATCCAGCTGGAGTGGCAGTTTGGCATTTCAGGGAAGATGGGGGAGGGCTGCCCTCAGTGTGTAGGAATAAAGGCAAATAAGGGCAGCTTTTGTCAAGTGTTATTCTTTCAAGCTTTTTTGGCTGGATCTGTGAAGTTGATTTATAAAGTTTTTCCTCTTTTGCCAGTTAGGGAAGTTCGATTCCTTTTGTTTGCCTAGATATGAGCAGTGGGATTGCACTGCTCCATCTGTTCAGCCACGACAATATACAGAGAGGTTATTTGATCTTAAGTTAAAATGAACATCTCCAGAAGCATAGGTTTAACAATTTGAGAGCTCTTCCATTAAGGAGGATGGCTGTTGCCAAAATGGAAATGTTTCTTGAAAATACCTGTTGGAACAACTTAGGTTTCTAACACTGGATTCACAGTGTTTGTGTTGCATTACCTGCACTGTTTCATTTGCCTATTTGGTCAGTCCCTTTTCTAGAGGGGTGGTAAATTCTGGTGTTTTGTTTGGATTTCTGTTGATTTAAACACTTGTCATATAATGTAAATGTAGAGTTGTCCTAAAGCAACTAATAACTGTATTTCTTGCATCCATAGTTGATAAACATTAGTTAGTTAGTAAGCCACAATTATTCACTTCCCAACAGATCCCTTAGGTAATTTAGATGTGATCAGTGTCACTTGAAATTACAAACTGCTAGATCCTGTCATCAGCTGTTGAAATGAGGATTTTGAAATGTATCACCAGCAAGATAAGAGGCATAATTGCTAATTAGTGGTGGGACAGAGTGGATGTTTCTTACTAATACAAACTGATAATTAAGCAGGATAAGAGGATTGGGAATAGCTTCAGCTCATCCATAGCCTTAGAGGGAATGAACCAGAAAAGCTGTAGATTAAATGGAATAGTGTACAGACTGACTTTGAGCTTTCTTTTAATTCAGCAAAGATTCCACACCTGACATTGTGATGAAAAAATTTCTGAAAGTGCTGCCCATATAAAATGCACTCATGTCTTAGACATATGACCATTTTCTCTGATGGTGATCTGATAGCATCAAGTTCTGTGCTGCAGCTCCCTTAATTTTAAATGCAATGTTCCTTCTGCAGGATGAATACTCCATATTTCCTCAGACCTACTCCATAGACATCAATGGCTACATTCTTGTTTATTCAGTCACCTCAATAAAAAGGTAATAAAATCTGTTGTTTTCCTCTGGTTCTGGCAGTTTCTGGGTTTAGCTCCTGCCTCTGCTATCTTTTCTTGATGTGTGATTAATTCTATTAATCTCCCTTTCCCTTAGAAGTACAATGGAAATTAAAATGGTTTTTACAGAAATGTCCCCTCAGATCCAGATGTCACAGGCTGAAGTAGATTGTTTTGAGGTGTAAGTAAAAGCACAAAGAACAATTTCAGGAATAAGAAGAGTTCATTTGCTCTTGTGTCAGATACAAAGGCAGACTTAAACCCAAACCCAAAGGGCACTGTACATTTTTGTGTAGTAACCCATTAGTTGCTGGATCAGGACTGAAATTTCTTAGACTTCTTGTCTTGGATTGTTCTGATGAACCATCAGAAATGTTCATATAAACAGCAATATAGGACTCTTGGACTGTGGAGTCACTCTTGACATGCTGCAGCAAATAATCTCACTCGAAGGTTTTCCTAGAGTATCTATTTTGTCTGTGCTGTTGTCTCTCCATACTCACATGAGGGCACATTCATTTACTCTCAAGACTCATCTCTACCTTTGTATGACTTTGTCATCTTCTGTTATTTTCTCCCTTCCTCTGGTCATCTTGCTTGCTTCGATACTGATTATTCTTGAATAGATGTTAATTTTCTAATACTGTACACTATCTTTGTTACAATAGCCAGATTAATCCTATTTTCCTAAATAATTTTTTAGTTAAATTATTAATACCTTAGACCTTTCACTTTCATCAAAAGTAGGTGCTTTCCTATTACTTGAAGGAAGCTGATCAGCTTTTTGTGGATGCTGAAGTGTTCCGTGTCTTTTCCTCTGAATCAGAGGAACAAAACTGGTCATTTCAAGTGCTCTTTATCAAACCATTGTAAAACAATTTGCTTCTTGGCTCTTCTGTACTTCCCTAAGACAGGATAAAACCTGGTTGTGAACTCCTGTTGCTTGCAAGGTCCTCAATATTGAACAGATTTCACAGTCTGATTTTCACCTGGAGTTCTGGAGAAGGGCAAACAAGTGTGATCTGGAGGAAATGCAACAGATGTTGGGCTTTTATGTGTGTCTGGAGATACTAAACTACCTGATTCTGTTGGGTCTGGGTTTTTTTAATGAGAGGTTCAGTGTTGGTGCTGAGTAAATTGTGTGAAGTAGGAGTCAGTATTCTCTTCCTTAAGTGGACAATCCTTGGTAGTATTCAACTGATTAAAACAGAAACCAAGTTATGGTTATAGGACTGGATAGGTTAAGGCTGTAGGTAGAAAGGCTTTTCATCAATATTGAGTCTTTTAGTCTCAGTTTATTCCAGGATTTTTTGGGAGGTTTTTGTTCCTTTAAATCCTGAAAGAATCAATGATCCTGTCTTGTTCAATTCCTGATATTCTGTATCCAGGCAGTGTTCAGGCAATAGGGAGGATCTTCCACAATACTCTGATAGCAGCAGTGACTTGCCCAGGCAATCAGATCACAGTCACCATCTGTCTGGGCTTCTGTCAAAGTGTGTGTATTGATCCAAGAATTTATCCAGCTGGGGTGAGAGCTTTGACAGCAAACTTAATAGAGATGCTCTTTTAAAATTATCATGTCCCTGCTAACCTCCAATGGGAAGCTTAAATAGGGCTTGAATAAAAGCTAATGCCCTACATTTTTCATATTCCCAGGCTCTCAGCAGCAAGGTTACTGGAAGGCTTTTGCTCTAGTTCAGCTTAATTAAATTCCAATTTTGTATCTTGCCAGGGTCCATGATTTCATGTAACACATTTATCTGACAGCTAGTAATTTATTTTTTTTATATTTCACACATTGAGCTGTTTGCTGTAACCCCTTTGCTTGACAGAACTGGAAAGGTCTCCTGATCTCTCAGAGTTTCACAGCTTGATGTGATGATGCTCTTTTTGGATTGGTCAGTATCTGTCTAAAAGTGTATCCCTGCTCCTTCTGACCTTATTAATTTTAAAAGCTTTCTAGAACATTAATTGGTCAAGCCAATTTCACTGCTGGCAGTTCCTAGCAACTTGTTTCTGTGTCAGAATTTTTGTGTTTGAGTTTAAATAGCACTTCTCTTGTGGTTTCCACCTTGATCAATTAACAAAGATCAGTTTTGTGTTCATAGTATTTTTGCTAAAAAAGAAGCTTGTGAGTTATCTTAGACAAGCAGAATTGGGAAATGGGGAGCCCAGGTTGAACAAGAACACTTGGCAGCATTCTGGAACCTCAGGTGGGGACTCTCCAGGATGCTGTGCCATGGTGTGGTGTTTTTCTGGCTAAGCTGGAAACATCACACCTGACAGAGGAGAGGAAACAGAGATTGTGCTGTGTCAGGGATTCAGTTGTCCTGTAGCTGCTATGCTGAGATCTTCCTCTTGCTTCAGACTGAGAAACAGTTTTGTGGTTTGTAGCAGATTTTTTTTTGTAGCATTTTTATTCTTCTTTCAGTTTGCAGGGTCACCTAGTTCTGTTTGTGGCATTGCCTCTCAACTCTGTCACAGCCAAGCTCCATTTAATTCTTATTTTTTAAATCATTACAAGAATGAATGTCCACGACAAGTTCTCAAGACCAGAATATCACTAATTGTTTTCAGCAGAAGCTCTTTGTGTCCCTAAAGTCCTTTCATTGATTCCACATTTTCCTGTAATCTGCAGTATCCAGCTTGAGTTACCAGCAGCAAGTTGTGCCAGACTAAGTCAGGCTTTTGTTTACAAAGAACTCATTTTCTTGATAGGGTGTGCTGAAACTATCAGCTGAACATGGAGAAGCATTGTGTTCTACTCAGTCTCAAAAATCATTGCTGAAGTCAGACAAATTGTGCTACTTGACAGAAAATCCATCTTAACTGTGGTAGCATTTATTGTTCCGCAAGTGAGAGGTTTTAATGCTTTGAACAGTGTTTTTAGGCACCAGGTCTTTGATTGCTCTGAGCTGGGAGTGTGTTTGAGTGCTGCTCTATTTTTGAGCTTCAATCCTAATTGAAATGCAGTGCAAGTCAAGGCACTGCCTGTGGCTAACAACCTTGGAAACTGCAAAAGTTTCAGTCCCTTTTTTTGTTGTGTGTCTTGTCTGTGAGCCTGTGCCTCCCTCGACACAAATCCAAGTCGTGCACTTCATGCACCAGCATTTTTTCCATAAAGTAACTAGAGGAGCACAACATCTGCTCTTCCACCCTGTTTATAGCTTGTTCTCAGAAACACCAAATGTCAAATGCAGTGGGTGTTATTAGTGAGGTTTTTGTCTTCTTGGTATTTGACACTACTGCTTCTTACCTCCTGTCATCCCAACTTCACATACATGGCAGGGGAACAGACAACAAGTATCTGAATAATCGCTGTTTCGGTGCCATTCTACAGATCAATTTACTCACTTTCCATAAAAAATCAGAATTTTGTGCTTCTTTTGGCTCTCACATAAGTAAAACTTAATAATTATATATGAACTAAGTATTCCTAAAAAACAATGTAATCTCTTAAGATGGAGCTTGACTAACTACTTTTTCTTTCCAATTGTTTTAACTTGACATAACTCATTCAGGGTTGTTGGACTGTAGCAGTTAAATTTCTCACTGCAGATACAGATGAGAGGTGGGAGGGACTTTGGGTGATCCTGTGTTAGGAGCACCAGTCCCGGGTAATGTTATTTATTTCTGCAAATGCCAGAGCTGGGGGGACTGTAAGGGTAGGCACAGGCTGGTCTCTGCTGCTGCTGGGACCAGTTTGCTGTTGTGCACAAACTGGAGACTTGGGGCATCTTTGTAGTTGTGCCACTATACATAGAGTAAGTTTTAAACCCAGCAACCTACATATGCATGCAATTGCTTGTGTATTGGGTATTGAGGATAAACATCAGAGTGCATGTGTGACTCCATCCCTTTATTTTGCAGTTTTGAAGTGATAAAAGTTATCCATGGCAAGTTATTGGATATGGTGGGAAAAGTCCAGTAAGTAGTGACACTTTCATCTCATTTCATTGCAGGCATGTTGCTAGTGCTTTGTTCAGTATACTGTAACTGTTCTGAAGTTCTGAACTTTCTTTCACAGAATACCCATTATGCTGGTTGGAAATAAAAAAGACCTGCATATGGAACGGTATGTGAACTGCAGAATGTGGGAAATGCAAGGCAGCAGCAAACCACATTCCTGTGGCTGCAAAGGGCTGGCTTTGTTCTTGGCTTGCCATAACTCAAGTCAAATTGTAGGTTAAAATAAGGTACTGGCAAAGGAATTGTGTCTAGAACTAGGACTAGGAACTAGTGAGCCATGAACTTGTGTTGTAATGTTGATTTTTGCTATAGGGTTCCAAGGACAGTCATTTAACACTACAGGGGTTTTTTTGCAAAGTAACAGAAAGTGTATTTGTCACAACTATACCACACCAGATGATGTTACAGATTATGAAAACAAAGCAATACTTTGGGACAACTGCTCTTCTGGGTCACAGAGCAGTTTTATACCTGGCCCAGTAGTGCATTTGACAGCAGCCAAAAGCAAATGCTTTGGATCAGACTTCACAAGCCATTCCTGTTACAATACATTTATGTGCTTCCACACTCTGAAGTATTTCTGGACATACCAGATTCCCATTCTTCTGCAAGTTAAAAAGAACATACTTTTCTTTCTTTTGTCAGGGTGATCAGCTATGAAGAAGGGAAAGCTTTAGCAGAATCCTGGAATGCAGCTTTCTTGGAATCTTCTGCTAAAGAAAATCAGGTAATGGATTTAAGAGTCACATCATTCAAATAGCAGTGGAATGGGTGACTCAGAGTTTCACTTAATAAAGGAAGCTAAGATATTTGCATGCACTCTACAGATATTTTGTGTAGATGTAAAGAGAACAGCTGCCTGCCTTCAGGTTTATGTGCAAAGGTTTTTCCATGCAACTCTCAATGGGAGGAGGAAGTGAAGAACTGAAAGTTAAGCTCCTCAGAACACAGCAGAACACTTAGAGAGAAACTAAAACTCAGATCCACGTGGTGGGTGTTAAAGGGTCTGTTCCCTCAAACAGGAGGTCACTGGTGGCAGAGCAGTGAGTTGTGTAAGGGGATGAGCCTCGTGTTTTAAGGTGCTGAGCAAGGCTCAGTCTCTAATGTGGGGAATATCATTTTGTGGGTCCATAAGATGGGGGGCACACAGGAAAGTGTTAGAACACAGCAGATGCTGTCAGACACCTCTGTGATACAGCTGGAGTGAAGCTGCATAATCTGATGAATTTTAATCCACATACATTTGCACTTCTCTTATCACAGAAAGGAAGTGTTTAATTATATGTTAAATAACATCTTATTCTTGGTTGCTCTAAATAACTTTCTTTAAAGTGCTTCCTAAATATATTCTGGTATTTGCATTTGTTCCTGTGGCTGGTAATAATATTTTGTCCTTGATTTGACACCTTACATATTTCAGCCTATAGAGCCTGCTAGTTGGGACCTGAAGTAATGGCTAACTGCTGCAGGCTGGGAAGGAGGTGTCTTTTTTCCCATTTTTTAAAATTTTTTTCCCTATAGATCTCAACAGCATCAAAGGTTTTGTTTTTTGAAAATAGATACATAAGGTCTCCCATTTAATGTGGCATTTCACATCCTTGTCCTCCTTGATAACATGGGCACAATTAGCTGTGGCAGAACCTGTTTCAGCAGTCTGCTTGCCTTCCTTTGCCTTCCTTTGCCTTCCTTTGCCTTCCTTTGCCTTCCTTTGCCTTCCTTTGCCTTCCTTTGCCCTCCTTTGCCTTCCTTTGCCTTCCTTTGCCTTCCTTTGCCTTCCTTTGCCTTCCTTTGCCTTCTCCCGTCCCCAAAATCAAATCAAGCAGGTTTTATCCAATGTTTATTGTCAAAAATTCAACAAGTTACTTGAGTAAAGTTGGATTTTCCCTGGGAGGATGATTTGGATTGTGTTTTGTCACCAAATGTGGAACACTTTGGATTTAGTTTATCAGTATTTCTGCTTCTGGTTAAGACTTGCATTAACCTTGTCAAAATTGGCCATGAAGAAAGTATGAAATTTCTCAATACCTTCTCTCTGTGCTGGAGAGCTTCAAATGCCTACCAAAGGAAATTAAATTGACAGTGTAAAGAATAAACCTGTTAAAAAAATCTGATTTTTTTTTTTCCCCCCACTTCTTTATTTTAAATGACAATACTTCTGGATTAGGCAAAGCTATTGCCTGTACTCCTTTTCTTTTGGCATATGTTCACAGTGTGCAACAGCATAGCAATTCATATCCATCAGAATATCTTACTGGTAACTTTTCTGGAGTTTTTATTGTTCTTGAACTAAGGGGAAAAAAAGTTGGCTATATTCATGCAAAGAAGCTACAAACTTCTTTTAGCTTGGCATGTCTTTTGTGTTAATCTGCTGGACTGACAAAGTCCCATTGGCTGCCATGTATTTGTGCCTGTTCCTTAGTCTTGGGCTGCCTGTATTAAATAAAGCTTCCAGCTGGAATTTATGTAGCAAACTTGGTAGGCTCTTACATAATGCACCTGGAAAATTTGTCCAGCTTGAAGTTTGGGAGATCACATGTCACTTCTGAGATGGGTGCCCACAGCATGTGACCCAGGCTCTCTGGCAGGTTTCCTTTGGAGGCCTGGGGAGTCTGGAAGAAAGTGGGAAGGAGCTCAAACCTGGCACAGCTGCCTTAGTCTGTCTCTGAAGAGGTGGAAGATTGAGCTTTGAGTGCCAAGTGTGGTGTCTGGATCTGTGAGGTGCTGGGGGAGCAGGAGACAACAGGCAATGTAGCATCACTCCCTATGAGTTGGAGCAGGAGCATGTCTGAACTCATGTGGATTTTTTTCCTCCAAATCCTAATTTGACAAGATCAAAACAGCTGAAACATAGACTTCTGTAAGGAAAGGATACCTTCTTTTACTAGGAAACTGTTTCTGGTTTGGGGGGAAAAGGGTTTGCTTCGCACTTGTTAACGAGCTGTGTTGTCATGTTCCTGGTACTGAGTGTTCACCTTGCATAAGTCAACGTTGCTGGAAAAAGAAGCCTGTTGGCACTTTCTGTTTGGAGGTTCATCCAAATGTACTGGCTTAGTACAGCAAATTTAACTTGCCTATCAAGAGTAATTCTAAACTTCCAAAAGTGATTTAGCTTAAGTTTGCTTAATGGAAAGCCAGTTTGATTTTTAAAGGGATGAACTGGACTAGATTGAGAATTTAGAACTTCAGCAGAGAGTTCAAACCTTCCTGAGTCAGGGGACATCTGTTAATTCCCCCTGAAGTTGAGCCACCTGTATGTGGTGGGTGTGGAGTAGAAGAATGATAATTTCTGCTGTGCTGGTGTGAGGTTGGCTGGGTATGTGATGTTCTCCACAGCTGTGAGGAGAGAAGGTCTTTCTGCCACAGGGGTTAGAACACACCAGCAGCTCTGTGGTCTGTCCTTTATAATTGTTCTGTTTGCAAAGAACTGCTGAAACCAGAGATGTTCCTTATAACAGGATCTGATAGCAAAGGCTCCTTTGCCCCTCTCCTACCCCCCAAAAATCCTTTTTGGAGCATCTATGAGAGTCTGAGGAGCATATATGGGCAATGAAATAGCTCTATGGGTCAACTTAAGCAAACTATTCCTATTCTGCCAGGAGTTGCCAGAAGTGGCATGACTTGGAGCAGATGGAAAGTGAGGCAGGCAAAGATCAAAGCTGTGGTGATGATAAATGGTAGTGGCTGGGCAGAGTTCTCAAGGTCAGACACATCTGATGTGTCAGCTCCTCCAGATGTGAGTGTCCTCGTGGGACTTTGGGAGGAGCCTGCATATCACCAGCACATCAGTCACCAGGGGAAATCCCTGGGCTTTGGGAAGGCAATTCTGAGACTGAATGGGAAAGACCTCTCTCAGATTACTGCTGGGTTATTCTTGTCATGTCTTCTCAAACTGCCTAATTATTACCAGAACATGTTGAACTGCTTTGGCTAACTTCAGGAACTTCAAGCCTTTCTTGTGGAATTCCCTACTTAGTTTCACCTAGGCCATAGGAGAGTGCTTCATCTTAATCCTAGTGCAATGAAGTGGTAACTGTTTGAAATACAGCCAGAATCCAAGTTGATCTTAAAACCAGTTGAAGCTGGGAGCCAACTTTTACTGGAAGAATTTAGGGAGTAGCAAGCAACCAAATTTTGTTCATCTGGTTACACAAAGTTCATTAGATAGATTTCAAAAGGAGCAAGGAAGCAGCAAAAAATGTACTTCTTACCAATATGGAGCTGTCTTAAAAGCCAATTGCTTGATTGTTGCTTATTTTTCAAGGGCACCTTCATCTTTGAGCTCAGAAGATGCAGTGCTCTGTAATTGCTTCAGAGTAGTTTGGCATTCAGGGATCTGACATATTTAGACTGCCAAAGGATGGGGGGAGGGTGGGGGAAATGCTCTCTTCCTCTACCTAAGTATTGTTCAAATTCCTTTGCCCAGTTCTGTGCCAGGATGAACCTGTAGTATGAGCAGTTAAGAGTTTCCTCTTTGAAATAATAAAATGGCTGCCAAAGGATGACTCTGGTTGGATTTGGGTGTTTGCACCTTCCTGCTGGCTCCTGGCAGCACATTCCCCACTCCCTGCTCGTGCAGAGAATTCCACATCCTGAGCTGTCTGTCCTGCTCCCACCAAGGGGCACATCTGGGCACATCTTCTGCAGCAGCTGAGCCTCTGGTGTCTCCTGCACAGTGCTGAGCTCCCTGGGGCAGCAGGTGTTGCCCAGGCTGACATGTATTTTGTTTCCTCAGGGGCAGAAAGGTAGAAGGAAGCAAGATGGCTTTCTGTGGTCTAGGTGTGACCCACATTCCGTAATTGGAACATACAGAGGCAGCTGCATATAAAGTCTGGCTGTGTTCTTTATTCCTTGTCACAAAACACAGCTTCATGTGTTGTTCAAAGGCTGAGTCTAAAACTCATCAGCAGATTTTGAAGCAATAACTGTAGGACAGTGATTAAACCTTCTCAGTGAATACATGTTTTCTGTGAAATGAATTAACAAACCCTGTGAACTCCTACATCTTAATGCTTCAAACAGCAGGTCTTTGACAGAGAATGTGCAGCTTCTTGGTTGACAGAGTAAGTTGTGGAGGTTTTTTAATGGGTGCTGTGAAACGTGGGCATGAAAAACTTGGGCATTAAAATGAAACCATTGAAAATTTCAACTCTAAGGAAACAGTGGTGCAGCATATTTGTAAATCAGTGTATCACCAAGTTTTGATTAAGGGAAAGTCTTCATTAATGGAACCAGTTTGATAGCAACTGCAGTGCATGGTTCTCCTAGAATCTAATTTGCCCAGGAAATGTGTTGTATCATTACTGAACTAATGAGCCACTTCTGCCAAGTTCTGTTGGGATTGTAGGCAACTGCCATTATATGGAGGAATATTCTATTTCCAGCTGGTGAAGTGTTTTAAATAGTTCCAGAGATCATACTGTGCACAAACAGTGTAAATATGGAAAACTTTAACATTCAGTCTAATCTTGTTAGGTTTGTTGTAGGGCTTCAGTCAATGGGATTAATTTGGAAGTGATCCAGTTAAGAATTATATCTTGTGGCGATGGAAGAACATCTGTTGGATCAGAATACATAGTCATAAATCACAGGGTGCTCTTCAGCCTGCTGATTAAAACTAACAAGACCCCCTTTTTATCCTTTGTAGTGTGGCTGCTTTTATATAATAGACACATTTTCCTCTGCTTGGAGTTCCTGAAACAGATGGCTGGAGGTTAGATCAAATGCCATATCTGAAATGATCAGGAGATGTTTCCAAGTTGAAGGTCCACAGGCTGAAGCACTAATCATGCAGTTCAGGCCCTTTCTCTGACAAGGGCTTTATCAAAGGGTATTACTTAATATAAGTGACTAGTTCAGCTTGTGTTTTCCCCTTGTGTTCTTGCTCCATGTCTGGCACTGGTCTTACTGTCAGGAAGATGAGAAAATCAAAAATACTCAAGTAACCCTCAGACTGAGATGTGCCAGGTTAGTGTTGAGAGCTAAAAAAATCTGCTGTCTTCTGTAATTACTCAGTATCCTAAAGATCACTGAGAGGAAATGAATTGGTTTGTTCTCTGGAGCAGCACAGCATCACAATCTTGGGTGCTGTCAGTCACTCAGTGCAAGCTCACTATGCAAAATAAGGTGAATTACAGTTATTAGCTCTTCTGTGAGTCTGGCTTAGTTTGTACTTGCCTTCCCTGCTGTGACAGAAACTGGTTGAGGATTTCTGTGAAATGGGGGGTTTGCACTTCCCTTTGAAACGGAAATTACCATATTTTCTATCTTCGTGTTCGGGATAAGATTGGATGTGCGTTTATCTACTGATGTAGCCAGTAAAACTGCTAACATATTTTTAACTCTCTTTCAGTAAGTGGGCAGTTTCTCCTTCCTTCCTAATGGTGTGCTTTCTTTTTGCAGACTGCCGTTGATGTTTTTAAGAGGATAATTTTGGAGGCAGAAAAAATCGATGGGGCAGCTTCACAAGGGAAGTCTTCATGCTCAGTAATGTAATTCCACTGCAGAACCTGAAAACACTGGGAATACATTCTACCTGAAGAAGCAAAACTGCCCATTTATCTTTAAGGATAAACTATGCTTCTTTTTTTTTTTTTCCTTTTTTCTTTTTTCCTTTTTTAATTTTATTTTTTTTCTTCTGTTAACCTGAAAGATAAACAGTTGGTTTGGAGCCTTTCCCTTCAGATTATGTTAAACTCTGACTCCTGTGCAAATGGCTTCACTTCCATTTTCAAATTCTAAGCAATCATATTTTCAATTTATATATTGTATTTCTTAATATTATGACCAAGAATTTTACTGGCATTAATTTTTCAGTGTAGTTTGTTGGTTAGAATAATCATCAAAATGATGCATATTGTTACACTACTATTAACTAGGCTTGGATATCAGTGTTTCTTTGTGTTAAATGTATACTTGTAAATAAAATAGCTGCAAACCTTAAATGTTCTGTTTATAATTTTTTGTTGATTACTCCATATCAACTTTTTTTTTTTTTTTTGTGAAAAATGTTCACCTGCTGACCTTAAGAGGAGGCGTGAGATCCTTGGAGCCAATGGATTGTTTGACTGTTGCTTGGGAAGTTGTTTGCGAGTGATCCCAAACGTTTTTTTTTGCTACTGGAATTCCAGGCTTTCCAAGGAGCTCAGCTTTGCTTTGTGCCCGTTCACGGGAAGGAGAGACGAGTGACAGCTTGGTTTTTTTTGGAAGGGTTTCAGTCAGACAACCTGCTCTGTTGTTTTTCCTCTGTAAATGTTGAGTGAAGGGTGCGCGCAGACCTATCCCGAGGAAGGGGCCGCAGACCCTGCGCCACGGACTGTTCACCTGGACTCGTCACTGTCAGGATGGAGTGGATTTATCCAGGTCACAAGCGTAGACTTGTTAAGAGAACAAAAATGTCATTTAAAATAAATTGCACGTCCTGAACAAATCGATGTGGGCTGTTTGTCGTGCGTTTCTGTACTTGTGCATCCGCGCAGCACTGCTGGAGGGGAGCGGTCTCCTGGCGCCTGGCACAGCCCTGGGCAGCTTTCCCTAACCAGCTCCAAGTTTTCCCTTGGCTTTTGGACCAGGGACTTAGCAAATCTTAACCTCTCAAGTCTGGAAACAAACTACTTCAACCATATATTTCAAAAATGCGCAGTTGACCTACTTTGCCTTGAAAAGCAAAACAAAACCCAAAACAGTAAAACCAAACAAGGCTGACTTGGGGAACAGTTATTTAAATGAAGTGTTTCTCATGAATTTTTGTGTCCCATTTGAACACTTAATTAGTGGCAGGAGTAAAATGGAAGGGAAACTTGCAATGTTTTTGCAACCAGAATTAGCTTTTGTGTTCTGATCTGTGCTATAAAATACAAATTCAGAATCTTACTTCTTTATTTTCTTTGTCCAGTTGTACCCTCATATTAAATGGAAAATGGTCTAAACCTCTCAATTAAAAGGGTATACAGAAAAACTTTCTATTTTCTTTGGTCACTATGCAATTAACTGGCTTCCTGGCCAAAAATAAAAAGTTGCCCTTTTTCTCCATTTAGGATATTTCCAAAGTTTCTGAAAACTCCTGTTAATTGAATTTTCACACCCTTCAATAACTGAATGACTGTCTTGCATGATGGATTGCTGGAGTTCAACAAAGTCAGAGGGCTCATTCAGGGAAACCAGTCCATGCCTGGATTTCAGGAGCAGGCCGAGCTGGGGCTGTTTCCTTCACCAGAACCTGCAGCAGTGGGAGGGTCGTTTGTCTGACAGTGAAGTCTCTGGGAGTGCAGGGGATGATGTGGAGCACAGGGCAGTCTGTGGCTGTTCTGTGTTACCCTTCACTGCCTGATCCTGAGGTGATGGGTGACTCACTGCATGACCAAGGGCTGTGGAGTTGCATCACAGACACAGTGTCACGTGGTCTGGATCACAGGGTGGAAGTTCTGGAATAACACAAACCTCAGTGACCACATTTACTCAATTTCTTTTTTTGTAAAACAATGGCTGCACGTGTACTGGCAATCGGTCGAATGCCTGAAATAGCTGCTGCATTGGGGCATGAGGTGTGCCAGCTGCTAAGACTCTAAAGAAGATGGTTGAGAACATGGGATAGAGGAAGTTCTGCTTTCCAGGGCTGAGGCTTTTCAGGAGGACTTAAAGCCAAGTGCAGGTTCACTGGATGATTTGCAATGGGAGCTTCTGAGTCTTGAAAGGGACTTTTTACAAGGGCGTCTACTGATGGGACAAGGGGGAGTGGCTTCAAACTGAAAGAGAACAGGTTTAGAGTAATTATTAGGAAGAAATTCTTTACTGTGAGAGCGGTGAGACACTGTCACAGGTTGCCCAGAGAAGTTGTGGATGCCCCATCACTGGAAACGTTTGTTCAAAATCAGGTTGGACGGAGCTCTGAGCAACTGGTCTAGAGGAAAGTGTTCTGCCCGTGGCAGAGGAGTTGGAACTTTGGGGTCCCTTCCAACCTAAACAATTTGTGTGCTGGACACTGAGAAGCATGTACTGCTCTTGCATTTTCCATAGGAGCTGAAGAACTAAATTCATCCACACGGGTTCCCTTCCTCCTGGTCCTGGTTCGTCCCGTAAAAGATGTGAATTATTCCACTCGTCCAAGCCTTTCTCTGCTAATAAGATCTAAAACCCAGCCATGTGCAATAGTCTTGCAGTTCTACAGAAATGTATAGTTGAGCATGGTCAGTGAACTACTCATCCTTGGCTGTACAGAGATGTCAGTTGGCTTCTCAGGATGGCACCTTCCAGCAGCTGGAGCGTAACAGAAGCTGGGGCAGCCTTGTGCTTCCTTATACTGACCTGGCACGGGTTGGGTTCTTCACTGTGAGAGCCCTGAAGTGGGGTGGTGGGAAATCTTGGAAGCCCTGTTACATACAGAAGCAGGAAATCACTACCTAGCAAACTGCTGCTTGCCTAGAGTTGATGAATTTATACAGCTTTGTCTGGCAGCTGCCCTGATCCTTTGGAGGCTTCTGGAGGATTCTGATAAATGGTGCTTGGATGAAATGGTGAGTCATGGAGGAAATAAGTTCTCTGATCCAGGCTGGGAAAAAATGCATATGCACTTCATAGGGCCCATCCTTATTCTTAAGAGATGATCACTGGCAGAGGTGGAAGTGTGAAGATCCTTCTATCCTGTTGAGAAAACGAGCAAAGATTTCACTGTGGGAGTGATCAAGTATTGTCTACCAGTCTCCCACCTTGGATATACTCAAAAGATACTTGGACGTGGTCCTGAAAAAACAGCTCTAGGTGATCATGCTTGAGCAGGGGGTTCAACCAGGTGACCTCCAGAGGTCCCTGCCGACCTTGACCATTCTATGATCATGTGAAGATTTATCTACCATAAATCAAGTTAACTTCTCATTGACTTGTGTGGATTTAAAGTGTGCTGATCTGGAAATGACTTATGCCTTGCTTGTGCTCCTGTCCAACTCCTTGCTTTGCTGTGTGAATAATCCTGAGTCTCGGAGCCTGAGCTGCATATTTTCCAGCCTGCTATGTATGGAAATGCTGAGGATGAGGAAAGTGGTGGGGGCAGGTGAGCTCAGCAAGGGGAACACTGACTGCAGGCACCAAGTGGATACATGAGCTTTCTTTTCCCTGTTTCTGTGCATAGTGAAGTTTGTCCCTGCCTGATTAATTCCACAATGGGGAAGACTGAGGGCAGTCAGCTGTGGGTCCGTGGAGTCTTCTGCATAATGCTTCCCAGCTTCTGGAAAGAGTTAATGAGTGCACACTTGGAAAGAAAAGAGCTGGAAAAGTGTTTTTACTGCTCCTATGTGTCTGCAGTAGCTGTACTGTAGAATCTGGATCAGGGCAGAGCAGGATGGGCTAAAACTGGACTATGCTGAGGAAGTTGTCGTGGCATAGGAGGCTGTGCTGGCTTCAGGGTTTCTGCTTTTAGTTTCTTTGAACAGAGAAGTGACTATGACCAGACTTGCATCCTGGCAGTGATCAAGGACAATTTTTGCAGTCACCTATGCCTGTGGCACAGGTGAGCACAGAACACCCACCTGGGTGTACCCCAACTTGCAGCACTTTCCTTTGAAGTGCAAGATGGGCAGCAGCCTGAAATGAGAAAAGCAGCCTATGGCATGGTGTGTGTCTTTGTGTTTTCACCTTTCTTAACAGAAATGTATAGTCTTAGACCCTTGTTGCAGAAGAACTGATGCTGCTGCTCTGTGCAGATGTCACAGGATGCTGTGTGAAGTGTGGTGCAGGTGGTGACAATGTGCCCAGGCTTGCTGGGCTTACTCTGCTAATTAACACTGCTGAGCTAGAGCGTCTCCAGAAGGAGAAATCAACAGGTTCTAATTAGTCCTTATGTAATCAGGACTGCTCATCTTCAGAGTATTTCTCTAATACTGACTCATCTTCACAGCCTCATCTAGTAAGGTCAAAACTGCTCCCCTTTGACAACTGGGGAGGGGGAATGAGAACCTTTGCATATATGCCTTCAACTCTTCACAGGCATGTGCAAATGTGGCTAAACTAGTGTGAGTGATGAGTGTCCTGTTTCCCTACTGATTTTTTTTTTCTTTAAATTCAATGAAAACTGTAAGGATTTCAGTCCCCAAACCCCAGGCTTTCTGATGCTTTCCCAAATTAAGTCCAAGTCCCTTCTCAGTCAGATGGCGAGTTGTGCAATGAGCTGCACTAACACTGATCCGTAGACAGAATATTGCTGAAAACAAGCTTTCCAGATTTTTTTCAGTATCCACGTCTGTAATTGGCTAAGCCTGACCAGCAGGTCCCATCTCCAAGGTAAGGAGTTATTTTTCCTAGCGGGAACATGACCAGATCTGAACCATCACTGTGTGATGGGGTTTGCTCAGTCTGAGGAGGCTTTTTTTTGGAGGACTCCATGTGAGCAGCATGAGGTGTCGCATGGCATAGGATGGGTGGTGGGCCAGGGTGTGAATTGGTCACCCTTGCAGAGACTCTGTGTCTTAGTGCATCCAAGATGAAGACATTGCATTGAGCCCCAAACCATTGCCTGGCAGTTGATTCCCATTTCCAGCAACAGGTGATGTGTTCTGCTAGTGAGGGTGTGGGCTGATTGTTTTGCAGGATGTTGTGCAGTCTGTAACCAGCCTCCCCAGCAGGAATGGGAGGCAGTACATGGTGTACTCGGGCCATGTGCTGAGTGGGAATGGGTTAATCACTGGGAATGGGTTAATCACCAGCAGAAATTAGAACTTTGGCAGCTGGTCTGAGGTGGGCTTCATTGAGCAAAGTGGATTTCACATAGCAACTCTCCCTTGAGCCATAAGGATGGTTTCTCACTCTGGAGTCTGTTGCTGCTCTGAAGAAGCCCACGAGATGTGCTCATCATTCCCAGCAGCGAGCCAGAAAATTTTCCGTGGGAAGGAGCAAGACCTGTGGTTGTTCCATATCTAATGAGCTCGAGGTATCTTGTACTGAGGTATGTGAAGAATCTGTGAGCTTTTTGGAGGAAGATAGCATTTTGAAAGCCCCGAGAGAGGGATCTTCTGCTTTGGGTCTTGCATCGCTTTGCAAACGCTATGGGCTCCTCCAGCAGCTGAAGCGTGGCCCTTTCAGAGGATGTGAAGCAACTCCTTGGCTGCTGTTCCCTTAATTGTTGTTTCTGGGGGGTGCTACTGGCTGTTACAGGTACCTCTGAGCAGAATGCTAATCCTGCCAAGCCTCTGACAAGGAATATTCCTGTTCATCTCCAAAAGCCACACCCTGCTCACTCCCCTGGCTCTGACCTGAAGCAAATTGTCTGCCCCAGCATCATGTGCTTAAAAGGCTGCTAGAGGCCACAGACTCCTCAGGCTGCTCTTTTCTCTCTTCCCTTGACAGCCTGTCCACCTTCGGCAAAGAATTAAGGGGGTTTGCCCAGTAATTATCATTTGCCATTCTTCCATATTCTTTTCCATCATTTCCTTTTTTTTGTAGGGATGAGTCCCTTATTATTTCATATCTTTAGCGTGGTTTCCCAAAGAAATGAGAATAAAGTTGTCACACCCTCTTTCCATCTCTCCTAAAATAGTTTTTGAACCTGTTGGACAACTTCTAACAGATCTGGCAGCTGGGCACAAGCCTCGGATTCATCAAGTTCCTGAACATTTAATTTAATCTCACATCTTAAGAGAAAGAGGAAAAATCTCATCATGAGACAGAGCCAGAGGAGACCAGGCTTTTTTGGCTCCATAAAAACCTCCTCCCAAGGTAATGTTTGTTTTCCTGGATATGTTAGGGCCAGTTTGCCATGGATGCTGTGGGTCTTCCTCTCCAGGCAACAAACATGGCCAGCGCAAAGAGCACTGGGCTGTTACAACCCCAATGGATGGAGAGTTGGGTCTCAAGCCCAACAACGGAGTCACCTCATCATCCTCATGCTCCCAGCCATGACTCAGAAGAGGGACATGTCTCCTTCTCTCCCAGAGCACTTAAATGCAAGGCCACAGGGAAGGGCTGGTTATGGAACACCATTAATGTCCCCCATCCTGGCTGCCACTCTTCCAAGTGACACTTTCCATGTGCTGTTCCTTTTCTCTGCACCATCTGGTGATGTACTTAACACCTTAAAATTAGCAATGGCATTTCAGTGAGGGTTTGAGTAGTTTTTTTCTTAATTAGATGAGGCTTTTCTCATTGTTTCCTGCATCCCATCAAAGCATGTGAATGCAAGCCGTGTTTCTGCAGTGCCAGGGCAGGTTTACCTGCATCAGCTGAAGAATGTGCTTCTTCTCCCAGCACAATGTGCCACCTCCCTCTTTCCTCCTCCAGCACATCCCAGTCAAACGACATCCTCCAGCTCAGCCTACGTGTGCGCGCACACGCGCTAATTAACTTTTACATCTTAATTGAAAGGGTGGCGTACGTTGAAGCACTAATAATGACATCCTTGGGCCCGGAACGGCCTTTAATCTTGAAGCAAAGCAGTGAACCAAGGCAGCAGAGCAGAGCTGCTGAGTGAGGCTGCTGCCACACGTGTGCACAGGAGTGACCTCCCAAGAAACGAGGTTTTAGGGTTCGTGTGCCCGTGTTAATTGTGCATTGTTAATATAAACGGATGGGGCGTATGGGCTGGGGGTTTCCTTTGCTGTTTGTCATGGGAATAAGACAGTTAAAGTCTCTGGATGTTCTTATAAGACAGACAAAGCCTTTATGGTCCCATATAGCTGTAATATAAGTTACCTTATTACAGTAACTTTATGGTCGAAAAGTCCCTCTATTCCTCATGTGCAACTGTGAATCAGGGCTTCAGTGCTGCAGGATCAGAACATTAATAAAAATGATGCTCGTGAATAACATCAGTGCATTTGTGAGCCCAACCTTTGCACTTTGGAGGGGATCAGGTCCTTGGTTTTCGGAGGTGACATTTAAAGAGGTTTGAAGGTTGAATGAGAGACCAATTGTTTGACGGATGGAGTTCAGTGTGTGTTGGTGAGGAGTCTTCCAAGGAAGCCTCTCTTGGCTGTCACACTGCAATAGGTGGGAAGAAGCTGGGGAAAAGCAGCAACCTGATAATAAAAGGCAGCAAACCTAACATAGAGAGATTATGTGCCACACTTAGAGATATCGCTTTTTCTTTACTTGCTTGTTATCTGTTCTAAGAAAAAGGAAAAGGGGAGAGAGAAAAAAAAGAAAAAAAAAAAGGGGAAAGAAGGGGGGGGGGGAGGAAATAAATTTAAAAAAAAAAAAAGAAAAAAGAAAAAAAAAAAAAAGAAGTGCTCCAAAAAGGAGCAGTAAATGTGCACTGCTAATCGACCAAAGCCCTGCCAAGCAAATCTTTTGTCAGATCATCTGCCCAAAATCAAAAGCCCGGACTCAGCAGGCCCCGTTGCGGGCGGTTCTGCCTACGAAGCAGGAAAGCGCAAAGCNCGCTTTTGGTCTTGGATAGCAGCCAGCAGAAAATGTCTCAATACTCAGGAAAAGTAAGTAGCGACCCAACCGCTTCCCTTTCAGCCTGGGGCTGGAGAGCCTGAGCATCCTCCGGGCTGAAGGAGTTGATGAGGATAATAGACCTGGCACGTGCGACGTGAGTGATGATACCGGGAGCAAATTCGGGAGCTGGGATGGGGAGGGTGCGGCAGAAGGAGCTGCCTTTCGGGAGTCGAATTTCCTGTTTAAACATTCCTGCTGGAAATATGTGTGAGAGAGCACGAGGCGGCGAGAAGCGTCGTAAATGCGGGATGCGCTGCGTTCCCAGAAAAACAAATACGGTTCTTAGGAAAAAATGCCAGTGATGCCGTGCTCCTTTTGCTGGAAAGCAGCTAAAATAACCCAAACCACCCTGCAATGATGCAGCCGTGAGAGATTCCCATCTGCTTGAAGTGGGGGTCTGGCCATGCCCTGCTCCTCACCATGGGCCCGTTCTCCTCCCTCCCTCCCCAGATCACTTTCTACGAAGGCAAATGCTTCACAGGCAGGAAGCTGGAGGTCTGTGGCAGCTGCAACAGCTTCCAGGACCAAGGTTTCCTCAATCGGGTCAACTCCATCTGCGTCCAGAGCGGAGCTTGGGTCTGCTACGATCACCCCGACTTCCGAGGGCAGCAGTACATCCTGGAGCACGGCGAGTATCCCGATTTCTATCGCTGGAATGGACGCAGTGACCACCTGGGCTCCTGCCGGCCCGTCGGGATGGTGAGTTGGATGCTGTTGGCTTTTGGCTCTCCCAGATGTTGGGAGCGCCGTTGGGTTTTATTTCTCCTGGTCACGGGAGCCCCGTGAATAAGTGCCATAAAAATCAGTGCTCTTTAGAAATAGGATGTCCCACTGAGAAGGAAATAGTTTCCTGGGGTAGGTTTGTCCCCACTTGGAGTGGTCTGTGCAGACCACAAAGCCGAGGTACTGCTTCCTGTGTCCCCAGATGGGAGGAAGATACATCTCCTTCCACAGTGAAAACAAACAGTGTCTTTAATGGGATGAGATATTCCTGTGGTTTTCCAGATGAGATGGCAAGGTCCTGCTGGTAACCATGTGTTTTTCCTTTTTAATGTAAGCTGCTATGAAATATTCACTAGGGAATGTCGAAGGAGTTGCATTGCCCAAGGCAACTTTGAGCTGTGGCAGCCTGGGCTCCCCTCACATACGGAGGCAGAGTGGGCAGCCTGAGGGCTTTCTGAACAGGACCTATGGGGCAGCTGGGCTGCTCTCAGCAAATTCTAGCTGAAGTCTCTGCTGTTGCAACCCTCTGTCGCTCCCCATCACAGTAATCCTAAACGAAAGCCATTATTTTCACCTCCTCTGTCAAGTTTTTAAAAGCACCATCTAGAAGAAGGTTTAATTGGGAAGATTAAAAAGTAACAAAGAAAAATGAATCTGGGCTGGGTCTTACCACTGACTTCCCTATCACTGAGGACCCCGGGGCAATAATGAGCCCGCTTGGAGCTGGTGGGGTTTCTCACTGGTCCCAAAGCTGCTTTTGGCACAGCAGTTTCAGGTCTGTAACGTCATTCCCAAAGTACCTCCATGGTCCGTACATGCAGGGGTGCTCTGCCCCAGGCCCTGGACCCTGGCCAGCACAAGGATGTACTCTTCCTTCCCTGGCCCAAGATCTTCCCTGCGAGATGCCAGCAAGTGCTTTGAGGCATTTCTGCAGCGCAGATTCCCGGAGGAATGTTTGCTCAGGCACGGTATCCGCTTGGCTGCTGCTGGCGGCTGCCTGCTGTGGGGTTTGGCATCGCAGCCCGACCTTCTTGTGTGCTGACGTTGTTTATTTGAAAAATGCATTTAGGTATTCTTTGAATTTGGCTTAAAAATATCCTTTCAGCTCGCTCTGTCCCACATAGCTCTGCCGCAGGCTGCAGAGATCTCCCCGGAGTAATTTATGTCGTGTCACCGTCAAGGGCTCACGCAGCAACGGTGGTGCTGGGAAAGGTTCCTTTTCTTCTCCTTGTTTTTTGTTTTCCTAAGAGAAAGGCACAACATCTCCCAACAGGAGCAGCAGCTACACATGAAACTGGAGGCAATACAAATTATTTTAGGAGAATAGTCCAACATCTTTGTATATTCTGGATATGCATCTTTTTCTGCTGTTTGGGTGCTCAGAGAGTCGGAGCTGCAGCTGATGCTGTGTTTGAGATGGAGAGTTCGTGGGATGAAGGGGTGGGTCTGCAGATGGACGAGGGGTTATGTGTGCCTGACTGCATGCACTCCATGAGCAATGTGTTTGCCTGTGGCTGCAGCTACAGAAAGGTGCAGCTGGGCACAGGGATGAGGGATTTTTGGCTGCTTTCCTAGCTGGTGTGCTGGGAGGTGGCACAAGTCCGTGCGTGCTCTGTGCATGCTGGCACTGATAGTCCTGGACTGCTCTTCACATTCTCCTTCCGAAGCACTCTTCTGTTTTCCTCTTTGTCTTATAAAAGCTGGAAAAATAAATTGTTACACTTTTTTGCTTATGTTGTTGTTGACTCGAATCCCTTTGTCCTCAGCACGGCGAGCATTACAGGATTGAGATATTTGAGGGGAGTCATTTTAGGGGTCCCAGCCTGGAGCTGACGGAAGATTGCTCCTTCCTGCAAGGACAAGGCTGGGACAAGACCTGCATCAATGCCCTCAAAGTGTACGGCGATGGCGCGTAAGTAATTGCTCGTGTGCTGGCACTTTGTGCCCAGCACTGCTGGGAGTGAGGTGGCTGCAGAGACCCCTCATGGAAAAGCCTGTCAGCGCTGGGGGGACTTGGAGAAAGTCTAAAAATGGGCATTAAGCCTATGGTTTAAAGGTGAATTTTGGTGCCTGACCACTGAGAGCTGCTTCAGAGAGTGGCAGCTAAGCACAACTTACAAGAGCTCCAAGATGCCTTTTTAAAGTGTATGAAACAAGACTTCCTGCCTTCCTGCCTGCCTTCCTTCCTGCCTGCCTGCCTTCCTTCCTGCCTGCCTGCCTTCCTTCCTGCCTGCCTGCCTTCCTGCCTCCCTCCTTGGACAGGAAAAATGAGGCTTAAAATTAAATTCTGCTTCTAAAAGACAGGGGCAAATGTGGTGGTGATGATCAGCTAGTTTTGGTCATCCTCAGTGCCTGATGAACCCACTTTGCAGACGAGTTATTGATGCTCAGCCCCATCCTCCTGCTCCTATGGATTCTCCTAAAAGCCTCAGCAGGACATCAGCTTTGTTCTTTCCATGTTGTTTTGTGGAAATTTGTTATTTTCTCTGTGGTGTTTGCCTTTTTTATGTCTTTTTCCTCTTGTTGTTGAATGGATTGTTATCCATCCATCACCCTTTTTCTTTGTCTGACAATTGAAATTTCACTGCAAGAGTGCTGGGAGTTGAGGAATGCCATAACATCCTCCCAGAGCCAGGCAGAGGGTGGCTGGAGGAAGGCACAGGGTAGAGGGAAGCCTCTACAGAGAAGGGAACACAGTTACCTTGTCCTTCACCTGTCCTGGACTGGATATTGTGCAGCTCACAGCACCAGGATGCTGGACCTTTTCTGTCAATTTTTTCCCTGAAATATTTGTTGCCATCCAATCTTGTGACACCCTAACAGCAAGAATCTTGGAGGACCTTTTCTGATTCAACCAAGACCTCTCTTCCAAAAGTCCAAATTAGGTAGTTCATCATAACTAAGGAGCAGAGCTACCCACTCCCAATGGGAAGAAATGGCTGGAGCCCATCAGGGATCCTGTTAGAGCTGAGATTTGAGTACCAATACTGTAAAGCCAAGGGAGCTCATGAGTACTCTTGCAAGAGCTTTGGGGCCAATTTACTGCTCAGGTCTTTGAGCTTGAGTTTCTTGGAGCTTGAGAAATTGAAAACTGCCCAGAAACTTTCAAGCACTTAAACTTTTCAGATTGATTTTCCCTTTCCCCCCAAATATAACAGGGGCACAAAGCTTTCTCTCCCTTATATGGGTGCCTGGACTGTCTGTGTTAACATAAAATGACTTCTCAAGGTCTTTGAGTAGTGATAAAAAATTGGAAAAAAATTAAAGCACTGAAAGGAGCATTGTGAGGAAAATCACTGAGGTTTGTAGCACTATATTCAGATCCTGAGAAGACAGCTGTTGGAAGTGCTTGGAAAGGTCTGTAAGGGCAATTAAAAGGCAGGACAGTGCAGAGGGACCTGCTGTCCCTGGGCTGCAAGACAAGGAAGGGAAGGAGATACCACAGCAAAAAGGTGAGACCAGGGAGGAGAAAGGGTCCCTGTGGCAACACTTTTCTCCTTTGGGTGGACCAGGTAAGCCCAGGTGACTTCAGAGGTTCTGCAGGTGTAGGTGGTACTGGGGTCAGCCAGGAAAAGCTCTCCCAGGATCAACCCTCAACTGCTTAGGGAGAGTGGAGAGGAGGTCAGTGGAGACAAAGGGAGTTTCAGCCAGAGTCTCACTCCAGGATTTTCACCCTCGATTCCCACAACGCGACAACTGTTGGATACAGAAATATTTGCTTCCTTTTCAAAATCCACGGATGGTGTCACGTGCTGATAAAAAGTTGCTGCCTGCGCTTGTGGAGGCGGCCCTGCCTGAGGGAAGTGATGATGGATCATCTGGAAACACAGGAACGGAGACAAACGTCTGGCTTTGGATGGTGCGTGGTGGGGCTGAGGGTGCCCAGCACCTTCCTGCTGCCCTTCTGGGGCTGGCAACTGTTACCCCACACAGCCAGAAAGGGTGATGATAAAGCTGTTAAAACCATGCTGGAAATGAGATTGCTATTTGGAGCAGTTTTGAGGTGTTGCCGCCTCCTCGGAAGCTGTTACAGGTTGAGTGGAGAGTGGCTTTGCCCTTCCCACGGGCAGAGCCAGCTCCAGTATCACATATGGTGTCATCTGATTTTAGATGAAGACGTGCTCTTCTTGTCCTCCTTTGTGCCTCAGCCACTCCACAGAGGACCGATTAGAAATAACCAACTTAAAAAAGCTAAATTTGTTTTGTGGTCCAGGAGAGAATACCTCAAAAAAGAGCTTTTCTACACCACAGTGACATCACTTGAAGGAACCAGACCAGCCATTTATTCTGCTGAAGCACTTAGGAGTGTTTGGTAGTTGTTCTGCAGGTTGTGAAATATCAACCAGAACAGGTACTCAAATGCTGCTGCCCAATGAATACTACATATTTCTTAGCAGAGGCAATACCTGCCCGTGGCACTGTTCATGTCCTACATGGTGGATGAGTGACCTTGAGCTCCACTGAAAGCCTCCTGCTTAGTTCAAGCTGATGCTGCAATATTCCCTTCCTCATTTTTCAGTGTGAGCAGCCAGTTTTGGCTTATAGGGTTTGATCTGGTTCCATGTGTGTTTTATTCCCATATCCTCTGGGTTTATGTGCTAATGAAACACAGCACCAAGATGTTTGAGAGCTGTGTGCTATGTGCCTGGATCACTCTCCCATGCTGGGCTTGAGAAAAGGATCATCTTTTTTTGGTCGTTCTGTGGGCTCCTGACTGACTTGATTTCCTCTCTCACTGATGGTCTCAGAGAACATCAATTTTAGGCAATAAAGGAACAGCTAAGTAAGCCATACAATCCTTCACTCATCACCTTCCACTGCCAATACACTTCATTCTCATCTTTCTGCTATTCCTTTTATCCCTCTTTTTTTTTTTTTCTTCAGCCTTTCCCTAAGCAAAGTGATAAGCTGGTGGGTTCTTATCACCACACCAGGTCACTCAGTCTGCTTCCATCTACACTGAGGCCTGTCCCATTCCTTCCATGTAACTGTGCAGACACATCAACCATATGTCTGGAAAGAAATACAGAAATCTTGGGTAAGACAATGACTATGAGGGGTTGCTCTTCCCCCTGCTCTATTCCCCAGGCTCCACATGTCTAAAGAGCAGAGAAGAGCTGGAAGAATCACCATGTCCTGGTGGTCCAGCAGCACCCTGTGGACATCACTGTCCTACCACCATGCAGTACTTCCAATAGCATCAGCAGGAGGGAGTGATTGAAAGGTGCAGAAAACAGGACTGGGAGCTCTTTTCAGCAGTGCCTGAGGCAGGGATAGTGAGCTGATGGCCAAAGAGGTCCACGATCATCTAAAAATATGGACAAGTGCATGTAAGAAGGGATGGGGTAGAAAAGTAAGAAAGCCATGTGTGCCTTAGGAACAAGGCTGGGGTGTATCTAGAGGAGGAGGATAATTTTATAAGTTGTTCTTAATTAAGCTGAGGAGCTGAGGACACCCTCTGTCAGTGCACATGTGATGGGGGTACATGGCTTCAGGGCAACCTGCCATGACACTCACATGAGCTGTGGGCAGCCTTCTCCATGTGCTGCAAAGTGAGCTTCAGAGGAAGCTTGTGAAGGATGAATTTGTAATTCTAGTTCAGACATAAACTGGCTCCAAAAAGTGCCAAAGAATGAACTTGCTTGAGTCTGTAGGAAGCACATTGCAGCCATGGTGCAGCACAGGGCTGTGCAGGGGTGGGCAGGGGGAGGAGAGGGGCATCAGGCAGGTCCTGCTGGTGCACAGGCAGTTGTGTCCTCTCAGAAACACAAACCAAATCTAAATATCTCGAGGAATCTGTAAAGTGGCTTGACTAAATACCTTAAACCATTTTTTCCTTTTTTTTTTTTTAAATACTTTTTTTTTTTTTAAATAATGCCCATGGATGGCTGGTTTTATAAACCACCTTTTTTTTTCCTAAGCCTCCAGCCTTTTGCTCTGGGTCAGACTGGTCTAAGTGCACCAGCTGTTGTCTGACCACAGAGGCCCAGCAATCTTTCAGCCAGCCAGGATGGGCTGAAGCAACTTGAGGGAGTTTCTCCCTGGAAATCCCACATTCAGTAGGTCCCAACCCCAACATCCCTGCTGAGTTCCTGGCAGAACAGACCACAGAAACCACAGATTTGGAGGATTGCATTTCTGCTCTGCTGTCATTGCTGAGCCAATAGATGGGACAAGCAGCAGACATAAAATCTGTAAAAACATTGGGAAAAGAGGAAAGAGGCAGAGATGAGCAGCTCAGCAATGAAGCAGTGGAGACACGACTGTAAACCTGTCAGAACAATGGCAAAACTTGGTTTAAAAACAATGGGAGATTTAAATGGAGGTCAGAGGTGACACTTGTGGCCACATTAGTATCATGACAAAATGTGACTAAAGAGTGCTGAGGGAATAGAAAAACAGGACAATTGTCCCTCTTGACTATTACAATTGCTCCTGACTTGAAGATCTTCAAATGGTGAATGCCATCCCAACAGGGAACGGTGTAGCCAAGCCAGGTGAACAAGTCAGGCATGCCAAGTTCACCAGGCTTATTCACTCCCAGGCAAAGTCACCACCTCTGTACCTATTTGACTGTATTCCAAGGAAAAGTTGTGGGTAACTCTCAATGCAGAGATAAAGTGAAGATAACCAAGCCAAGTCCTGCTCTCTGTTGGAAAGCATCAAAGAGGCCATTAAGAATTACTACAAA
Organism: Serilophus lunatus; assembly: GCA_013399895.1. Taxonomy (NCBI): domain Eukaryota; kingdom Metazoa; phylum Chordata; class Aves; order Passeriformes; family Eurylaimidae; genus Serilophus; species Serilophus lunatus. The sequence continues at coordinate 876,778 of VXBA01005448.1, forward strand.
GAGAGAAATTACTAAATATGGTTCCCATCACAGCTAATGAGTCAGTTCAAAGAGGCAGAACATCCATCAAGTGTTGTACATTTCTCCTTACGTTCCAAAAGGGGTTTATCCAGGGGGCTGAGGGGACTCATCTCCTTCTTTAGCACTATCAGAGGCTATTAAATTGTTTCCATTGCACATGGTGAAGCTCAGAGAGTTCCATTCCTACAGTAATGGGAAGCAGAGAGCCCCTGGTCTCAGGTTTCATCACTGGTGTAACCCAATGTCTTCTAAAGGCAAGATCCAATCAGGCTGTGGATAATTAACAGGCTATGCGAGGGAAAATGGAGGGAAGCACCAACAGTTACCTCCCCTGGGAGCATTCCTGTGGTCAGGATGGGACCGGGGCTCAGGAGCCATCATCAGGCCGTGGTAGTTTGTGGTTCTGCAGTGCCTTAAACGCAGTCACTCCACGTGGGCACTTTGCATGACACAGTGCTGGGACCCAAATGACACTCCATTTCTGCTCAGGTGGGTGCTGTACGAGGAGCCCAACTACCGAGGCCGTATGTACGTGGTGGAACGTGGCGAGTTCAGCAGCTTCAACGTGTGGCAGGCGCGCAGCGCGAGCGTCCAGTCCATCAGAAGAGTCGTCAACTACTTCTAGCTGAGCTTCCACCCTACCAGCAATGGCCTGCTGAGACTGAGCATCACCCTCCTCCCCACTCACTGACCCATGGAATAAATTGTTAAAAGCCAGCTTTTGGCTCTAAGTACTTTTTTTATTTCTCATAACTAACACGAGTTCAAGAGAGAACAGACTTTCAACCTGTCTAAGCTTGATGAAGTTGCTTCCTTATTCTGCAGTGATTTACAAGGAGAACATGGGAGTGACGGGCCAGAACTGGTGGTGACAAGCAGATCTGGAAACTTGCTTCCTGCTGTGGTTGTGGTCTGACACATGTTCACCCTGCCCTGACCAGGGCCACCATGTGATGGACCCAGCTGACTCCTGATGCCCGGAGGGGATCACGTTGATGCACACAAACGCTGTTGGAGGCCATGTGAGGACACACGTGAGGATCATGGCAGGATCCAAGCGACTCATGGGGTCTGTCTGAGCATTTCATGCTGGTCTTGCTGCAAAGGTAATGGAAATCACTCATCCTGAGTTACTTTGTCTTTAGATCAGTACACATTAAAAAATATTTAAAAAAAATAAAACCAACCCTGAAGGCATAAAACCTGAGCAACCTTCTCTTTGTTCCCTGATTAATAAACCCTTTAGATGACAAGGGCATTTCGAGGGATCAACAGCAAAGAAAACTAGCCACAGTGCTGCCACTTATTGTACAACCCTCTTCCAATCTTTCTTCCCTTTTGATGCTCCAAGTTCATCCCAGTTTTGGTGGCCCTGAACACCATTTGATAGTTGGCAGCTGGGATGGCAACTGCTCTGCCCATTTGCATCCATCCAAACCTGTGTGCTTCCCCTTGCATGCAGCCCCCAAAAGTGCAGTATCCTCCTTTCTATAAAATAATCAGCTGTGTTCAGCCATAGCTAAGAGTGTTTCTGGCTATTTCAGAAAGGGGTAATTTTATTCTTTTCACTCCGTTGCCCTGTTAGCCGTTAAGGCTTGGCTATCTGATGGACCCTGACAGGCACGGGCATGGTGCTGGCAGAGCTGCAAAGCTCTGTGTTAATCCAGTGGGAAGGCTGCTGATCTAACCCTAGCCCAGCCCTTGGAAGGGATGTGAGTGAGGCTGACAGGTCCCCAGCACACTGGAGCACGAGGCGCCCGTGCCTTCAGGGCTGCTGTGCAATGGGAATCTTCCCTTCACTGGGCGAAGGGGAGGAGCAGAGTCTGTGCTCTGTGCCAGGGCAGGGGGCTGGTTGGTCCCATACTGCATCCCAGTAGGACCTGGCTGCCATTTGATCAATTCACACTCATCTGCCTTGTCATTCATCTTTCCAGTTAGAGGTTTTTGGTTCCCTGTGGTTCTCTGCCAGTAACAGGACTGAGGTAGCTGGGCCTGTTTGAGAAGGACATGTGCTTTTCCTGCGATGAAGTGTCACCACTGGTAGAGTTGCACTGATTGAGACTTGTCCCACATGCACATATGCTGCATAAGTATGAAGTACATGGAGTATGAAAATAAAAACAAATTTCTACCTTGTGAATTTAACAACAGTTTGGGTGATGTTTGCTTTTGCAGTGGTACAGGCAATCATGTACTCTTGTAGGCAGCCTGTGGTCTGGATGATACCCTCTATGCAAATCATCACAGAAACACTATAGTCACACCAGCTCAGCTCTGGGCTTCAATGGCCATGGCCTGGGTGGCCTGTGGTGACGTGTGGTCCCTGGGAGCTGTAAAAATATTTAAGATGTTTAATGGGTTGCAAGGTATTTCTGTGTCAGAGAAGGCAGGGAAATGATTCATTCATTGAGTGGGATGCACAAGTGTACAACTCGTGCATCAACTCTTGCGTATTTCATTTTCTTTTAATTAAATGCAGCTTACGAAAGATTTTAGGAGTCCTTCCAGGATTAGCATTGCTCTTGCCTCATGAAGGCTCTAATCAGCTCCTGAGCTCAAGGCACTCTATTAAAAGTTAATATTCAGTCATGTGCAGTGCTCTTTGTTGTGACCTTCTGGCCATTAATCTGTTAAAAATCCCCAAATGTGGTCCCACAGAAAGGCACACATCGAATTGTGATGAGCTTTAAAGGAGACTTTTCATTCATTTGAAGCACGTTCAATGTCACGGTGCAGCATGAAGGATAAAGAAACAAAGGCTTTAAAATATACAGTAACTGGAGTCCCAGATGCTCTTAAGTATTTGGAGAACAAAAGAAAAGAAAATAGAGAACAGCCATCCACCCACATTCCCCTGGGAACAACAGCCTAAGCCCAGAAAGCCCCACACCTGGGTTTCTCAATGCGAGTGCACACAGCCAGGGGAGCTAACTGTCCCAGTACTGCTGGGGTCAGTGCTGTGATATCACAGATATTCTGCTGTTTGGCTTCCAGTGTTCAGTGGTTCCACTTCCCCCCCGTGCAGACCAATGTTAGAGGGACCTACTGACACCCCTCCCCATCCCCAACGGATGCGTGGGACTGTGCACGTACACACAGATGTACAGGCTGGCTCCAACACCCGGCTACTGTGTGCAAGCCCACTTCATCTACACACTTCAAACTAATTGTTTGTTTATATGTTCTAGTAGATTAATATTTGCTGTTTAAACTGTGGAAGTACTTAGGATCCAAGTCCTGGACTGAGCTAAAGCACAAAAAAGGCAGCCTGGTTAATCCGTGCTGTTTGGACCCCTGTTTGTAACCAGCAAGTGTTTAGCTTCCTGTAGCTCATTTTACACATGTCTGTAATATGCCTACAGAGTAAATACTCATCATTTATTAACATCTGATATCCCATTTATGAACACACTCTCAATGCAAAGAGCTGGTCTCACGAAGGCTATTTTAAAAAACCCTTCTGTATGCTGAAGTCTAATCTTGCTGAAAACTGCCAGCGAGGAATTGAATTCCATCTATTTTTTCCTGATCTGAAACCTAAGTAGGGTGGCCATGGGCCTAATCCAAACACTGATGCTGCAGAAACATGCATTGCGTTGGCAGCGGGGGGACGTGGCTCTCGTTCTCTTCCTTTTCCCTCCCCCTCCTTGCTAAATCTGCACTTGTTTAAAGGACAGAACGTACAGATCCCATATGTTTGCTAGTGGTTAGGGTTGGTTTTTTTTAAAAAAGATATTATTGACATTGCTCTAGTATGAAATTATGTGATTTGTGAGTTTATAGCGTATTAAATATAAATGACAGAAGTGCCAGCTCGATGTGAAGTGGATGTGAGATTGTGCAGCAGAGATTTGAGGTGCGTGTCACTAAACTGTATGGCTGAACGAGTTCTGCTACGTGCACTGAGGAGGCAAGAAATGGATTAAGTAAATTGGAAACTATTCCACAAAATGCCAAAGATAAAATAAAGATTCAAAATGAACAAAAGGGACAAGTTATTAATTACAAAAGAGAGAACTAAACATAATCAACTCCATCTGGCAAACCAGGAAAACCCTAATAATCAGCATTACTCTGCTTGGCCAGGCTGCTGCAGTGTAATATTCAGAATAACTTTGAATTACATCTGGCCCCAAAGCTAACTGCTCCTGCCAGAATGCCTGCACACACAAATGTCCTTTCTTCGTAGCTGGATAAAGTGCAAATTTGATGGAATATCTCTGTCAAATGAATCCTTGGAAGATATCTGAGCAACTGAAGTGTTTTTGCATTGCTGTATGACCTGGTACATGTACATATAGTGAAGGTAAGGAGGGAACTGTCTATTGATCCACTGTTGGTATGTGCAATGTTGTCACAGCTCAAATGAGTCTTTACTAACTGCTTCTACAGGTAAAAGGGCTGCACAGTCACCTCCCTTCCCTAGGGAATTCAAGAGGTGTTATCCTGCTGTCGAGGCTGCCCCATGCTCACACCTTCCTGTGCTTTCTTATCTCCTTCTCCAGAGACACCTCTCTGGACCTGGCAAAAATGAATTCACTCCTTGGTGTCTGCTAGAGGTGTTTTATTACGTCTTTAAGTAGAAGGTCTGGCTCAACAGTGACCTCTGACTCATTGCAGAAAGGAAGAGATTCAAAAGGTCTCTCTGAACCAGGAAGGGAGCCCTGGTCACTGTTAAAGCCCAAGAAACGACAAGGTAAAAATGCAGAGAGAACACATCTCAGGGAATGAACACTGGAACAGGTTACCCAGAGAGGTTGTGGAGCTGCCTCCCCTGGAGATACTCAAAAGCTTTTTAGACACAGTCCTGAGTAATGTGCTCTGCTTTAGCCAGGAGGTTGGACCAGATGATCCCCAGTGATTCCTTCCAGCCTCATCCATTCTGTGACTCTGAGATACGGGGAGCATTGACAGATATCCTGGCTCCCATGCTTTGTCTAATTTGATTTTCATTTTCTTTTCCCTGTTGTGTTGAAGTCAAAGGAAAATTAACTTGGGTGAAAACAGGTTTGGCCTTGAAATTTTTACTATCCTTGGGCTAAAACTCTTGTCCAGGAGTAAATCTGATTTAGCTAACAACTCCTGGACCAGATAATATCTGCATAATATAGTCATCAACATTGCTAGTGGTGATTTGTTTTGCTTTTTAATTTTAAATAATCTGGTTTATTGGCAAGGTTAAATTCAGTGTAATCAACTTCAGTGGTTGAGACTCATGTAGCATGGTGTCCTCTTGTTCCAAGAGTCACCTCTCAGTGAGCAGAGGAGGTGCAATAACATCCCACACTATTTGAGCTGTTCCCATATTTACCGGTGGCTATGACAGAAACCAAAAACCCATGGAAAAGAGTGGAAAAGGACAGACCTAAAATGTGTATCAATTTTCCATGGAGCAACAGAAGCACTGAAGAAAGAGCAAGTGGGTGTACCAAGTTTTCCATGGACAGCTGACCATCTTTACGTGGTTCAGAACAAGACAGCTTGTAATCAAGTCAAGCTGTCCTGGTTTAAGCACGTGAACATATGGAGGAATGTACCAGTGTATTCAGTCAAATTGTGCGTGAAGTAAACATGAAATCATATTGAAATTGTTAATGCAAATTCCTTCCTTGAATATGATGATCTCTAGTGGATTGCAGTAAATCCACACGTCCTGTAGGCATTCACACCTGCACTCACACAGTCCAAAAAGCACGGAGTGCTCCCTCTCAGAATGGTTTCATGTGCTCCTGTGAGGATACTCTGATGTCTGGGGTGGTGAAGGATGGGCCCTTGGTATTTCATGGAAAAAAATGCAATTTTAGAAATATTTTTTTAGCTCATTGCAGCAGTTCTGGTATGTCACCACTCAGTTTGTTTAGCCTGATATAAACTAAGGCAGCTCTTTTCTCATGTATTTCTTGGTGGCTACCAGTGTTGTTCATCAAGTATGATGAGGTAAGAGAGTAGAGCAACTCCTTGCCTGCAAGACACCACACTGGGAAGGCAAACTGCTCGTGGTCAACACAGGTTTATTCATGTTTTGGGAGAGATGTTTTTAAGCTTTGACGTTGTTGCCCCGTGATGATGGTGAATGATCCTGACTCATGGAAGGGCAAGACTCTGTGGTTTCAGCTGACCTTCTCCTTGCATTTTTTGTGCTGTTGGAAGAGAAATAGCAAAAGAGTGTCCATGGAAAGGATCTCTTCTTTGCATACTTTACTGAAGGTGGACACCACTAAAACCTGTACATGAACCAGTGCAATGTAACCTGTAAGCCCATAACTGAGCCCCTTCCAACAGGGAAACATGCCTTTAGTTCTGCAGGGTAGACTGTACATAAATCCTGGTCTTAAATCAAGTTTTCAGGAAGATGAAACACAGTGTGGGCCAGTCCACATGCAGAGCTGACCTGCTAAACTCTGTGAGTGTAACAGCTGCTCCAGTAATGTAAGTGGGAACCAAAACTGCTGAGATTTGCAAAACTTTATGTGGTTATCTTTGGTTTTCTTGGCTGGTAATGGAAGAAGAAAACAATAGCATTTGAGTCATTCAAACAAATAATAATAGTAATAATAATACAAATGCAATTTCAAAGGTTTTATTTTCTGTGTATCCTGCTATTATTGACTTGCTCTCTGAAATTTTTTCTCTGAAAATAATAGAGCTTCTATTTTTCACTGGGAGTTAGGGCCATTTGTCATCTCCTTTCTAAAAAGAGAGTAAAAAGAGCGGGCAAATACCATTTTCACTTTTGGAATTTATCATTTCTGTTCAGGTCTGACTACAGAGCTGACAATCAGCATTTCAAACATTTCAGACTTCTTGTCTTAAAACTTATTAATAAATTATATTTAATAGTCAGCTCCCCTAACAATTAAGGATCACATCTCATCAGAATGAGGGACTTCCATGACAGTGGAAAAACTTCTGATCGTACTGAATGATTCCTCTTTTCAGCTGCGTTCAGACAATACAGGTTTAGAGACACAAAAAAAAAGAATTCTGGTAGGAATCCAAAACCTCTGTAACACCCCTCCGGGCCTGGGATTTGTCTAATAGTTTGCTATTAAAGGGTTTTTTTGGCTGGAAAGAAGTACCAGACAGAGTTTCCCTTGTTCTAGTTTTTTGTTTTTCTTTTTCTTTTAATTCGGTATTCGAGTCCTCAGCACTAACTTGCTGTCAAGATGATGGAAGCTCCAGGGGAGCACAGGAGGGCACAGGTTACCAGCTTCTCAAAGCTTGCACTGACTTATTGCGGGTGTTCCTTCCCCAGCACCTCCCCAGCAAGACAGAATAACAATAATATAAATAATAGCAATAATAACAATAATAAAACCATTCAAAAGAGTGATTTTTCCATGTGCAGCAATGACAGGGATGCTCTGATTTCCCAGCTGCACAGGGTGATTTTCCAGCACTGGAGGTAGTTTGGTACAATTAGTGTGAATTAAGGCAGGCCCAGAGCTGTGCCTTGGCTACTGTGGCCTGTCCCAGAGGGACGTCAGCTGGATTAAGAGCCTGGTGCAGAACTGGCTCATCAAGCAAGCCAGATACTTCAATTGTGTTTGTTTAGCCTGACTGCACCAATTTAGCACAGCTGAATAGCTGGCCCACAGCTTGTACATGTTCCTAGATGGTTAAAAGTCACTCTTCACATTTCCGTTCCTATTCAAGAGCTCCAAGGCTGCATATTTCAGTAGTGCCTCTGCAAGCTATTGTTTTTATCATGTCAGTGGTTTAGTTGTGAAATTCATGCTTGGAGGGAGGGTGGTAGTGGTGAGTGGAAAGCCCCAAAGCAGCTGACCAAGGTAAACAGCACCTCTTCTGTCCTAATTATTTTCTTGTGTCACTTCTATGTCATTGTAACTCCCTGAGAATTAAACATCAGATAGTCACTGACACCCCTGTAGAGGGCTGGTTAGATAAAAATGTTACATCCAGGTTTAAGGCTGGAAGTGAATCAAGGCCATTGGTTTCATCAGCTTCTTTTTCACCAACACAGAAATCAGGAGAATGAGCACCTTCCTTATAACAAACAGTAATGGAGTCTAAAGCCAAATTTAGAGCAGAGAGAGAAAAAGTTTATTCTCTAACTTAGTAACTTTAGCTATTGCAACTGATTTGTCTTTCTCAAAGTCAACGGTAGTAAAACTGGGCTCTGGATCTTTTCCTCATTGCACAGCTTGGCCTTCTGGGGATCTCAAGGGTTAACAGAGCAACTGCTAGTTCCTTTTGTATATATCTGTATGTCCATAAGTAATGCATATTTTGAGCAATTGCATCCAAAATGAACAGATCTGTGAGAGGAGATGGATCACTTGCAGAGCAGAACAGGAAGAGCCCTCAGCTGTCTTCCAAATGCATGGGGTGGTTATTTTCCAGGTCCTAGTGCCGTTCCCAGTGTATCCTGTGGCTCAAACACTTAATCAGCATGATTATCATCACACAAATGCTGCCAGAGAGTTCAGTTTGCACAGTTACTTCTTCACTAAATGAATAACCTTTCCAAAACCCCATGATGTTGGAGCCTCTGTCATAACTCTTCTGCATTTTGGACGGCTTTCCTCTCTGCTTGGGGTTTGGCACTTGTGTAAAGAGGTGTAATGAGAAAAGTTACTCACAGGAGAGTGTAAGATAAAGCAGGCAGCTCAGCCTGATTTAGTGAAGGCCTCTTCCTCCTGGGGCTGAAGCCTGGCCATGGTGTGAGCAGATGCAGCAGCTCCTATTGCTATTTCAGGGGGAACTGATCTGCTTAGAACAGGGGAGGGATTTTATTCTGGGTGAGCAGATGTTTTGTCAAAGTGGTGTAAGCTGCAGGGAACTGTGCTGGGTCTGTGTGTTTTCCCTGTCCTTAGAGCTCAGTGGGTGCATCGCTGCTGCCTTGTGACAGCTTCCCTTGTTGTCATGATCAAGGCCAAATTCTGTGTGAGTCCTCCCTGCCCTGGCCCCTTGCTGGTGTGACAACAGTCCAGGCTGAGATTTATGGGGGGTCTCAAAAGCAGATTCCCAAAGCACCTATTTGGGCAAAGTGAGCAACTAACAACTTACGAGTGACTCAGCTGGTCTTGGTTTCATAGCACAGGCTCTCTTTGCCCCTCTTTGGAGGTGGGGTGGGGAAGCTCAGCTGCCCTACACCTACAGAAACAGAGCCGAGCCCTAGGTCACCCTGGTGCTTTGTGCTCGCCCCTTCCTAGAGCTTCTACTCTGATGTAAGGGCTCTACAAGCTGTGTGTGAAAGTATCTGTGCCTTTTTTCTTTGCTTCAGCTTTCAACTTATGCTTGTATGCCACCGGAATATAGCACTGAGCCTTCTAAGGAGCCCAGGGTCCTCTCTCTCCCTTAACAGCCTTGGTTCTTGGCTTCTCCTCTGAATCACAAAATGTCCCTTTCCCTGCAGCCAACTCACTGCTATTTCTCCCATTTCTTCTTCATTTCTCTCCCTCTTTCTCTTAAATAGTTGGCAGGAGGCCCTTTCTTTCATAACTTCCAGTCATTTTTTGCCAGGTGACCCTGTGAGTAATCTCCCCCAACAAATAAGCAAAAGCCTGGGTAAATGACCAGTTCTGGCACAAAGAATATTCCTCTTTTGAACCCCCTCATTATTCTCTCCAGTGGGTCTCTCAGGCAAACAACACGACAGCTGGATCACCCACATGCCCAGACCAGACACAGCTCTGTGGCACACACACACACACGTGTTCCTATGTCCTACTCCAGTAAATGGCTCTGGGAAGGAGTTAACCTCTTGAGGCCAGGAAAAAGGCAGCAGAAGACTTAATAGCTTCAGTGATTCATACACAATGTTCCATAAAGTGGCACAGCAATTGCCTTTACTCCCCAGAGTCACGAACACCAACATTTTTTTTTCTTTTTCTGGTCAAGTTTCACCCAAGAGGCATTTTAAGTGTCACGGTTTATATCCTAGATGAATTTCACTTGTGAGTGTTGTTGCTAAGACAGACCATATTGTGGCATCAATGTTTAATCAAGCTGTTCCCTCAAACTCAACAGGGAGTTCTGCCTAAGATCTGCTGGTGGTATAAATCAAGAAGTTTACTGTTAGTAATTTTTATTTCTCACTTTATGCCTCTCTGTGAAAAGGAAGGAAGATAAAAGGAGATGGAGAGAGTTTAGCTGAAAAAAAAATTAGATTACAACCTTTCTGATGACATCTGTCTACTCTACATCTGTGAAAGTGCAACATCAGTCCCCCTTGGAATTCGGTTTGGTTTTCCTCCCAGCTCTTAGATGCTTGAGTTTGGTACTCCCAAAATTTGCAAGGCAAAGATCTGGACACTTGACCCTGAAGTCTGGTGTGTGGACCACGTGTGGGTTGGGATATCAGCAGGCTGCTCCTCCACCATCCTCTTTCTGACCATGTCATGCTGGTATCTGCTTCATTTTCCAGGACAAAGAACATTCCCCACATCTCCTAGCCCCACCCAACCCTTTGTTCCTGATGTGATTCAAGTCTGCACAGAGTGTATCAGTGCACTGTTTTCGTGGGCAGCTGGAAAACCTCAGGAATGAATGGAAACAGACGGTTACAGATCAGCTAAATTGCAATCTTTCCTCCCAGCAGAAAAGGGCTCAAGTCAGGATGCCTTCCCAAAACAAGAATGGGATGAACACAACTGGAAACTCAAGAGGGAGGTAAAAATGAGAACAGAGACAAGGAGAGATTTATTCACCAGACAAACTGTGGGGTATGCTTGGGAGTGAGGTGACAACCTGTCACCTTACTTGTACTGCTGGCATAAATGCCCAGCATCAGGCTTCTCACTCTGCCTTTTTGTCTCTTCCCAATGGGACATCAGTCACCACTTGTCTTTTGAACTTGGATTGTGCTGTGGATTTCAGTAGGTTTTGCCAGGTACTGGCACCATGGGCCCAAAGAAGCTGCTGCTGTCCCAGTTCTGTTCAGCCCAACAGCAACATAAGAGACAGTCCATGCTCACTGGTGAGCCCAAACTCATACAAATAGTTGTGGAGGTTGTTACAGTTTCCCTGAGCAAACCTACATTAGATCAGGTAGAAGCAAAATCCAGTCCCAAAGATAAGAGTATTTGAGAAGGCAAAGCCACACATCTTGTGAATTGCATAAGAAATGCACCTTATAAATAACATGAAGTGCTAAAAAATAAAGAATAGGTGCATCATGGGAATACTTTCTCTATGAATCCAACTTGAGATACTACATTTGAGCAGTTCAAGCCTCATAGGTGCTTGTAAATCTTTGTGGTTGGCTGGATGTTCACCCTGGTGGCCTCTTTACCAAGAATCACTGTGGTATTTGGTGGAGAAATTGATGGAGAACAGTATTGACTCTAAACATGATCTAGCAGAGGCACAGAGGAGGGCAGAAGCTTTGACAGCCCTTGGGATGGTAGTGTTTATTCCCACCACCACCTACAGCCATCTAAGACCTTCACTGCTTGTCTCAGACTCCCAGAAAATGTGTATAGTTTTTGTGGAACCTGTGTCAGAAGCAGGGGCAGACTGGCCCTGAAAGCCTGATACAAAGTTCAGTCAAGAGATTATCCTGTTTGGTCAGTGGGTTTGGTATCATTTGTTCCTATAAGTCTCTTAGCAGCTATGAGGTGTAAGAGATCATGAATGCTCCCCCTTACCCAAGGTAACATAACAATTTGGCTCTGCTAACAACGAGGCAGACAAACAACTGAGAAATCTTCCAGAGGCCAGATGTGAATGCAATTGTTAAAATACTGCCTGGGTCATTGGCTGAAACTTCAGCATTTTTAAAATTTGTTTTTGTACCAGTGTCAAAGGCACTGGGGCTCTCTGCTTGCATCAGTAGAAATCTGGATTAATGCAGTTAAAGCCAGAAGAGTCGTGTCCATGCAAAAGCAGTTAAAATAGGCTCAGAATCAGACTCAGAAAGTTACCCTTGTGTCACTTAGTAAGACATATTTCTTTTGGCTTCCATTTAGATTCGGTCCTTAAGGAGCCTGTCATAAGAGATATATGGTCTGGGCAAGAGGCCAACTTACCGTCTGGAAGGAACAGCAGGGCTCCCATCGAAGTAGGGAACAGGCTAAAATGAGCTTTTGACTATTATTTTGTAATTTTGTAAATATTTGTGATTTTGAAGTAGGCAGTAAAATTCCCACTATGCTGAGATATGATGGAAGTGCCTCGTCATCCACAGACTATGCAGGGGGGGAAACCTATTTACAGTGTTCTTTGAAACAGCTGCCGTGAGATCTTACACTTCCTGGCATGTCACAGCTTAAAAATTTCTAGGAAATTGCATCTGCTTTCTTAGCCAGAGAGATAAGATGCCTTCCTAGCAGTGCTTTTAAGTCATTGCTTCATCACAGCAAAAAGCTAATGCAATCCTTTCCCCTGCCTACTCCAAGTTCACAGCTAAACTCCCGCTGCTGCCAGGGACTGACACTGGGGTTAGCTACTAAGGCCCCATTTGTATTACTCAGCAACATTACCATCACCTAACCATCCACTGGGTGAGTGAATACCACTTCATTTTCCAGATCCCAGGCTTTCAGACTCCTGGCATTGATGAGGAGCAGCCCATCCACCTTGGTGAAGCAGCAGTGGACTGCAGAGACCCACACGGGTTTTGCAGATGGATGTTCTTGCTACAGCAGTATGGGAAACTCAGAAACCCAAATATTTTCAGAAAAAACTGTTTTGGAAATAGTGCTTCAGATCTGATTAAAACCCAAAAGAAAGTTATATATAATTGCAGGAAAATCTAGTGCAAATAACAGTCACCAACAATCTTTTGTCCCATAGGGGAATTTGCTGAATGTTTATACCCAAACTAGACTTCTGAGCACCCTGGGACGTTTTAATCTACAAAGGATTCAGGCTTAAATGAGGGAAGAAAGAGCTGTGTTGCCTGAAAAAGAGGCCAGTTGCAGAGGGGTCAGAAGGAGGTGCAATGCTGAGTTCAGTTGTGCAGCTTGGGTCTCCAATCTGACAGTATAACTTCAGATGGTGTGCAGAGCTGCCCTTGCAGGCACTCTGCCCAGATGGGGAGGGTCTCTACACCTTCCAAAACAGAGTTGGGTGTTTTCTAGTACAACTGCCAGTACTACAGCTGCCTGTGTACCTGCACATGTGCTACTCCAGCCCTGTTCCCAGGGGTGCCTCACACATGGGTGCTCCATGGTAAGGATTTTGTGAAGCCTGGCTCTGCACTCCAGCTATGAACTGACACTCTCATAATGAGTGGAGCAGGCTGAAGGTGATCTGTGGATCGAGCGAGCCCCTGCTTTCAAACACTTCTTCTTCTCCATTCTCACTTCAGAGTGAGACTAGGTATGCTTGAGTTTTAATAATTAAACCCATGACAGCTTAATTTGCCTTCACCACTGTCAACTCTAAATGTAAGTGAAGCTCCTTGGATGTTGACAATGTCTTGGATTAAATCAAACCAGTAGAAGCTACATTTAAATTTACTTAAGATTAAATTTCATTTACATTGTACCAGTGTAACTGGATTGATTTTTAAATCAAATTTAACCTTAACAGGGAAGTTTTCTTAGCGTAGAGTAAGTTTGCTCAGCGAGAAACCTTGCCTCTGGAGACACCGTGTAACATGCTTTTGAATATAACAGTTCTCACTGACTATAATGATGTGGTTGAATAAAGAAAACCCCAACCAAGGCTGGAAGTCCATGCCACTATCGATCTTCCAGGTCCCTGACAGTAGTTTTAAGAGGGTTAGTTGGTTTTTGCCATTTTCTGAGGTAAAGGAAGAGGTAATACTTAATTATCAGCAATTTTGACAGTGATTGAGGTTGACAGCCTGAAGCAGAGCAATGGGGTGAAAGTGAACAGACACTGGCAGCTGGAAAGGCCCTTCTGTAGGGAATGTGGAGGGGCTGGGATGGTGAAAAGGGTTAATTCTCTAAGAAAGATAATTTGCATTGCTGCACACTTTATTCTTTTGTTTTTGGTTGAGCTCTCTGTGCTGACTTCTTTGGGGCATTATTGGCTGTGCTTCTTTGACAGAACAAAGAGGCTTTGTTGTCCATCAAAGACCATTGCAATCCATCCAGATACCCAAAGCCCCAGGAGGGGGAGGTGAACATGGATGAGCTGCCTGTGTTCCTTCCTCCAGAAAAACATTAATAAAATTATTGGAAGCCTTTGCATCATTATTGAAATATTTTCAACATTTCAGGGAAATGTTCTTCAGTATTTGTATCAGTGCAGATAGTGATGTAAATACTGACTTTCTAAGCCTATGCTGTATGTCTGAAGGTCTGTCAAGTGAGTGTAAACACAGATAATTTGGGATGAAGTTCCTCAAAGAGGCTTTTACACCTGACCATCACTGTCTAGTGGTGGGGGGAATTAAAGAATCTCCCTCACTGTGCTGTCTCTGGATCAGAGATGTGAGAACAGGTTGAGCCTCTGATGGAATGAAGGTATGTTTTAAAGATGGAGGTCTCAATTTGCTCTACTTAATTGAAGAGAATTAGAAGCCTCCTGATGTTGGACCACTGGCATAGTCCACGATGAAGGACTCCCCTTCCAAAGGACAATGTAGCTGATCTCAACTCTACATCCTTTGTTTCTTCTGCTGACTGCCAAGAATTTAAACTTGTCTCCAGACCTAGTAATAGCCACTGCATCCTGCAAATCATGTACTATGAATCCATAGCCATAAACATTTATAAGCATTTTTAAGGTATTATAATTACTTGGATGTTAAAAGAGAATCTCACGTATCTGTATATGTACATATCTATAGCTATATACATAGCTAAAAGAAAATTGCTGGAGAATGACAAGTGAAATACCCACCAGCAATCCTGAATTTTGTATTTCCACATCCTCTGGTGTCTGGATGAAGAAGGATTCACTGCAGGATTTGGGACTCAAGGAGCAAAATCAAACAGCAGATAACTTTCTTTTAGTTTCCTCATTGTCTTACAATTAAAAAACCACAAGAGCACAAATGTAATAAAGAAAACTTATCTAAAATTCAGGCAGATAAAACCAATAGAAAAAAAAGAAATAAAAATACCCCTCAAGAAAATTAATAAATATTCATGAAAATATTCAAAACCTCAGATGTTTTCATTAGTCACCGCAGGAGGGAAATATTAATTTGAAATAATAATAAAAAAATCTTGAAAAGGCTTTAAAAAGGGGATAGTGGGGGGGGAAAGGAACAGCACACCCTCTGCTCCCACAGCTGATGTGTGGCCAAGCTGTGGCCAAGGGTCTCCCCTCTACCTCAGCCTCCCCTTGAAGTTTAAACTGTGTGTGTTTAAAATGTGCAGACCTGCCTCAAACCCAACAAAATATCCCTTCCCTCCGAATTTTCCTTGCATTCACATCATAGCAGCACAGGAAAATAAAAAGGAGTGCTAATCTATCCTACAGTTTCTCGAGCAAGGACTCTGGGCAGGGGTTTGTGAGTGGATTTGACAGATGTATGAGCAGATGGTGAGGAACACTCCCTGTGAGCAGCCGATTCCCAGGCCTCCATGTCCAAAAAAATATCTTTTCACGGATAATGTGATTTTCAGAGCGAAGAAATGCAGTACTCACGTCTCACACTAAAACTTCTCAGTCATTTCTTGAATGCACAAGGGTCGTGTGGAAATGCTTGTCTCCAGAAAAGAGCTGGCTGGGTACAATAAGCCACGGGGCTCGACCTGCCCCTTGCAAAACGCAAATTTGCAGCCCGACAGCTCCGTCTCGCAAGCTGCTCCGTGGCTGCACGGCTACAACTGGCAGCCGAATCGGGATCACCCCGTGTTCGCTTTGGGTGTGACATATTGGTCCTGTTTGGCCTCTGCCAGAAGGCGCTGTGCAAAATAACCCATGCCGTGAAGCATCCTTTTAACACGTGCAGTTCTGTACAGCCCGCGGGCTCAGGGGCACCGTGCCAGGGCAGGGCTGGTGCCTCCTTAAATGTCAGCGAGCACCTGGGGAACCCAGACACTGCTCACTCCGGTGTGAAATGGAGCCAACGGGCTCCTTTCGAGGCTGGCGATTTGATGCAAAAAGGTGCTTTTCTGATCAAATGGGTTGGAAGCCAGGAAAACTCTTTTTTTTTTTTTTTTTTTTTTTTTTTTTTTTTGTGATTTATCCCACCACTGCTGGCATGTTTCTAGCAGCAGATTAGCTGCAACCTGCCTTTTCCTGTAGGGAGGATCATCAGACCCTGCTGCTGCCTTTCAGGGGGCTTTTGGTCTCTCCACATCACAATCCTTCATACATTTAATTACACCATGGTGGGACAAGACCCTTCAGCCCATGTTTCGCGCAAGTCCCCAAGGCAGGGAACCCCACTTCGGAGCACTCAGCCAAGGCGGTTTTGGGCAGCACAGAGCCCCCCGGCAGCTCTGCCCACGGGCTGCAGAGGGTGAACGGGCGAGGGGTCGCATTAACAAGAAACAGCCCGAAAAGCTTCGGATAGGGACAGAACGAGAGAGGGGGTTTAGGGCTCCCGAGGAGAAACGTGACGAGGGCGAGAGGAGGAACAAAAGGCGATCGCTTCCCTCAAGGCAGGCAGCCCCCAGCACAAGCCTCAGGGTCCCCCCGGGAGTCACCGGCCCGAGAAGCCACGGAGGAAGCCCCGGTGCCCCCGAGTGCCCCGAGGGGGCGAATGTGCCGCAGGAAGCGCTGCCTCCCCCGGGACGAGCCGGGGACGGGGACGTGCTGTCGGGCTGCTCTGGTGCGGTTTTTAATGGGACCCCAGCAGGGAGAGACCCTCCGGCCCCTCCGCTGCCCCGGGGGGCTGCAGTGCGATAGGAGCGGCTGCAGCCCCGGGGAGGGGGATGCTGTCTCTGCCCCCGGGAAGGGCGGTGGCTGCGGGGAGAGGCCGCCCCGGAGGGGCAGCGCTGCCGGGCTCCTCCGGAGAGGGGAGGATGGGGAGAGACAGCACCGAGGAAGCAACGCAGGCCGGGGGGTGGGGAGGCGGCCGCCGCCGGTGGAAGGGGCTCGAACATGGAGCGGGAGGCACTGGAGGCAGGGCCGGGGCGGGGGGTGAGGGACCGCCCCGGGGTGGGCTGAGGGGGCACGGCTGGAGCCCTTCCCGCCTCCCCGCAGGGCGGAGGCGGCTGCGGGGGGACCCCGCGCTCGGGCCGGCGGCGGCTCGGGCGCCCCGGCGGGAGGAGGTTCCCCCTAACCCGCAGGGCGAGCGCGGGATCGCTCCGCCGGGGCCGCGCCCGGGGCGGTGAGTGCCGGGGGCGGGGATGCCGGGGGGCCGTGCGGGAGGGAGGGAGGGAGGGAGGGATGGCGGCGGTTGGGGGCCGCCTGAGCCCGGGCTCCCTTCTCGCCATGCCCCAAAGTCAGCCCTGAGATCGCTCGAGGAGCAGCAGCGTCAGCACCAGGTATCGGCACCAGGCCGGGCGGAGAACCCCCCGAGGGGCTGGACGTGCCCGTGGGGAGGGTCCCCCGGGCGGCATGTGCGCCCCTCTGCAGCCGCAGGGCTCGGGATCGTGCGGGGGGAACCAGGCGCTCAGCGGCTCCGGCACATCCCGGCTGAGGAAGCGGCGCATCCACGGGGGGACGAAACGATTTAACGCGCCCTCCCGTTCCCCCGCTTTGTGTCCCTGTGCAGGAGTCCAGACTGCCGTGCCGGTGGTTTGGGGAGTTGAGGGAATGGCAGAAGCGGGTCCGTGGGACACGGCCGGAGGTCTGGGGGCTGCAGAGCGCCCGTGATCTGCCCCGCAGCCTCTGGGAGCGCCGCGATGGGCAACAGCGGCTCTGCCGTGAAGGTCTGCACGGATCACCAAGGAGGCATCAACTGGCTGAGCCTGAGCCCCGACGGGCAGCGGCTGCTCACGGGCAGCGAGGACGGCACGGCTCGGCTCTGGAGCACGGCCGACAGCCAGTGCCACGGCCACTTCCAAGGTACGGCACCTTCGCTTCTCTTCTGTCCTGGCTGAGCCTGGAGGGTAGCACAGGCCACGCAGCACGTCCCGCTCTCCTTCAGTCCCCGCAGCCCGGCAGCCAAAATCGCGCTCGTTGCGTGGGGTTTTTTTTGGGTGTTTGTTACAGCAACGTGAAGCAGAAGCTGTTTCGACCCCAAACAGGTTACGAGCGCTACCGAGTGAACGGATCGTCTTATCTCAGGGTGTGGAATGTAGCAGTCGTTTAACTTTCGTCTCTTTCTGGAAGCCCTCTGTTCTACACCCTGAAGAAATACTGACTTTTTTTATTGTCTCTCTCGCTCTCTCTTTTTTTTTGTTGCTTGTTTTGTCTTTTCAATCATCTTGTTTTCCAGGCTGTCTTTATTTAGAACCTCTTGACCCACAAGTCTGGAAAGAAGCCTTGCTAAATAAGTTGGTTTTCCCCCCACATTTGATACACAGAAATGTTAATTACTGCTTCGTGTTTTTGGTTGTTTGGTTTTTTTTTTCTAATTTATATTGGTTTTGCATCTTAAAGAAAATTTATTGTCCTTAGACTAGCATCTCAACAATTAAAAAGAAAAGAAAAACTTTATGGAAAGTATAGTCATGCAAGAGTCAGATATAGACTGAAGATGTTTGTATTCTCACTCAGATTCTTTTAATACAGAAAAAAAAATGCTGTTAAATTTGGAGTTTGTAATTGTTTCTTTCTTCCAAAGAAGAAATCACATTGCTGTGATTTTCTTGTTGTTTGTTAGCTTGCTTGCTTGTTTTTCAGTATGGAGTATTGTTTTTTTCCCCACATCCTGCCATGCTTCTAGCTTCTGGAAAACTTGCTGCATTTGATTTAGGGTTAGAAATCCTTTTAAACCACTAATTAGCTTTTAACAAGAAAGAGAAATGTGTTGGATAATATTCATTATTATGGAATCTGGCCTATGTACTGCCAGTGTTCGGGGTAAACTCTAAAGAAGTTTGGCTGGGTGGTTTGTGACCTGTCATTTGAATCAGATAATTGTATGTATTTTGTGTTTGTGCACACACAGAGTTGTTGTGTAAATTTGCATTTTACAAGCTGTAATTATGGATAAACCTGCATCTATAGCAGAGTTTCAAGCTCCACCACAGCACAACCAAGAGCCTTGTGTGGTGGCTGCTTTTGGCCAGACCAGCACCAGACCCTGTCTGCCACAAGGCGTTTTGGCATCCTCTGTGTGGATCAAGTACAACTCAGTTAAAATCTGACTGACAGACTTTGGTGCAGTAACCAAGATGCTTTTTTGATCTCAGAGCTGGATTATGTGATGTTGGGAGAAAAAAAATCTGGTGTTTGAAACCTGTCCCATTTAGGCTGCTTTGCAAAACGTTTCACAAATATGAGAGAATGAGAATAGTTTTGCTTATAGCCCTGGTGATCTGTTTAATTTTTGGCATCTGATGAATTTGCTGTAGAGGAAACAAGCCATATGTTTGTAATATGGATTCTGGTTTGCTTTTGAACTACAACAAGCCTTTTTGAACTACAGAAGTTGCAGTGAAATCTGTTTTTTTACAGTCAGTGAAACAGTGTTTTACTGGGCAGTCTGCTTTCCCTCAGTTTTTTTTAATAATTTCTTTATTTTGCAATTTTTGTAGTTCCTTTGTCCATTGTCTCTCTGTAATCATTTGTCCTCTATAGCTTTTCTTTTTCCCTCAAAGAATGGTATTTAAATCACAGTGGGGCCCACCAGCTTCACCCATGACTGTTGTGATAGTGACTCAAGAGGAAACAGTTTTGATGCTGGAAGCTTTCAGTCTAAATACTAAAAGAGAAGAGTCCAAGGTATTGCTAGCACAGTGATTAGATAAATGAGAGCAATTTCACACTAGAGATCTTGGGAGAAGGTGGCACTTGAATCATAAGGTGATTTTTAAATGCAGTGCATTTAATGTTAAAATAGAAAAATGACACATCTTGCTAAGGAACAACAAAAGCTTGAATTTGTAATAATGATTCCTCTTTGCTGGCATTACCCTGTTTGTGTGGTTGTGTCTGTTTTTATTGTAACTGTGGAATCCTTATGTACTACAAATATTGTATAAACAATTGTGCTGTTATTCTGTCTTTCTGTGCCATTCCCCTAAAGGTATACTGATGTTTTGAAAATTGTGGGGTTTATTTGTTTTATTAGTCATGGTAGAGGAAAGTATTGGCTGACTATTTACCAGATACAGTTTTTTGTTTGTGTTCCATCCTGCCTGGACAATGAAACTAAACTTGCTGGTAAGTCTCATGTCGCTTCCTTTTTTCAGAGTTTCGTGCTTTAATTTATGGCTGTTTGTGTCCTGAAAAATCAATGGGCTAGGTTGAAATGCAGCCTTTTTTCCTCTTGGTTTCGGAAGAAGGAAGCAAAAGCATTTCTTTATTAAAAAATAAGCAGATTTTTTTTTTGTTAGTTTTAAACTTCAGTAGTCTGAGTTTTATGATATTGATATTAGTTTAACTCATTATGTTTATTATAATACTGGTTGATTTACCTGATCAGTGGAACTATAATGTTTTACTCTTTCACTTCATCTTGACATCAATGAAGTTTTCTGCTGTTTCTTGAAATCGTTGTGTTTTACAGAAATCCTTAAATGCAAAGAACACGGCGGTGCATTTAAAACAAGAGTTTCATTCTATTTGCTCGTACTTTTAGTTGAAGCAAAGAGCTTGCCTGGTCTGTCCTGCTTGTATGCACAGGGATTGAATTTATCTCCTTTGCTACCCCCAGGACATGAAAGCTACATCACCTTTTGCCACTTGGAAAACGAGGCTGCCTTCACGTGTAGTGCAGATCACACCATTCGGAAGTGGGATGTGGTGACGGGGCAGTGCCTGGCCATCTACCGAGGGCACACATCAATCGTGAACAGGTGGGATCCGTGGAGTTCCCCTCCTTGGGCTCCTACAGTCTGCTGCCACATCTACTGTCCCTTTACTGCAGTTCCACACTAACAAAAGGGGTTGTGTAAAACCTCTTGAGTTCGTGCTATGCGTGTTCTGTGCTGTGATGATGAGTTTTCCTAACAACAGTGCTGACACAGCCGTGGCCTGCAGATAGGAGAGGCATGAAAGGCAAACAGCAGGGGAATTGAATCCAGGGCTAGGAATGAAATTCCAGAAGAAATTATCCAATTGTTAACAGATGCTTCTGATAAATAGATTTAAAAACATTGTGTCAGGCACTTGTGTCGGGAAGAGGGATAAGGTCAAGGTTTTTTCTGGAATTATTGTTCCTGTTTGTGCAAATGAAGTTTAATATTAAGATGATTGTGTGTCACTGACTGGCCTGTCCATTTAAAGTGTCTTAATAGTTGGACTGGATTTAATTAATAGCAAATAGAGCAGACAAAGATTAGTATTTTCTTAACATTTTTTTTCTGGTGGGCATGTGGGTTTTTTTGTTCCTTACTAAATTCAAAACACATATGATGTGTAGCAAGATTCTGTAAATAGTTAGGAAGGCTGGCTCTGTTTTGGCACTGGCCTGATTTTTGCTTGAATCAGCACATGGTAAATGTGTTCCCTATTCATATGACTTTGTTGCCTGTTTGAAAGGTTCCAGAGCATCAAACTCAGCTGACAAAGAAAGCAGGTTATGGATATTCCCTATCTCTGGTTTGGAAATAATAACTCTAGAGATTTTTCTGTTGTTTCATGTTTGTGCAGCTACAACTCATTGTTTTGGAGGCTCAGTGTTGAATTCCTGAGCTGTAATCTCTGATTTGCTCTTCAGTTATGTAATAAGTTGGGTGTTGTTGCTTTAACTTTTTGAGATCCTGGGCTAAGTGAAATAAATGTATTTTTTTTCTTGCGCTCTCTTAATCTGATGGTGGAAAGATGGTTATCTTTGCACACTGTCAGCTACAGTTCACATTCTTGGAATTGTTCTTTTTTTTTTGGTTTCTTTTCCTATTTTAACCCCAAGCTATTGTCATAGATTACTTTATAAATATTTTTTATAAAGAAATACTAATGAATAATTGGCAAGAGTGAGTTATTTAAAAAAACACAACCCAAACAAAAGCCCCAAACCTAACAGCCCAGCAAACTTGTAGCTAGTATATGTAACGGATGAAAGTTCATAATCTCTGCTGGAAAGAATTTTAGAAAAACATAAATGCCCAGGGTTACAATGCTTTACTTTAAAAATATCTTCATCAGTGTATCTGAATAAGGAACCTCAATCTTAAAGGCCGAAACAAGGTAGCATTTGTTCTTTAAAAATGCTGAATTGGGGTTATGTATGTTGTGTTCATGCTACTATTTCTTACTTAGGGTGCTTGGCAATGAAATTGTGACAAAAGGTGGTTATTAAAGAAGGAATGATGCTGTTCACACATGCAAACTTATTTTTTCTCAGGATCCTGGTTGCCAAAGACTATCTCTTTAGTGGCTCCTACGACAGGACAGCCCGCTGCTGGAGCGTGGACAAGGAGAAACAGATCCAGGAATTCCGGGGCCATCGGAACTGTGTCCTGACTCTGGCTCACTATTCCTCCAGGGATGTTCTTGAAGAAGAGGAGGAGGAAGAGGAGGAGGAGGAGAGGGTGAGCAGAGACCTGCTGGTGACAGGTAGCACCGACTGCACTGTGAAGGTCTGGTGGGTGTCCAGCGGGCGCTGCTACCAGACTCTGCTGGGACACACCGGGGCTGTCCTGTGCCTTACACTTGATGCACCAAACAGGGAGCTGTTTTCTGGCAGCACGGATTACACCATTAGGACCTGGAATATCGTCACTGGTGAGCAGCTGAAAGTGTTCAAAGAGCATCAAGGATCAGTAATTTGCCTAGAGGTAAGAGCAGACGCTTCTTCAAGAGCCTTTGGAAGGGGGTGTCTGTGTCTTTAACTCGTGAGGGTCTCAGTTGTCTTTTCATTCATAAGAAGCTCTTCCAAGAGCTGGCCAGATTAAATATTCAGGTAATAGCAAAATAATAGTGCTTCCTGGTCTTTAGACAAACTGTCTTTCCTAAAACACTTTCTGATCTCCTCTTGGCTTCTAGTGGCTGTCTGGTCTAGCTTCTAGCTCAGGATCTATTTAAATCCTCCTAGGTCTTTGACCTCCTGGTTAGGTTTGCTGAGAGCGCTGTTCACTTTTCATCTGATTGATTTCTAGGATTGTGTAGACAGGATTGCCAGCATCTGAAGAAAATAACCTGAGCAAGTAAACAATCACAGGGTCAGATAACTTAAAAAAGAGGAAGGAAAAAAAACCCTCAGAGTAGACCAGATAACTTAAAAAACTTCAACCCAAAATTGTAGTCAAAAGATAATAGGAAAGCATAAAGCTGAAAGAAATCCTACATTAAAAACCACACAGACATGATTTGAGAAAATAGAGAAAGAGATGGCCAAGACAAGAAAACGGGCAAGGAAAATGGAAAAGAGTAGAGCGTGGGGGAGAGAAATCAGGAAATGATGAAAGAGAGGGGGGAAAAAAATGTAATGTGGCCTGAAAAACTACACTCAGTTTTTCTATTTGCAGTATTTTTTGGTGAGTGCTGCCAGATTTGTTAATGTTTCAGGGGAGAGGAGAAGGTTAAGGAATTGAAGCAAAAGGGCAACTGTCACACAAGCACTTATCCTGTACACTCATTTATCCACTAGAAAATGCTCATAGTGTATTTAAAGAGAATATATGATGATCTGTAACTTTCAGTTTCAAGTCAGCATAAATGTTTGTAAAAGTGTGTGTCTGACTGAAATTCATTAATTACTGACATTAAATACTGACAGTGGGTTTTCTTACCTCTCTCCTATTTTTGTTTGTTGTCCACAACTACTTTTCCCTTACAGGGGCTGCAAGGTGTATTTTTAATAGCTGTTCAATAAATGTTGTGTTGGTTTCTAGAGAAGGTAGTCACTGCTGACACTAACAGAGTAAGAACCTGAAAGTACTGAAGGAATTCTCTTTTCTTTCAGTTTTAGAAAGGAAAAAAACCCCACACAGAATCATGTTGCCCTGGAGTAATGTTTGTCTTGCTTGGGTAAATTCTTAGTGTTAAAGCTTGTTTTTATGATATTGTGGTAATGTATTTTGAGGATGTTGAAGTAAATCCGTTGCTGTTCTTAGTGTCACGCTATGTTTTGTTGTTTAATTGTATCCCTTCTCCAAGGCAAGGATTGGCAACAGCAGAGCTTGCTTTAATTTAATTGGATTCTTGCTAAAATTGTTACACAAAACTGGCTTGACCCTCTCCCAGAAGCCTGGGAAATTCAATTATGCCCTTTGAATGCTCAGGAATGAGCAATGCTTCTCTGCTTGTGAGCACAGAGTTAAACAATGGTTTTAAACAAACAGAACTTCTTGTAGGGCAGAAGAAAAGCAAAACCAATACATCTATTTGGAAAACCTGAACAGTTCAGAGTACACATGACTGCTGCTGCCAAGACCGTGTTGGCAACAGTCCTGGCCAAATCCTCTTCTAGCTGTGAGCAACTGGTAGCCCCTCACTCCTCTCATCACCAGTTGATGTTGGAGGCTGGGAGAGTCCAGCTGAGGTACATCCAGCCCCCACAGAGACATTTAGTGTCTCGGCCTTTCAGACTTAGCCCAGCTTAAGCAGTCACTGTACTGATGTTGAATAGCTTTAGGCTGTTGAGCCTTCCTAATTCCTCCCTCTGCCTAACTGGGTTCAACACTGACCCTTCTGTTCTACTTGGCAGCCTCTCAGCACAGCCCACATGGTATTTTCATTCTTTTAGAAAGGGTTCAATCACCAGAATCCATACCAAGATGTTACTACAGAAAGGAAACTTCCTGAATAGAGATGTTTATTTTTTTAAAATTTATTTTTTCTTCTCAAAAAGCTTTTGGAGTCTTTTTTTTTTGCCTCAGGCTTCTTCATGACAGTGTTGCAATCTGTGTCAGTGAGTTGAGATGGCATTTTGCAAACCCGGGGTCATAAAAGACTTGGAGGCTATTGTGAGTTTCTCACAGTAGCCAACAGACAGTTTTAATTGTTGTGAGTAATTCGTTTTCTTCAGGGCAGCAGTGAGCTGCTAATTATGTCAGATTTCTCTCCTGTGTCCTGGAGGAGCTGAGTTGGTATCAGAAATTAAAGGCAGTTACCTGTTCTGTGGGTGGTATAATGCTTGTGAGGGGAGAATAAAGGGAAAGAAAAATAAAGACTTATTTTCATTTTATTTATTCAAATAAAGATCCCTAAGGGAGGGTGACCTTTCAAAAAGTTTGAGAAATGTTCAGTGTGATCTCTCATCCTGGACACAGATCAGGAAAAAAATCTGGATACTGAGACCATATTTTCCCCAACTTTATAAAGCTGTTATTAACAGGAATGCCCTGGGAAGTTCTGAACTGCTGCAAATTAGGTCCATTCTGTTCCAGTCTTCTCCCACTACTTTCCAGTAAATACCAATGGTGTTGCTGTAGCAGTGAATGGAAATTTCTGGAGCTTCTCGAAGGAGTTTTTTGGGTAGATAGCCATAAAGCACACCCATGTTTTCCACTGTGTTCCCTGCACTGCTGACCTGTGGAAAGCAGAGGGGTGATGCCACGGGCATCTTTGTATTTTTAATGTTCCCCAGTTGCTCTAAGACACTTTAGGTGTTGTTGCCAGCTGGTGTAAGTTGGAGGAGCCTGGAAACAACTCTAATCTAGCATGGCAGAACAGAAAAGCATTGCTGAACTTTAGGTTTTCCCTTTTCTCCTGTCCTGGTGGTTCTGGACAGAGGAGCTGTTCATATTCTCCAGGGCTTGTCCTGGGGTCAGTCTTTTGAAGGTGAGTTACCAGCTGGGCTGAGTGGATGTGCTCTGCCATCAAAAGAGTTCTGCTGCAGGTACCACTTTGTTCTAATACCACTTTTCTCCTCCTTCCACTTTTTAAATTGGACTGGGAAAGAAAGTCTCCCAGCAAAACCTTTCTGCACTGGGAGTTATGTCCATGGTAGGTGCTTCAGCAACACTGACTACTTGACTTTCACAGTCAGGCAAGGTAACCAGGGTGGAGCAGCCAGAACTCTTCACTCTCTTTCTCCTGCAGTGTGTTGATAGCTTGGCAGATGAAATATAGCAGCTGTTTTGAGAGCTCCCTCTTCATATGAGAGCCAATAATGAAATTTTATAGGAAGCAATGGGGAAAAAGCAAGGGTGGGCTGAGTGTAATCACAGCTCATGCTCATTCTTCCACTTACAAATTTCGAGCCTGGCTAAAGACCAGTGTTTGCAGTTAATAATCAAACATTTCAATCAAGCATTTTCATTAATGTGACTGTCTGCAAAAGGCTGAATAGTCCTGATTTCAATATTTACTTGTGTATGTTTTTCTGAATGCCTCCAAAGTAGCTTTGCAAACTGTTCACAAGGATTGCTTTGTCCTTTGCTGATTGTTCTGCCTCTGAGTATTTATCAAAATTGTGCTGCCAAAAAACGGGCAGAGAGAAATGATCCAGCTTGGAATTTAGCTTGGATCCTACACCAAACATTCTTGCAAGGAAACTTCTTTTTGAAGAACATGAGTGGGCAAGGACTTGCTTCTGGTTTTCCCCAAAAACATCCTTTGTTTGGACCATTCCCTTCAGTTGCCTTTTAAAGTTGACTAGAGGAAAAGAATGCTTTGAACAAAGCCACTGCCTGAACTCCATTTATGTGCTTAACTGTTGTGATCATGGGGACAGAAATGTTTTCTTGCCACACCAATTAAGTGCACACATTTTTTGTAGTTTATTTTTGTATTTGTTGCATCAGAGGATGAAGATGTGACTTAGAGGAATGTGAATGTGTACAACACCTGCAGAAAAGAAATGTGTTTCTAGGGCCATTACTTTGCATTGCAGTAAAAAAGTTGAAAAATGTTCCATAGTAGCCAGACCAGAGAGCTCACCCTCGATGGATTCTCAGGAAAAAAACCAATTTCTTGCCCACAGGGAGTTCATTAGCTCATTAAAATGAATGTGGTTTGAATGGGATCCTGAAAGTCTTAACTCCACTGAAGGCTTACATAGCTGTAACTCCAGATTGGTCCAAGTTGGTGATTTTTAACTTAAAAGTGGCTGTGAATAGAAGACCCAGCTGGCAGACTGTAGTAACACTGACCCCCATGAGAAGAATAAAGTGGTGGTGGGACACATGGTTGCTGATGTGAACTCATCCTGCAGTTCCTGGGAGCCAGTGTGCATGCAATGACCTTCAGAAACAGGATGTGCCCAAATCCATTTTGGAGAGCAAATTGCCTCTCCTTGGCTAAGGATTAAACTGTTCCTTATTGCAAAGGTTAATTGGGACAGCAAAGTCCATTCCTGTAAGATTGAAATACCTGCTAATCAGCTCTTTTGCAGATATTTCTGGCATTCTTACAAGTGGAAATTGTCTTGAGCTGCAGCATATATTCAGTTCCGCCAAGCTTGTGATTGTCTTGAGAGACCAACCCTGGATGTGATAATTTGTTTTTTTATTAAAATTCCGGTGTGTTTGGGGGATAGAATCATTTCTCATTAATGAAACCTGTAACTACTTCAGGATTTACAACTTGAATTTTGCTACTGCTATTGCTTTGAAACTTGCAAGCAATCTGACTGAACTTTTTCCTGGAATAGCACATCTGCAGTACTTTGGCCTGAGGATTAAGAAAAATTTGCCCTATTCAAGAGCCTCAGTGTTTCCCCTAGTTAAAAGTGAAATCTCTCAGAGTAATGAGAAAAAATAACAGTCCAGAATTACAAATATCAATGCAGTGATTTTTTTTTTCTGCTGTCTGGCTGAGGCTTTAGAACTGGGCATCACACTGTTGTCAGGTTTTTGGTTTATTTGAAGCTACCTGGATTTGAAATGGCCACTCAGCCCTTTGGTATCTGAGCTGCAGATCTGTTCTGTGTTGTCCATTCTGCCACAGGTGTCCATGCCTGGCCATGCTTTTCCATGTCAGGAGCTTTATTGGGCAGTTAGCCAAAGTGAACCAAGTGCTCAGAAGCCAGCCAAGGAAAACACAGCTTTGGAAGTATCACTGCTTCTCCAGGCAGTCACAGATTGGAATATGCAACCATTTCTACTGATCATTTTTAAACCACAGAGTGTGGGGCCAGCTTGTAAGGTGCTTTGGCTAGGGGAACAGTAAGTGATGATGATGATTATTTTCATTAAATATAGATATCTGAAGTGTTATAGTTTAGGCTGGAGTTGCAACCTAGACCTAATTTGGTCTGGCTACAGCTGAGAAGGTTGTCCTTGTTGGGGGAAGAAAGAGCAAATTTTAAGGAGTGATCTGTTTGTCGTGCTTCAGGATGAGAGGAATTGTGCCCTAGACTGCAGTGACTGTAAGGGTCTATCTTAGCTGTAGAGATCTGCACCAATTAAGATGGTGAGGTGCCTATCATGTCCCTTAAGGCAGATCTGATTTGCAACTTCAACCTGAGCTGATAGCTCTTGATGGCTTTCTCCACTAATAGCCATTTTGTGCTCTGTCTTATAAAAATAAGCTGGAAATGAGAGGCTGTGTGACAGTGGGAGCCTGTGCTGGATTTTGCTGTTGGCTCTGCTGCAGGCTCAGTCTGTGGCATCTGTGAGATTGTTTTAACCTGTTAATATTTCTGTTCCCATGCAAGGCTGAGAATCTTTTGCTGCTGGGCTCACCTGCTTAAACTGGTGAGGGGGAGGAAGGTGCATAGAAGCATTTCATGGGTAACACAGAGGCTTTGACTTTAACAAAGCAGGTTGCTGTACTGGCCATCTCTCCAGATCTCTGACCGGGCATTGGAAAGCCAACTGTGTCCTGGGCTGTGAGGGCAGGGAGGGGATTCTGCCCCTCTTCTCTGCTCTGGTGAGACTTCACCTGCACTGCTGCATTCAGCTCTGGAGTCTTCAGCACAGGAAAGACATGGACCTGTTGGAGCAGGTAACAGGACCTGGATATGGGCTGGAGCACCTGTCCTATGAAGACAAGTGGGTTACTCAGCCTGGAGAAGAGAAGGCTCTGGGGAGACATAGCAGCTTCCAGTGCCTAGAGAGGCTACAAGAGAGCTGGAGAGGGACTTCTTACAAGTGCATGTAGTGATGGGACAAGGGGGAATGGCTTTAAAGTAAAAGAAAGTAGGTTTAGTTTAGATATTAGGAAGAAATTCTTTCCTATGAGAGTGGTAAGGTACTGACACAGGTTGCCCACTTCCATCCCTGGAAGTGCTCAAGGCCAGGTTGGATGGGCCTTGGAGCCACCTTTTCTCATGGAGGGTGTCCCTGCCCATGACAGGGGCTTGGAACTGGGTGATCTTTAAGATCTTCTTCAACCCAAGAAATTTTGTGATTCTATGGCTCTTAGAATCCTGCTGCTTATAAACTACCTGAGTAAGGCCACGTCACTTAATACATTTTTATATGTAACAAATTAGCAAATCCAGGCAAGTTGTAGCTCTTCTGCTTCACTTGGACATTCAAACACCCACTCAAATGTAGAAACAAAGCATCATAACCTAATGCACTGTTAATGCAGAGTGGCATTTACCTGCAGGAGGTTGTAATTTAGTGTTTTCTCTTATTCACTGGGTGGGTTGATGCTGCTAGCAATATGTCTGAAAAAGAAATACAATGACAAGAACCGTGCAGCAAGGTCTCAACTCAAAGCATCCTCTTCCATTTAGCAGGTGCAGTATGACAATGCTGTTCATGCCCACTCAGGTCAGGCTTGGAATTTAAAAATCAGGTTATCTTCCTCAGGCTGAGTGGCTCTTGGTTTTCATAGTGCTGCTGGCCATTCATGCTCTTTCCTCATTGAGATGCAATATTAATGCTGTTCTTAAAACAGCTTAAAAGTAATAGGAAGTGACATTTCAAAGTACTGCTGGTTTTGAACAGTGGTTTGTGTTTTACAAGCTCCTGGCATTTAGCTATGAAATCTGTCCCGTGGGCCAGGCTCTGCTGGTAGGAAGTGTGGCATTCCTTGGGTGCTGTGACCTGTGAGCCTCTTGCTCTGCCTGCATACATTTCTTATCCCATCACTGTAGGGCTTTGTATCTTAAAATACCTTTTGCTTCACGTTGTAACACGGCACAGTGGTTTTTTGTACAAAGCTCACTTATGATGCCTTTTGGGAATGGAGTCATGCCTTTTTGGATTGGGAGTGGAGAATGTGTAAAGAGTGGGGGCCAAAGGTTATAATAATCTGAGGTGGCAGAAGAGCCAGGCCCTTAAAAGTGCCCTAAGAGCAAGACCCATGACAGGTTGATTTGCAATTTTTTGTGCACTTGGTTTCCTGGAGATCCCCGAGAAGCATCAGGGGTTTGTGCACTGCTGGTCATTTCAGCCTTCTGAGTTGTGTCTCTGGGGGGCAAACAAGGTATCATTGCTCCTTGTGCAAATTCCATTCCTTGGGNTCTGTCTCTCCATCCCTTGGAAACAGAGGCTGCTGCAAATCCACGAAACTTTCCTTGAGCTACAGCCATGTATTGCCATGGGAGTGTGGGGTGACTGGATGCCTTCAGGTGGCAGATGTTGGGCCAGGGCTTGCTTGGAGGAATGTGAAGTCAGAGCTTTACATAATGATGGCTGTAAAAACCTTTAGCTTGCTTTCATTTCTCATATAGAGAACGGCCAGGTTTTTCTCTGCACTGAGGAGTTTTTCCTTGCTGAGCTTCCAGGCTTTATGTAGTTTATGTACTGTGTTCTGGCTGGTTTTATAGTCCTGCACAGATCAGTTATTCTCTCTCTGTCTTGGTTTCCCAACTGCAATCCTTCCTTTTGTCATTCTTTGTTGTGTCCGTGTGGAATGAAACCCACTCTCCCCACCACAATGTGCAGGACAACAGATGCAACGAGGCACCATTCTTTGGGATTTGTATGCAGGGTTGATCTAAACACACGGCAGAAGACAACCTGAAAATGTTTAAAAACCCGGTTAATTAATCATTCAATAACACAGTCTAAAAAGACTTGTGAAGATGCAGATATAGAACATTTTCAAGGAAGAATTTGTGTTCTCAAATACTTAACTTGTGCAGAGTGCTCATACTAAGTATAAACCCAGGTTTATGGAGTGTGGGATTTTAGTGTTAATTTACTTTTTTGTTACTTAGAATTGTTCTGAAATTGTTGATATAATTAAAACTTACAATCTGATACAATTTCTTGTCAAATAAACTTTGCAGAAACTACACTGCTGGGCTTTTTTTGAGGCTATAATAGTATGACTAATTCTGGAAGAAGGGTTAGTATTGCTCAGCTCACTGGAATCCTACCTGCTTGCAGCAGTAAATGGGCTAAGCTTTTATCTTCTGAAAGCTGGGAGCTGTTTTTAAGGCACTGGGAGATGTGATTGTGAAGAACACAAGGACCATCTCTGTTTCAAGGTGCAACTCTTCCTGTTGAGTTGGAAACTGGCTTGGAATGAGTCGCTTCAGTGCAGTTCTCTCACAAAAGTGCCTGAGAGATGATTGCTGATGTTTTTTCTCTCTTCCCTTCAGCTGGTGAATCGGCACCTGTACTCGGGGAGCGCGGACAGGACGGTGAAGTGCTGGTTAGTTGACACTGGGGAGCGAATCCAAACGTACAAGGCTCACAAACACAGCGTTAGCACTTTGAAATACCACGCTGGCATCTGTAAGTTGCCTTTCCTGTGTTCAGCAACCCCCTGTCTCCCTGACTGCGTTTGCCTGTGACTGAAGGTTGTTAATGGAGAATGATTTTGAAGGCTTGTGAAATTACCACTGTTTTCCAACTCCAACATGTTCGTGTTCAGTATCAAAAGTTGCTGCACTACTCCATGTGGGAAGCTTAGGTCTTCCCTCCATTTTCCACCTCCCTTTTCTCACAAATGGACAGGCTGTTCCTTTGTTTCTGTTACCAAGTGAAGTGGCTTAAATCCTGAGCTGTCTGGGGGGTGTTTGTGTAGCCATGGTTTAAACTCACAGTCT
Source organism: Serilophus lunatus (assembly GCA_013399895.1). NCBI lineage: Eukaryota > Metazoa > Chordata > Aves > Passeriformes > Eurylaimidae > Serilophus > Serilophus lunatus. The sequence continues at coordinate 908,531 of VXBA01005448.1, forward strand.
GGAATCTGTCACCTGCTGCTGCGCACTCAGGGACAGCAAGTGCTGCCTCTGCTGCCTTGTAGCTACTATGTAATGACCTGTCCTAAACCAGAATCACATCTCAGATGCTCACTGGTTCTTTCTAACAGCTAGGCTTCCTGTTTGGACCCTAACCATCTCCTTTTCCACAAATTCTTTTCCTGTTACCCATTGTGGTTCATGTATTTGTTCCCCAAACCACCTTTCTCCAGTAGCCAAGCAGTGCTTGCCTTACCAATGCTCTCAGCTCCACTACTTTCAGTCCCCCTGTTAACAGTGGTTTCTGTACCTAAGTGCCTATTGCTGACATAACAGTTTATTCTAACTATCAAACTTTCCTCTTTAAATCCCTCTCTGCACTGTCTTTCCTTCTGCATGGCATCTCTCTGTTTCTGGCTTTGGGTTGCAAGGCAACATCTCTGTTTTCATCAGTGAAGCTCTCTCTGTGTCATCCTGGCCTTACTCTGCCACTGGTGTTAGACCTGATGAGCCTGCATTAGCTTCCCAAACAAGAACTTCCCTCTTTTAGGGACGGACACACCAAGGCTGTTTTAAGCCAATCTAGACATCCAAAACACTTTGGTGATTTTGATTTCTGTACTTCAGCAATGAAGTGAACATGTAACACTAAATGAGTGGTTGCTATCTGTGCCTTGCTCTCTCTTTTGGCAGATCTTCAGTGTGATGGTGATAAATGGCTGACAGATGCAAGATGGTGCACGTTAGCAGGGAGTTGTACCTGCACAGTTTAGTGGCAGTTGTCTAGCAGCATGGCTGACTGACTCCATTTATAACCCACTAACTGAGTTGATTTCTTAATTCTCTTTGGAAATTTAACGTGTAACCAAGCCCAGAGGTATAATTTTACTTCAGTCAGGAAACCATTTTTTTTTTCAGTCTGCCTTTTAGCATGAGACCCACAGCACTACTTTTTCTCCATTAAAATAGTTAATCATAATGTATGGTTATTTCAGCTCTTCTCACCTACACTGCAGAACTACCCCATTATAATTTGTGCTGATTTCAGCTTCTGCAGTTGGCTATAAGGCTGAAATGGAAGGGGAAAGGATCTGAGCCTATGGTGCATCCTGAAGTTATTACTGCTCCAAGATGCAGGCAGGTAGAGCAAGGGAAATGAGCCTTAAATTGTAATCCAATTACAATTGGACTGGCAAACAAAATACTGGTGATTTTGTGTGTGTATCCCCCCATTTTAAATATAAAGACACAAAGCAAAACATTGAATTAATCAAGACTAGCCAAAGGTGAGATAACTGCTAAGCTGATGTTGGCCTGATCCAGTGAGGAATATTCATGTCTGGGTGGGAGATAGAGACACTGTCCCCTTCATTAATGAGACCTCCAGAGCTGCATTTTTTCAGTCTTGATCCTACTTTTCATGCAACCAGTATTGACTTGCCCAGACTCTAAACAATAAAGAAAGTTCAGGCTCAAACAAAAGTCTCATTATGTGATGCCACCCCCATCTGCAGCTTTCTCTCTCTTCCCCCTCATTCTGCCACCCTTTCCCTGACATAGACATACATTATTTTTCCATAACACTCCTTTTTTTAAGTTAAAATACAGGCAATATTGCTGCATTTAGTGAAACCTGTGAAGAACATCCTGATAGTGTGATAGAAGTGTTCACAGAGTTATTTAAGATCTCATTTTAAATCAAATGCAAAAATACTGGAAATGTCAAACAGGGAGGATTTAATTGTTTAATTGGAAGGTAGAAAAAAAGGCCTGTAAAAATATCCATTAGATGCATTTTAATTCTCAAAAGAGGAAATTGCCCCTTAAAAATTAATTTATATGCTATGATTGCCTGCACTATTGTGTGTTTCCAAGAAGGCTTTATAATGTATAGGAAATCCAGACAGATCTGAGAACTAAGATTTAAATCCCCAGGATGTGCTTGCAGGGGCTTTCCTCACTCTGCTTTTATAATTAATAGCATGGGGAATATTGCAGCTGGTTCTCAATCTGATTTACTTAATGATATGTTGATTATTTCTCCCTTACAGTATTTGTGCACAGTCCTTTAAAACTTAATGTGGTTTATATTTTTTCATGTTGCAAAACTCCAAGGGAATGTTTAAAAACTGTTCTCCCTCCCAAGGTTCGATGAAATTTAAGTTAAAAAATTAAAATTGATTATTGATTTTTTCTTTTTTGTTGATTTCACAGATAATATATTTCAAGTATATATTTAAATGCTGTATCTGGGCTAGATCAACAGCTCTTCTTTGAAACTCAGAGGTGCAAAGGGACTTGCTAAATCTAGAGTGACAGTTCAAAAGATATAAAGAATGTCTGTCAAAAGCAAAATCCTGAGAGCAAGAGCTGAAGTGAACTGACAGCTGCATAGTGAAAACAGCTCTTAATTGGTTCCTACTCCCTGCATGTGTGTAAGAGAATTAAGTGATTTCCATTCACTGGGAAAAAAAATGGGTACTTGTTCCAAGGTTTACTTCAGTGTTACTTGTTCCCAGAGTGGGACACAGTGGTTTTTTAGCATTGTGTTGGAAATTGAATTTATAGTGGCCCATATAAAATGACATTGATTTCCCACATCCAGATGTTTCTTGGAGGTGTACCCAGGAGGTACCCAGCTTCCTGCTGCTTCATTTGAAGTGGGAAAGCTGATGGCAGTATGTTCTCTCATTTCTTGTTGTAGTCTTGAATTTACTGCCATGATAATTTTTTGAGATTCAGTCCCTGACTTCTTCCAAAATATAAGGAATCTGTGGTCTTCAGGCACTTTGGTTTTGTGAAAATCTTTCCATGCTGGTGGCTTTTGCAAAGAGATGAAATGCAGGGAGCAGTGAATATATTGCTTTTTGCAGCTCTGAAATATTTATCTCTAGATGAACTTGAGGAGTTTGGGTTAAGTGAAGGAAAGTGAGTGTTTATAAAGAGAGTTTGTGAAAGCACAGAAATGGACTCCTCTTTGGGCATATTGCTAAATATTCAACACCGCCTTGCAATTGCTGGATGCAGCAATTCTCGGGATCTGATGTGAAATCCTGAAGTGCTGAGAAATTGTTCTTAATGTTAAGTCACTCTAGGAAACCTGACAAACAGCCAAAATTCCTGATCATGCTCAATTTACTTCCCCCTGCCCTGTCCCTCTTGCAGCAGCAGAGGTAATGCAGAGACTGTAGTACTGAATGGAAACCTGTAAATAACTGTGGCAAAACAAATGGAAGCCTTAGTGGAAATCCTTGAAGCCAAACTTAAGATAAATTGCCTGGTTAGAATTTTGAAGCATGTTTGGGTAGGAAAATATACGTCGAAGAGAAGAAATAGATGCTTGAAGTGTGTGTGAAGTGAAATGCTGGTGTGTGTTGAAATTTCTGGCTTAAGACAGTTCAATGTTTTGAAAAATAAAACAGAAAACAAGCATGCTGGGGTCAGTGAAATGAAAATTACCTGAACTGCTTTATCTGAGGAGGGAATCAAGCCTAAAACTTATGTCATGCTCCTTTGTGAGCTACTGTTGGGTGCATTTTTGAACTTGCATGAACTGCCCTTGTGTGGCTGCTCACACGGGGCTGTGCTGGGCTGCGTGGTTGTGTTGCAGTGTTCACAGGAAGTGGTGATGCCTGTGCAAGAGCTTTCAATTCCAAAAGCGGAGTCCTGCAGAAGATCTTCCGAGGACACAAGTTCATCATCAACTGTATCCAGGTCAGAAAGGGGTTTTCTTGGTGGGGTTTCTCCCTTCTGATTGCTCCCTCGTTTGTTTTGTGGGAATTGGTGTGGCTGGCTCTTCTGTGTGTCTTGGACCGAGTGTTATTTTAGGATAAGACTTGAATATTCCATATGTAATTTTAGAAAAGCTTGTTAATAAGTGAAACCATGTAACGAGCCCCCAGGGGCAGCCCTGTGTCTGTGACTGAGGGTTTTTTAGGCCAGGTTAGACAAGAAGTGACAAGAACTGAGTCAGATGTAACTGGTGCTGTGTGGGGCACAGGATGGGCTCCAGTCTCATGAGACCCTTTCCATTACAAGGCACTAATGATAAGTATTTTCAGTGCTCTAGGGGGAAAAAAAGTTTGTCTTATCCAGGAAAAATAATATATACCATTATCCCCCAAACCATCCTGGGCCATGGCCTCCCTCAAGTGTCTGAAGCAGCTCTATGGTGATACCTGACCCACATCCTGGCAAACAAATGGAGGAGTTCCTGCCACTGGCTTAAAATTTTTCTAAAACTAATTAAGTGCCTGAAAGGTTATTTGCATATTCTCTAGGCTCAAGCGAGACTGGCATTTCAAAGTTAAAAGAGAAGGAGTTAGTAATCCCTGGTGACCAAAGAATCACAGAATGTTTTGTGTTGGAAGTGACCTTTAAAGGCCATCTGGCTACAAACCCCAGTCATGGGCAGGGACATCTTCCACTAGACCAGGTTGTTCAACACCCCATCCAACGTGGCCCTGAACACTTCTAGGGATGGGGCATCCACTCTAAGAATCTGCACCTCCCTGCATCAGGATCTCAGTGAAAGCTGTGCAGGATGAGGATTTTGATTAACAATGTGAGACACTGTCAGTATTTCTAGGAGGCTGACAGTCCGACATAAAAAGAGAGGAGACAAAGTTCCTTTTGGTGTTTATCTCAAGCACACAAAATTGCAACTATTGTTGTCTTTTGTATAGTCTTCTGAATTAGCAACTGCAAACTTCTGGATACTGAGCAATAGGTTTTGTAACAGAGGGTCACCTGGATGTATTTGGGTGTTGTAGATTCACTCTGGGCAGCCCTAAGTATTGACAAGACCAAAGCTTGGCTTTGATTTTCCTTTGTAATTTAATTTCCAACTGCGCAGGGCAAAAAATCCTGCTACGAGAGAGGACTGAGAAGTGGCAACTTTAATATGATCTTAAGCATATTAATGATGGGTGAGGAGGCTGTGATTATGTGGTGCTTCATGTAAGCCAGTGTGCTGGCAGGATGCTCAATGTCATGACCTCTCTGGTGACTGAGAGAATGTGTAGTGGACAGACTGATGGTTCATTAAGGAAATTAAACCACAGGAAGGAGTTAAGGTCAAATTACTGTGGGTTTGGAAGAACAAAGGAGTCTGAAGGAGAAATTGTACCTATAACTTATTGAAATGGAAGAAGGGAAGTGAGAAGGAAAGCATTCCTGAATCCCCCACTGCCCACTGATGATTCTTTTGGTGCCTTCTTAAGCTCAACATCAAAACCAGAAGTCTGAAAACAGCACAGAAATTCCCAGCCTCAGCCTCCTCTGACATCGAGTTTAGTTCCCCATTGCTTTTCTAGTGGGTCTGGGTTATAAATAACTCTTGCTGTTTATATTTTATGGCTCTGTGAAGTGGCTGAGAAACGAGTCCTGACTTGGTAATGTCTCACCCCACTTCAGCAGCTTTTGTGATAATTTATACCAGCTCTTGCAATGAGTTCAGGCCTTAAGTGTTGGGATCAAGCTGTGTTTGCTCTGATTTGACTGTGCCAATTCCGAGCTGCATGGATTGGTACTAAGTGTGACCCTGTTGTTCCAGATCCACAATGAGCTGCTCTACACAGCTTCCCACGATGGCACACTGAGGATTTGGGACATCCGGGGAATATGCAAGAGAAATAAGCGGCGTTTGAAGAAGGAGAGGTCTGTCCAGGGCAGGAGCTCCCAGAAGGGGAGTCTGTCTCGCCTCTTCAACAATAAAGTGGGCTGTATGGTACAGCAGGAGAACGGGGAACACGAGGCTGTTGAACTAATGTGACTGTCCAAAACAGGCTTCCAGTCAGTGACCAAAGCTGAACCTTTTGTTTTCTGCACCACTGTGTCCATGTAAACCAGAACTTGGAAAGAGATGGGAAACGGCTTTTCTTGAACCTGTGTGTCAGGAGCCAGGATTCTCTCTGACTGCCAGATGGACCCAAGTCAGATCCTGTGGCTGCACATGACTCAGCTGAGCAGCTCAGGGGCCAGGAGGGGTGGCAGTGTGGTTCAAGTGCAGTACCTCCATGTGTGTGCCTTGTTTTCCCTTGGGCACAGAGGTGTTGCAGAGCCCTGCCTGTCCAGTGTCTCGTGAGAGATGTTTTCCCCTGTTCCTGTTGCCCACTCACATGACCCCCATTCAGCTCAGTGTGGTAGTGAAAGGAGCCCTGCAGTACAAATTCCATCTTCACAGCTGACCTTCAAGTAAGTCTTTGGGTGACACAGGGCAGTGTGACTCTGCAGGAGGAGTTTATAGCAGCCTGGACACCTCCCTGGGAACTTGGGAGTAGTAGAACAGAAATGAATATTTTTTTTTTAAACTAGTCATAAGCCGAAGAACAAGCTAAACCTCAGACCTTTTGTACCAAGGCTAGCCGTTTGCCAAGGCACAGCGATTCCCTTCCTCCCAACAACCCAGCAGGGTCTTTTTTTACCTTTTAGGATCTTACACTGTAGCAAAGGAAGCATCAATGGCTTCACATGTGCCACCACCCACAGGTCCTGGGCACAGTTCCCCAGGTGGGCAGCTCCTGATGGGCTCTTCTGAAGGGCCTCATCTCAGCACAGCAGGAGTTGGAAGGTGGTGACTGCACCACCTCTGTGGGCAGCCTGGCCTGCTGCTTGGCTGGCCTCATAGGGGAAAGGTTTTCCTTATATCCACAGGGAATGTCAACTTGTGATTTTTATAGAAGAGTAGAGCAAAACAGGATTTATTGGGTGCTCTATGCATGTAGTCTTTCCTCATTCCAAAGCTGTGTCTTCCTGGGTCATTAGTAGCATGGGATAAGCAGTCAAACTCAAGAGAAGCTCCCCCAGTCTTTTTCCAGGTTCATCCTTCTCTGATAACCACTGAGCCATGAATTAACAAGGGTTCTTATATTTTTCTATTTCCAGATATAGCTCTTTGTAGAACCAGTACAAAAATACCTAACCACATGTTTTTATTTTTATGGCTTTATTTATTCTGTACTACAGCAAGATAAAAATGCTGTAATCTTTTTTTTTTTTTTTAGAATGGATTAATAAACATGTGGCATCTACAGCCAACTGACTATGTAGTTTTTGTCTCATTTGGGGGGGGGGGGGGGGCTGGCTGCATATGCACAGCAGTTAAGAATGGATGGCATACGGGGGAAAAAATCCCCCACATATATTCTTGGAAACATTTCTTGCCTTCCCCTCACTGCTGGTGCTGGAGTCAGGTGTGTGTGGAACAGTTCTGCCTCCTGCCAGTCAATAGTCTGCCAGAGCTCAGTTCTCCTCAGGGCAAGGAGTGACCAGCCATAAAGCAAAGCACAGGTTTAAGGGAAAGCAGGGATGACAGAGGCACGCTCTGACTCAACACTTGCCCCGGTGGTACCACAGACCCTCACTCTGACACCATCACCCTGTATCAGTGGCTCAGGCTGGTCACATACCCTGCTCACCTCTCCTATTGAGCAGCTTTGGGAGTTCTTACCTGGTAGGTTTCCACATTTAGTAGGAAACAGCATTTGAATTACATGGAATGTCTAAGAGATTTATTTGGGAGGTCATCTGCATTGTGCAGACTTAATTCCACTGTAAACCTCTCAGTCCGGTTGCTGTGGCTCAGTACTGGCCCAGTGAACGATGTTTATGCTCTGGTGGCTGCTGGGTGATGGTTTGCCATGCAGCTGACTTCATCTGTATTTTGCTTCTGAGCACAACAACTAAGTCAGAGGCCTTTTGGAGACGGACAGGGTTCCCCCGATGCCCTGGGCTGTACTTTCATCTAAAACTTCACACATGAGCCTATCTGGGCACACAGCAGCTGCAACATGCAATCAGTAGAGATCTCAAAGAGGAATTAATGAGTCATTACCACTTCTGCCTGTTGCTAAACATATCACAGTGCCTCCAAATACGTTGTCAAAATTAACTTACAACTTTCAGCCAGTGGCTCCTGCCCTGCTGATCACTTACAACTGCTCAGGCAGATACTCGGGGGCAGCGCTGGCAGAGTTGCATCATTGATGAATGGCTTCTCTGACAAGCACTGCCTGTTATGATGCTAATTTTAAATCCCCCAAGGACAAACCTTCCCTTCTGAAGCTGTCCCTGCCAGTTTGCTGTGTAAGCCACTTCAAAGAAGAGAAGCATACACAGCCCAAGCTGCTTTCGGTGCATGCCCAGGGGCATGCAGGCAATGCCAGGAGGCCAGTAGGCTGGGGAAGGAAGGAGTGAATTTGTGTGTTTCCACCTACTTCTTGTTAAAACTACATCCATGACTTCGTCTGTTTTCAATTTTAAATTATTTTCTATGTTCTGGTTTTGCTCTGCATCTTGTCCAGTGGTCTCTCAATGCTGGCTGGTAGACAAGCAGGATATAATGGGTGCTAGGGCTGGTTTTCTGCTGACTTTAGAAATACTTCATCCTTCTGGGAGGAGACACAAAACTACTCTCAATTTGTACAACATTTGCCTTGATACAGAAGTATGAAACACAAATAATTCCTTAAAAGTGTAATCACTCCCTGCTTCTTGTTGTGCTTGGCTGAGGGAGTCAGAAAATATAACAATCCACTACTGCAGCTTGTTCAATCCCTCCGCTGGCACTGAGCCGTCATTCCACAGGCCAAAGCTCTGCTCCCTCTGGTATCACAGCAGTTCAAGCCCTCACTCCCCACAGATAAATGCCGGGTGATCATAAGGAAGGTTCACCACTGCTGGTTCCTTGTTCCCATCGGCTCCAGACGGGGCCTGGGCTCCCTCTACCGAGAGCGTGGAGTCATGGAAAGCAAATAAACCACGTCTAAGAAAACCTACCAGGCAGGGGAACTTCTGTCCCGGCACAGAGGAGTGTTTGACGGCAGAAAAGCGGATGTGATAAAATCACAGAAACCCCCAAGCACTTCTTCAGAATGTTGAAGCTGGTTACATCTACCAAGACAGTGCTTGAACCAGGCCCCATGCAGCAGCAGATTACAGAAAAACTTTGCAATCCCCAGGAAATCCATCAGCCACACACCTGCAGAGGTTAAGAGGAGCTGCTTGGGGAAATGATAAAAGGAAATATCAGTACGTCACTACACCTGTCCCAGGACAGGGTCCTGCTGTTTTAACACTGGTTTTACCAAAGCACAGAGGTCTCTCACTGAAAGCAGAAGCAGCACTGAGTTACCTTTATTGCCTGTGTAACACCTGCAAGAAGGGATAAGAGGAACACGGTATGAACTCATGCACAACAGATACATAAATGTCTCTTAGAAACCTTTCAGAAGAAAAGGAGAGCAGTTGGAAAGCTGATACCTCTAGAGTCTCATGAGCTAAGGTTTCTGATTATACAAATTCATGTTTTTCTTTTAAAGCTGGTATTTTCAAATGGTATAGAAATGCTTCTTGACTAAGTGAATTAACTTATTTCACAATAAAAATATAGTTTAGTTCTATTAAATTTTTCTTCTGAAAATAAATGTTTCTATTTTTCTGCTATGACAATAAATTACAACGTATCACAAATGTAGGCTTCAAGCAGAGTTACAAATAAGCAGGAATTAAGTATTCCACCTAGAGTTTAACTGAATTCAAGGCCCTTAGTAAGAGATAAGATGAAGGTGCTTTTATAATCTAAACTCAATTTGACAAGTTAAATACTTATAACTGAAGTAGATTTAACGGGATTTAGTGCTGTGGAACTTGTATATAGGATAAGTATTCATGAATGATCTGTTCTTCTTCCTCCAGTGTTAAATCCAGATAATCCTCTTCATGTTCAGGAATATCCTCTAGGATTTCATTGACTGCATCAGTCTCCATGTCTTCATCTGTTGGTGAACTAGAAGAACCTTCCAATAAAAAGCAGCAGCAGTGAATTCACCTCTGAAAGAAGTTGGCACTTTCCCTTTTTCACTTTCCCTGTGGCTGCTCTGCCAGTCTGTTCCTGCACAACACTCACAACTACTCTGCAAAGGACAGGGCAGGATGAACAATTTTCCCTATTATTTAAAAGTGTAGGAAAGCCTTTGTTTATACAACAGGGATCACTTTATTTATACAACAGCTCTGACAAATAAAGACAGAAAAAAAATACGTGCAAGTTTCATCTTTGCTAAATGGCAAGTATTGATTATGGTTCTCTCTAAGGCTGCCTTCCCTTTAACTGTGTTCCAAATAAAAGCAGCCTGGAGCATTTACTTGAGCCCTTCTACCACTACTTAAGCAGAAATCACTTTATTATTTCATAAAAAAAAGCCAGAAGAATATCCTTTCCCTTCCCCACCTGCTGTATGCAACATTCTTACCTGCAGAGTCTGTGAACAAGTCCTTTGATGAAGTGGATTCCTCGGATGGACTGGATGCCTCTGAAGACAGAAGCAGTGAAGCAGGAAGAACTCCCCCATAATGAGCAAGGGTTTGGGAAGCCACGTGGATGTTGCCTTTAAAGACCTTTAAAGCTTGCTCTGCTGACTCACGGCTGAAACCCATATACACCAGCTGCAGGAGGGGGAAAAATTAAAAATGAAGAAAATATTGAGAAATCCAAGCTCATCCAGGCACCAGGATCTGACAGGAATCCGACAAGTCATTCCTCTCGCACAGAGAAAAGTGCTGCATGCCAGGAATTCCAGGACACTGACTCTGGCTTACTGGAACAGTTATCAACAGGGCAGTGACCTATTAAAGGCAATAGGGGTGTTGAGAAGGATCAAAAACCTCTTGTCTACTATCAGACCAATCCTTTTTCTGTTTTCAGAAGGAAACTTCAAAGCACTCCAGCATATCAGCAGTGTGCACGTGCTATTTACTTTCTCTAGGCAATACAGTTCTCTTGCCCATCTGACATTAATTACTCAGCCCCACAAAGCTGGTCAGGCAGTCTGTCCGGAGAAAGACACATTCCAACTCTTTTCCCTTGTACAGTGCAGTGTTTAGAGACTTGAATAAATTTCTCATTTGCTCTCATTTGCTCATTTCTCTTTTCTGGGATAGAGCACGACAGTGCATCTACTCCCCCCTCTGCATCTGTACATGGCAGGTTGGTGCAATGGGCAGGAACCAGACACAAGCTGCATTTTAGCTCAAACATGATTTCACCGTGAGGAGTGAGCCATTCTGACAGCCTGGGGTTGAAGGATATTTATATAGCTTTGCTCAAGGAAGATCTGCTGTGTTTGAAGGCACACTGAGGATTCTGTGATAATTCAGAAACAAGACAACCAACTCCCAAGAAAGCAAGTGGTCAAACTTACTTGCTCAATACTTTCTTGGGAAACCTGAAACTGGTCCGTGGCCACAGAATCATCATCGTCTTCCAACAGTAACTCAGGATTGTCAAGAATAAACTACAATAAAACAGAGAGGGATCAGCACAGAGCAACAAAAATATGAGTCCTTGACAGGGATGTGTATGTAGCCCAACAGTTGATAAAAGCAAACCTCAGCCATTTTAAGTGACATCTGATCCATTGGGTCAGGAAGTGCAAGTTCAGTTATTACAATTCAGAAAAGGTAGCTGCATATTAACAAATACAGACTAGAGAAAATAAGAATCTGCTAAACATTTATAAAAACCCAGAAAAACAATTTTTTTTGTACAACACTGCTACTCCTGAAAAATAACTTACCTTAAAGGCTTGGTCCAGGTTTCCTTGTGTATTCTGAAGAGCTACTTGAGCAGCTCTCTCTGAATAGCCCATACTTTTTAGGGTATTTATGTCTTCCAGTCGTTGCCGCCTTTTAGCTCTCTCCTCCCTCCTTATCTGTGCCTTCTCCTGCAAGAACAGACATGGCAAAGCTCACTGCACATGGGAATGCTTTAGCACATTGCCTGTGCATGTAGGGTTTCTTGAATTTTTTACTTCAAATTTGAATCTCTTGAGGAAAAGGCTTTTTTTTTTTTTTNAAACTGTGCTGCCAGACACTCGTTACTAAATAAAGCTGCATTTCCATGAGGTAGCACTGTCTCCATACTTCCGCTCTGCACATCAGATCTGGTGCCATCACAGCTATTCTAGGCCCTGTGTGGTAAGTGACAAACCTGCTTGGCAGATGGGCCAACAGACAAGACTTGCCAAGGACACAGAGTCAGAACTGGGCAGGGAGCCAAGGAGTTCTGTTCAGCCTTCCCTTTGGCTCTTCTGTCCACATTTCCCAGTCTCAAGTCTAGAAGTGTCCCCTCAGCTTACCAAACATCACTTCGGATCTGGACAGCACTGTCTTCACTTCAACACAAAAAATACTTCTCCCTTCCTGAATCTTCCAAGTACAAAGCCATAATACGGGGTAGCCAGGGCCTGGAGTTACAGCCTGATCCCAGTTTTATTCCTATATGGAGCCCTGTTGAACAGCAAACACTGGTGCAAAGTCTTCCCATGCACCTCTGTGGTACAACCACAAATCTTTGGCACTCTCAGCCCATCTGTTTTGGGACAGAGCTTCCTTTGTTAATGAATGCATTAAGTTTTGGTTTCAAACTTATGGCAGCAGGTCAAACTGTCAGTTACACCAACAGTGCCAAAGTAGGAAAATCCAAGTCCTTAATTTAGCACTACGCTGCATTTAGTCACCCAACACATGATCTCATGGACACCCCAATGAAGATGATCTGTGATTTAATACTTTCACTGCCCATACCTCTCTCCTGTTGGTGATCAGATTGGCAGCATGCTCCACATTCCCCTGGCATGCTCGCAGGGCAAGGCGAGCTTCCTGTTCGGAGAATCCCAGGAGTGACAGACGATCGACTTTATCAGGATCTATGGACAGCTCTTCATACAGAGAAGATGCCTGGATACAGAAAGAACAAAATGACGCTACTTACACTGTGGCTGACACACAAACGAAAAAATGCCTCCCAATTTTTCTGAATAAGCAAAGAACAGGTGCAAGATGGAGCCCAAATAGAGGGGCTGGGGTGAACGACTCCAAAGTTTTACCCTGTGGTGTCTTACCTTCTGAATATACTCTGCAGCCTCCTTTTCTCTGCCGCTGTGATAGTGTCCAATCCCTTGAAGGAGGTAAAGCCGTAGAAATAAAACCTTCTCACGACCATAGCTTCCCTAAGGAGTTGTTTAAAGAAGGAGGGGCGAGCACATGGGTAGAAACATGTGGTGGAGCATGAGTTCATTATCAAGAGAACACTTTATACACTTGAAGAAGACACAGTCAGTGCTATGTGACACTTGGTGTGCAGATAAAGTATCACACCTAAACCCCTGCTGATGCCTGTGCCTGTAAACACGTTTGCCATGACCTTTTTGTCAGGTCCAATGTTTTCCCTGTACTGACAATTACACAGCCAGATGACAGGCTAACAACACACAAGAAAACTAAACTTCTCAAAGTCAGTCTTTTAACACCTGAACAGTAACTGAACAAATGTAGAAAAAGAAGCCACCATAACAAAATCAAACCCAGCATACTTTGATATCAATAAGCCTCTCGTGGTTCTCCCCATAGCACCTCTGGAAGCATCTGTGTGCTGTGGATAGCTTTTTCTCTGCATCATCCAGGCAATCCAGCTGCTCCAGGCGGAAGTAGCACCACACTATATCCAGCTGCAGCACTGCATAATTGTCAACAGTGTTCAGCAGCTCTGTACTGCATTCACTGGAAAATAAAACAATTGCTTTGTTGTTTTGGTCTTTTTTCTGGGAGGGGGGATTGTTTATTTTTTCCCCATGACATGATAGAAGTCTGCACACTCAGATGGTTGAGAAAGCACACTCTTCATATCTCAGGCAGCAAACCGATATAACGGGAACTTGACTTAAGCACTGATCCCCCTCCCATTCCCTAAATACACAGGACACTAATGCCAACACTACATCTCAAAGCATTACAGTAATCCAGTGAGCTGCGACTACTATTTAACACAGCATATCTAAAAGCATAATGGAATTAAACCCTGTGTAATCTTTGGGAGGACAGAGAAACTGCCTTAGTGCACATGAACACGCTGAATTCTGTGCCAGCCTCCTTGCACATCGACACAAATGAGAAACAGACTGGGACACCATTACTTTTGGGAGCTCAGAAGAGCAATTTAGGGCTCTGACTGCTGATAGGCAACTAATTTACTTGCAGAAACCCTGGTATGGTTGCTAACCTCAGCTATCTGCTCCACCTTTCACAAGAAATTATTACTTCACAGGACAAATCGCAAATGAGTATCTGTAACTGTCTCTCAAGCTAATGCAATTTATAACCTGGTACATGGATATTGACAGTTTCTGTTTCTGTTGTTATGAAAGATTAACTTGCCCAGTGGCAGTATCTGTTTCAGCTGTTCTACATGAAGCCACCTGTCACTGCAAGTCAGAGCCTTTATCTGCTGTTTCCCATCTGCAGAAGGGGTGTGAAGCAATTGCAAGCAAAACTGGCACTGATTTATATGCACAGGTAGAGCTGCTGCTGCTCCTGTATTTGGTCGACAGCAAAGGAAAAGAGAGACACAAGGATTCAGAAATGTTCTTACCAGAAGTGTTTATCAGCATCCAACAAATATGGCAGTGCTATTTCATATTCTTTCTTCTTCATTAATGCTCTGCCCTTCTCGTGATAACCCATTGCCAGCACAAGTGCCTGGAAAAACAGACCAAGAATTTCTGTAGCACCTCCCCAACTCAAAGAACTAAAAGGAAATATCCACCTAATCCATTAGAGACATTGTTCTTCCCAGAAAAACGCCACTCTATCAGTTCTGTAAGACCAGTACTATTTCACACAGTTTCACACTCTTCTCCCATCTGTTAATGCCAGACATTGTCTAATTAAAAGCAATGAATGTTACTGACACACAAAACGCTGCACCAAGCTTATTTCAAGAATGCAACTCCAGAGAGATTTTCAATGGTGAGTGATACAAAGCTCAGCATTTTCCTGAGTGCTTTCTAACAGTACCAAATCTGTTTTGCTTTGCTATTACAACTATCCTGTAAAACCTAAAAATTCACCCTCTGAAAATCCCCAGAACTGAAAATTAGATTTTGAATGTGTCAGGAAAACACTTCAGTTCCTGTGGTTTGGCAAATGGAAATGCAAATAATAATTCTGGATAGAAACAATCTGAAACATTTCCTCTCATCCTCGACCAGTAGTGATGAAACCTCTTTCATTTGAACATTTGATGCTTTAACTCTTGAGGTGAATTACTACTCTAAGCACTTCTTCAGAACAACATCCACTGGGGGAGTGGACAGTTGTTATTCCAAATTATCCATTCAGATTATTCCATCCATTCAAAATTAATTTGTACTAACCAAACTTCTGGTGGTCCTGGTGTCACATCCTCAGAAAGTCTGACTGTATTTAAATCCCATATCTTAAATCCTTCACAAATCAAGCCCTAAAGAACCATTTTAGTAGCTTTGTAAAACACATTTACCTACTTTTTTAGCTTGAGGAGGAATCCTGATTGACCTTCCAGTTTGATTAGCTATATCTAGGTAGGGAACAGAGTCTGTATCCAAGTACTCCTCTGAAAGATATAAAAATGTAGTTTAAGCATGACCTTCAACAGAGCAACTCTGCTGCCATAAGATTATGCCAGTAAGTACATTGTCAAACAAAACAGCAAACAACAACAACAAACCCCCAGAATTGCATATAAAGGCTGCATTTGTGTTTTTCTGGACATACCAACCAACAGTGGCCCTGGCCAGATAAACATGAGGTCACGAGAAAGGTCACTATGGAAAAGGCCTTGTGCATCCAAAAATTCTGACACAACATTAAAAGTAACATGAATTGAAAAGAAGTTTTTTTTGCAGAGGGCAAAACACCCACCTTTAACACAACACAGCACTTGAAATGATTTGTCAATTAAACACAAAATATTAAAAAAATACAATTGAACACTTTTGATAAAGCTGAAAAAAAATATAGCTCAGTATTTTCCTTCCCCATATTTTTAATGCTTACAATCCAAATTATCAATTTTGTTTTCCTTTCCATCTGATTTACAATGAAAAGATAACTGTCTTCTGTTTGCAAGAAAAATAAAGAAAAATAAAGTTTGTTGAGATTAAAAGCTTCTGCCCTGTTATTTTCTCCAGTGAAACAAAAAGGTTGTTAAACCCTTGCTACACTTACTTTTCCATTACAGACTCCACTCTGTATTCTGGCTTTGGCTGTACTTGACAGTTAGAAACCACACCTTAAGTCCATAGAAGGAATCACTTCTTTCATGTGTTCAAATTCTGACATTATAGTAACAAAGAGGCTGCCACTGGCCACTGAAAGCAGCTTTGTTCAGGTGTTTCTGCATTTGGCAGGAATTCATTACCTGCCCAGCTCCACAGTTCCTTGTTTGTGGATTTTTGAAACAATATAAAATAGAGAAGTGATTTAAACTCACCATGTAGCCAAGCAACTCCCAAACACAACCTCATTTTGAAAAAATTACTACTGTTAAATTAATTATATCCCTTTAACTGAATCCACAGTTGCCAGCAATCAACATCCAGGGCAATGAGAACAGAACAGCCACGTTACAGGTGACAGTGACAAAGGAGCTGCTCTGCACAATAAAGCCTTGGTTACACACAGACACAGCTGAGGTAAACTACAAAAAAAAATGTATTTAATGACTTCTAACACATTATGCCACAGTGCTTGTGTCTACAATACATTTAAAGCCTGTTCTCAAGAACCACCAGTCCCTTAACTGTCAGGGTCAGTTAAATAACTGATTCATATCATACTCTGTTCTCAAAGTGGCAGAAGTTTTGTAGTGTTCTAGTTGTGTAAAAAGGATTAGAACAGAAAAGGAAAATCCAGTTTTCAAGTAGGCAGAAACCTAGAAAACTAAACACTGAAACCCAGCCATGGTACAGGCACTCTTCCATGTTGAAAGGCCACTGAGAAGATAATTTTTGATTCACAAGAATTAATAAACACCCATAACCCCTTGACTCCACAAGCCCCCTTACCTCTCTCTGCCAGAATTTCCAAACCCTTCTTAGTTCTTTGCATCTTGTCATTTATTTCTTTTTCTTTCTTGCACTGAAGTTCTTCCTCCTGAACTTTTCTTTTGGTTTCCTCATCACTCTGTTCCAGCTGAAGTACCATCACTTTTGCATTGTGTGTTACCCCCTGGTCTTCAAGGGTTTTGCCTGTGAGATAGAGGATGATCTTGGTAAGGGAAATAAATTTTTCTGATGTTCAGGCCATCCATGAAAAGAAAGCTGTTGTTCTCATCACCTCCCACAACGTGTCTGACAGGCTGAACATGTGCAAAGCACTACAGAAAGTTTTTGAAAGTGCTGTTATATGACACATTTTTAGAAAAAAAATTAAGCTCTCTCTTAAATGTGCATATTTAAAGTGTTTCAATACTTGAAAAGCAGATTTTCAACATTTATCACAGGATTCCTATAACTGATCTAACTCAATCTGAGAATTTTGATTGTTAAAATTAATTACATTTCCTGTAGAGCAGAACCTGACAAATGTAACTGCTATTCCTTGGAAATTTCTGGAATTAACAGACTTGCAAGCAATTTTTCTTCTGGGAATCAGTAAACTAGAAAATTATCATAGAAGTATCCTCAACTACAGATACATACCCAGGTCAAGCTGCTTCTTATTTATGATTATTTTGACAGCATTCTCTTGTAATGCATATTCTTGTGCTATTCTGTAAAATAAATAATTTCATCCATGAACATAAATTTCCAATGCTATGCAACATTTCTGTTAAAATAGCAAGAATAAAATTAATGTGCTCATAAGTGGCTTAAAACTTTTGTTACAAAAGGCTGCTAGAAATAAAATAACACCACCAGAAAGCTTTGTGCACCACACAGGGAAAATCTGGGACATAAAAAAGGAAAAAGCAAAACAGACAAAAAAGAGTCTGATTTTTTTTTTTTAGGCTTAAAAAACACAACAGAGACAGAAGCTAATGTTCACAGTTCAGAAGATCTGCCTAGTTACAGATTTGAAATGCTGTTCACTAGTGCATTTTTAAGTACTTGCTGGGGATTTTCACAGAACTATCTTCTTCCACAGCTTCAATTTTTCTGTTTTCCATCTGTTAAACCACAGCTTCTTGCATGAGGAACTGCCCTACAGGGATCTTGGACATCCTGCCCAGACACACATGCTAAGGAAAAGCTTAACTCAAACAAAAAGTGCTTTGTTTGTCTTCTTTTATTGTTGTATGACAGGGCACCATCCCATTAGGGAAGAACCAAGGGTGATTACACTTACTGTGATCTGAGCTCCTTGCCTGTGATGAACAGGCTGGTTTCCAGTGGGATTTTTTTGCTCTGTAGTAATTAAGAGTGGGTGGGGAAAAAAAAGGGAATTAAAGAAAAAAGCATGATACCAAGATACTCTGGACATTTTCTTAATTAATTGTTTTATAATCACTAATTTTTTTTTCTTCAAATTAACAATCATGTTTAGAGGGTTATGGCTGGACACACATATTAGCAATTCCCAGGCAGATAGTCCTGCACTTGTTACACAGTGCTAAAAAGCAGCATTATAAAACCAGAATATTCAGAATTAGATAAATCTAAATTCAGAACCAAACAATTTTAACTAATTTAATTATGCACTTCCAACCTTAACTCTGCTTTTAATTATACCACTCACCTGTGACTGGCTAAGTTATGATTAATTCCTATTACTGTCTCTGCTCCCAGATTAGATAAACTGGAATTTTAAATTAATTAATTCCCCCATATATGCCCAGCAGCATTATAATTATGGAACTATTTGGTTGTTTTAACGGCATGGCAATCACTTAAAGTCCTTCACCCTTTAGCCCAGGCAATTATTTTTCAGTACAGGAGTATTTTCTGCATCAAACTGGAGACTTTGAAAGGGCAAAACTTAATTATTGAGTTCTGCCTTATTGAAGCTTTTAGGAGCCTGCCCTAGAGGGCTGAGCTTGGGAAGGGGCTGCCCAGGGAGGTGGTGGAGTCACCATCCCTGGAAGTGTTCAGGAAGTGCCTGGATGTGGCACTTTGTGCCATGGTCTGGTTGACACAGTGGGGATCAGTCAAAGGCTAGACTCTTGGAGGTTTTTTCCAACCTAATTGGTTCTATGACTCTGTAATTGTGATTGTGTGATTCTATGAAGGGAGCAGATGAGTGCCATCACAACAGAAAGTCCTGCTTCTCGTTTCCAAGTTAAAACAGGCATGTCCAGTGTTTTAAAGTATGGCCTAAGATGACACCAAGTTCAAGTTGCTTATTGCACTTAAAGAGATTTATTTTTTTAAGCTGTCATTTAAACAAAAGTTGTGGTAATACAGTGATATTGATATGGTGATTCAACTTTAGGCATTCTAAACTGAAAAAATACATCTGTTCCTTGCTGTGAGGAGTTATGTTAGAAGGAATCAAACTGAAATAGACACTTAAATCTAATTTATTTCTCTTAATAGAAAGATAATTTGTCCTAAAGAAAGGTCAACTGCTGATCTCCCGATATTATATACCTTTGCCATGATATCCCCATCTACCTGGGAAACTAAAATATACCCATATAATTTCCCCCCTCCTCATTTTTTATACACCTAACACAGGCCTCTCATGCAAAACACCTGAAAAAGCTGAAGAAGTGAAAACACCTACATGAGACACATACCCAGGACTCAAAAAGGTCAAAGCAAAGCTACTTACCCTGCCTTTTCAGCAATGTTACTTACTTTTCTACGAGGCAGATAGATGTCAAGCCTTGCAATCCCAGTCACTTTGAAATTCTCATTTCCTGTCCCACGTTCAATGGCTTTACACCTGATTTCTTCCAGCATGTTCTCTGTGTCCTTCTCACTGATATTCAGCTTGGCTGAATATTTTTGTACAAGCTCCTAAGAAAATAGCAATAAAATAAAATAAAAAAAAAACAACTCAAAAATGCACCAGCAGTAGGAAGATTTATGACATCAGCTCAGAGAGAGAATACTTACCTTCATCTCTTCACCAGCTTCTTTTTGTTCATTTGTATACGGTGGTTTCCAAAGCTGGATTTTGTCCTCCCTCAGGCAGCTTGTCAGTTTTGCTATCAAATACTTCTTTTGTGCCATCCTTTTAAAATAAAAGCACAATGGGAAGGGAAAAGAAAGAAAAAGAAACAATCCTTTAATATGCAAGACAGTCTACTTTTCAAGAAGTCCAAGTGACAGTTTGGAATTCTGCAATAGAAGATGAGCACTGAAGGCACTTCATGTATTTTGGTGGGGAGGGGATGGGGAGGGGAACCTGAGGCCAAACTATGAGACAGAACTGGGAAAAATCCACCAATTCCCCTATGAAATGTGTCCTTGCTGTGCCTCTGCCTTCCTGTTTCTCCCTCTTCCCTACTTTAACAGCTTCCCTAACCCGTGGACAGCTGAACACTTGGGAGGACAGAAAAGAAGGGTCAGGAGGGGACATCTCAGAACCACAAGGAAAAGCTCCTCAGGAAAGTGGGCTCAGCTGGAGTTGCAAAGAGCCAAGAGCAGACAATGCTCTGCCCTTCCCCTCCCCAGTCCCCACCATTTGCCAAGCAAACAGGTTGAACAGCACCATAAAACAACCCTGTGAAATTCTAGTTTAACAAGGGCAAGGTGCCCCTTCTCGTAGTCCAAGGGATGCTCTTCCCACTGGAAAAGCTGGAACAGGCACACAGGGCACAAGGACAAAAGAGCAGAGGTGAAAGGTGCTGTAAACCTGCACCGGGCACTGAAGGAAGGAGATGATGGTGAGCTGAACAGAGCAGCTCACACCTAAGAGCTCAGCCTGAATTCATCTCCAGAGTTACTCTGATCCAGCTCAGAGAAAGCAGTAACCCCTGAGTTAATCAGCATCTCCCTGGGAAAAAAAAAACCAAAACACCCCAAGAAACAGGGAAGGCACACAGAGGGCAGGGGAAGGCGGGTGCTGTGATCTCAACAGAAATAAAAAATCCAAGTGCATGCTAAAGAACAGGAGACCTTTGCCTCTTGGACCCTGTGCATCATCTGCAGACTGTCCTTTAATTAATACAGAAAAGCCTTTAAAATGTTGACATATGTGCACCAAGCTTGGCATGAGGTCTGTTGCAGCAGTTTCCCTTTTCTCCCAGAGCGGTTGCCACCTCTCCTTCTCGTTTATTAGCACACAGCTCTCAGGAGAAAAGAAAGAAGAAAGAATCATTTTTATCAGTTTCAAAGACTGAGCTCCTGGCTCAGAACAACACTATTTGAAAGGGGGAAAAAATGCAGGCAAACACTCACAATGTGGTTAAATTTGTGGTCAGACTCATCTCAAGCCCAGCTTATAGAGCTCCTAAGAACCCTGGGAGCTGCTCTGACAAGAGTCTCCTCCAAGAAGGAGTCAGAGGGATGAAATGGGGAAGGTGGATGTGGTTTAACAACCCTTCCCATTGCACTGCTGTAATTTTCAGCGTCTGTCTGAACTAGGAGGGACAACGACACATTCTCTATCCTGCTGGAATGCTGCTGTTATTGTTGTTGTTGTTATTATTATTATTATTATTTCAAGGCCAAGACAAAACATGGAAAGCTAAAAGTGACCAACACACCCAGTTTTCAAAGGATTGCACCTTACCCAAAACATGCCAGGGAATTCTCACCAATAGCCTGTTAACCATCACTTCTCCACTTCCAGGTGATGCAGAAGAACCATTTTTGTTAACATTAAATGGAAATGCACCTATAAAAAGTTCTCCCTGGCTTTGGGTCACCCGGACAGAAGCTGAAGCTGCAACCTGTGGTTAAGGCTATGAATTATAAAGAAAAGTGGCATTTATTAACTGGTCACTCATCTCTTTAACAACACTATTGCTTGGTAAGTTTGAGATTTTTCCATTAAGCTACTAAAGCAGAAAACACCACTCCAGTCTCCACCCAGGCTTCCTCTTACAAACTCTCTATTAAACAATAAAAACTCCGTCCTCACCAACACGAATCCACTCATTCTGCACGTAAAACTCCCACCACTGCTCATCCATTCCTGCTCCTAAACTGCACAAGAACCCTCAGCAAAAAACACCCGTGACTCACTCCTCCATCGGCCACCAAACACCTCGGGAGCCCCCGGAACGATTTCCCTCTCGGGGGAAGAGTTTAAGGGACTTTTCTCCGAACCATCAGGGCAATTCCCAAGAGGTTTCACGGTTTTGTGGGCCCGAGCTTCTTCCTCAGAGTAAGATGTCACCTGCAGAGTCAGTTTGTTTTATATGCGACATAAAACAGGGACAGAAACACGACGCACGGCAGGAGGGGCTGGAGTGAGGCTCAGGAGCCGAGC
The DNA here is from genome assembly GCA_013399895.1 of Serilophus lunatus. Taxonomy (NCBI): domain Eukaryota; kingdom Metazoa; phylum Chordata; class Aves; order Passeriformes; family Eurylaimidae; genus Serilophus; species Serilophus lunatus. The sequence continues at coordinate 930,728 of VXBA01005448.1, forward strand.
TGCTGAGGGAGGGCTGCCAGAACAGCTGATTAACAGGCAGAACGCATTAAAATAATAATAATAAAAAAAGGACAGCCGCCTAGCACCGGTCTGACACATCTCCCCGTGGCTTAAAAGGGGGCGAAGCACTGAAAGACAGCGTTTGTCGGGAAAACAAACTCCCACGGGGGTGCCGGAGCATCCTCACCCCAGCCCCTCACCCACACCCGCGCCGGGCACCCACCTGCGCCCCGCGGGCTCGGCCCCGCCGCCGTGGGGGAGCTCGGGCGCCCAGGCAGCCGCTCCCGGAGGTGATTCCCGGGGGGCCGCGATCCCTGAGGGAGGGAAGGGATCGGGATCGGGATCAGGATCGGGAGCGGTTCCTACGGCGGCCCGGAAGGCCCAGCGCAATGGGCATGACGTGAGTGAAGCCGCGCCCCGCCGCCATGTCAGAGCCCTGCCCTCACTGCCAGGGGTGGGGGGGGGGGGGCCTTGGCCGAAAAGCGGACGAACTTTGACCAGCCGGCGTTTGGTGTTTGTGTGGTTTCAAGCCTCATGAAAAAGGAAAGGAGTCACGGAAGCAGTTTGGTGGGGAAGGACCTCTCAGGTCACCGGGTCCAACCCGGTGTGTCAGCCCAAGTGCCACGTGCAGTCCGTTCCAATCAATATCTGATCTCCCTTTCTGTGAAGAAATTCTGCCAAATGTCCAACCTACACCTCCCCTGGTCCAGCTTAAGCCCATGTCCTCTTACCTCTGGAGAAGGCTTAGCCCAACAATGTATAGAAGTACATAAAAGGGGGTGCCAAGGGGACGGAGCCAGGTGGTGCCGAGAAGTGATGGGCAGCAATTGATGCACAGGAAATTCCACTGGAAAAGGAGGAAAAGCTGCTTTATGGTGTGACTGTGTATGGGAAGAACTTGCCCAGAGAGGGTGTGGGATACCCCAGAACCATCTGGACTCAATCCTAGTATGACCCTGCTTGATCAGGGAGGTTGGACCTGATGACCCGCTGTGGTCCCTTCCAACTTAACCAGTTCTGTGATTGTGTGCTTCTCTAAGAGCTGATCTGTGATGTCCTAGAGTTAGAAAGATAAATCACTTGCTGGCAGAATTGTCCTGTTAAGGTTTAGGGCTCAACATACTTCAATGGTCTCAGACCTAGCGGGAGGGTAACAAAACTTGGGAAGAAGGAGGTGCTAGTGATAAGGGGCACAAAGAATGCAGAACTTACAGGCCACAAGGACATCTGGCAGAACTCCCAAGAAAAAAAGAAGAAACTAATTAAGCCAACTGAACCACTGTGGTGAATCAGCTCCAAGTGAGTGAGAGGTAATTCTGCCAGGGGCACATCGCAGTCACCGACTCAAGAGAACTAAAAAAGAGAAAGAGTGACCATGATTGTTAGTTAGCATAAGAAGCAAGAGAATCATTAAACAATAGATGATAGAATAGTAGTAAGAGAACCATCTAACTTGCAGCTAATAAACGTTAACACCTTTGTTTGTCGAAATGTGTAAATAGCACGAAGTTTTGATAGCTGGCATGCTTGATTTGTGGAATACCACTGGGCACTCAGGCATGCACAGCTCTGCAATAATATCTCTCTCCAGTGTGTAATTATTGGCTTATTGCATAGGGGCTAACGAATGTGGGCTGCTGGCCCCAAGGCTTGTCTCTGGGATGTGGTGGGGGGTCCCCAAGGCTGCCAGAGGGACTGTCCCTTCCAGGAGTGTTTGGGGCTGGGCAGGTGGTGAGGGCTTTGTAGCCTCCGTGTGCGAGGCAGAAGGGGCTGAAATTCCTGTGGGTGCTGAGAGGGAGCATTTTGCCAAAAGGCCGAGGTTCTGTGAGATGCACCAGGATTTTTTACTGTATTGTTTGGAATAGCAGTGTTGAGGGTGAGATTTCATGTGAGATCTTTTATTTCCCCTTCAGCGGGGGTGGGCAGGGTCTTGTCTGGTTGTGGGGCTTCAAAAGTTAACCTGGAGTCAGAGACAGGGCTGGAGGAATACATAGGGTGTGTGGAAAACCTGGTGCTAAACACCACCTCAGGCTGAGGCAGTGCTCCAGTGTCACTTCTAGTTCACAGAACATCCTGGAGTGAGAGCAGAGTATGAGGCTGCAGGCATTCAGTTCTACAATGTGGGCTGCTCAGTGTAGTGTTTGCATTTGAGGCCCTTGGAGGGTTGGGGCTTGTTCCTGGAATCTTTTTGGTGCCTGTTCTTTCAGTGGGTTACACCAGTTATGATTAACTCGTGGGCTAATTCTTTCATGTGACCAACTGTCCCATCAGCAAAGGGATTTTATTCTAACAGCTCCAGTCATTGTATTGCTGTGACATTTAGTCAGGAATGGATGGGCCTGCAGGACTGTCCTTATGTCAAACATATTCCTTAGTAAGTATGTGAGGATCCCAGCTTTAGGAATGGGAACCTCACAGGGATCATGGGCTTGTGAACAAGACACTGAACTAGAACTTCAGGATTCCAGGCTCCCCCATGTGCATAAATCAGTCCATTTTGCCTCCTCATAAACTCAACGTAAACTTGCTTTTGTGGCGGTCTTGAGTTCATTGCTTGAAACTCTGACAAAGCTCTGGTAACAGTAAAGAGTTCCTTGTCCTGTGATCTCCAAACATAAAGGAGGAAAGGGTTTTGAAGATGTTGAGAGCTGGAACTTTCTAGTTCTAAAAGTTTTCAATTTTTTCTCACTTCCTCATTTAATTTTCAGCACAGGTGCTTTAGGAAAAAAAACCCATCTTTTTCTCATTAGACAGTTGTACATGTGTAATATTCCAGTCTTGTGAAATGTGAGTATAGCAACTTTTCTAATAACTAAAACTACTCTCCCCATAAATGAAGATTTGCTGAAATTACTCTTCCATTATGTCCTTGGAAATGAAATTGAAAGACTTATCCAGAGGGAAAATGCCTTTTCTAAATAAGTTCCAGTCAGTACAAAGCACAATTTTTGAGAGAAGCCTGAAGAAAGGACAAAGTGCTTTTATTGAAAGAGTTTACAAAGCAGTTACTTAGTCCATGCATAAACCTGCACTGAGTTTAAAACCAAGGTTTTCGAGGTCATGTTTAATTAAGATAACTAATTCAATCAAAGGACAATGAAGTTTTTGAAGTATATCCTTCCAGGCAGTTTCTTCTTTCATATGGACTAATTGTTATCTAGTATTTTTTCCCTGTTATACCTATTATGCATATCTGTGTTTTATCTTTTTTTTTTTTGCCTTTTTATAATCTTTCTTTAAATTCTGAACTACTGTGAAGGAAGAAACAAAAGTAGCTATGATGCCTTGTGCCTACCCATTATGAAATGGAAAGACATTTCACCTCTCCAGTTTTTCTGAAGCCTGTATTTGAGAAAGAGACCTGTCTGAACACTGTCAGCCAGAAGTGGGTGATGCATAGCTCCTGGTTTTGTCATCACAAAGCATCTGCAAGAGTGTCTTCTTCTTCTAAAGATCTTGCAGAAAGGGAGACCTCATCAGTTTTCTAGTGAAATACTGGAGATAGATGGGAACCAACAAAATGTTATTATAAAATTTATGTCTTAAAAAAGGATATTTACTAAGTTCCATTAGAACAATAGAAATGAGCAGAGGTTTTATTAATCAACTTTAAAAATACATGAGAAATTATCTTGAATATCTTGAAAGTGAATTATGAAATCATATATGGAAAATTATAAAGATATTAAAGATTATATAGTAAGGATCTTCCTTGGCTAATAAAAATAGTAGACCTTCAGCAGGTTGATCTATGTAACTAGAAAGACTACTTTGCTATTTCAACTTTTAGTCACGTTTTTGACTAAGTTTTAGGTATTACTGAATGTCCTCATGGCGAGACATATAATCCAAGCTTCCTTGCTGCTTCAGAAATTCTGGGCCCTTTCTTATTAGGGAAAGGGTAAAAGTTCAGTTTGTTGCAAGCCGTCAGGCATTTTGTAGAAGAAATATGCTGATGAATCCAAACTGCTGAAGTGGGGGATTTCGGAGGAGGCTTTTGGCAGGAGCTTGAAATGTTGCAGCTGTTGTCCTCACTGAAACTGCTCAACACGCTCGAACTTCCCAGTTGCCTGAGCGCAGGTAGTTCACTTGCTCCTCCTAAATCCTTGGGTTGTGGTGAGCTGTTTCCCTTTGAAATCAGTCTCTGGTTGTCAAAACTCCAAGGTCTGTTCTTGCAGTGGGAAAGATCCCAGGAAACTCCTTGCCCAGGGGCCTGCCCCAAGCGGTGAGTTCCCAGGTGGATGTGCCATAGCAAGTTGTCTTCTAAGTTGCCACGGTTGCTTTCCTCCGTCGTGACCTTTCTGGCAGGAACATCTCCCGTAGATGACTTTGATCTTCTAACTTTTTTATTAATTAGAACGGCATTGACCATGGATTCTGGGAGAACAGATTCACGCTCACCTACAAGAGAAATGCATTTGTGCACATTGCTATGGTGGTAAAAATCAAGGGTCTGATTTCTGTGGCATAAACTCATCTGAAGAGCTTTGAGTTTATCAAACACTTGAGTTTATCTGTGCTCTTTCTGTCTGTGGCTGAGAGTATTGCAAGTTCTTTTGGTGCCAAGTTACAGGGTAGAACTATTTCATGCTTGGTTTTGCAGTTCTGAGGACACAAATGGTTATCCTAGTTTTAGTCAAATGAAAATGGAAATTTATGAAGACAGTATTGATCTAACTGGTACTCTAAGACTCATTAACAGCACAGATTGAGAATTGACTTTCAGTAATTAATTGCTTGCAAGCAAAACTTCTTAAAGGTGAGCAGGGACTTGCTCAATGGTTGGTAGGTGCTGTAAATTGGAAGGTAAAAATGTTCTGTTTGATATTGTTTCAAGTTTAATAATAGCATCCACTTCTAGATGAAACAGGTTTTGAATATCTTCTTTTTCATAATGAGGAATCTTTAACGTATAGACTTGTATTTTAATATTTTACTATATTTTTACTGTCACAGTCAATATAAAGGGTATAAATAGCTTATCACACTAATGTTTCCTGAATGATTGCTTAGAGGAATCTGCTTGCTCTGTGGATGATATAGAGTAGCTCTAACAGTGGGAGAGAATCTGCCTTTTTTTTTTTTTAATTCTTCTATCTCTATAGCTTAATTTCTAAAGGGGTATGAAAGTTACTGTTAGAAATGTATATTAGGGATAGAAATGCTAGTGCTGCTTTAAGTACATGTAGCTGTAATCAAATTAGTGGGCATGACTGGCTCTGTGTCTTGAGAATGAATAGAAGCTGAACCATTACACTAATCAGTTGACACTACAGCTACTAATGAAATATACCTTACTTGGTATAAATATAGTTTAAAGTAAGTTGTGCAGAATGCTGGCCATATTTACAGGGTTGAGTTATAGGGACTGTGTCTGTTGCAGTATGAGTTATGAAGCATATTAAAAGGGGGAAAAGTAGACATAGAAGAATGGTGATTATATTTTGAAAGAATGTCTCTGAACAGCCATTTTAAAAGGATTGTAACCCTGGATTTGAAATGAAGCTAGTTTGAATAGGATGCTTCCTCTGCAAAAACTCAAGAGCACAACCTCTCCTGTACAGTTGCCTTTAGTGCCCTCTTTAGAAAGAACGTGTCAGACCTGGCTGATTTAGTGGCAGTGAATGAACCTGTACAACAAGGCTTTGGCTAAGGAGAGGCCTTCACTGCTGCCTTTGGCTCCCACTGCTGAAGCAACAACCCCAGCACAATATCACACACTATTTTCTGCTCCCGGGATTGGCCATATAGAGTTGATCTGATAAAAACTGCTTTGCAGCATGGCTGGGAGGGGGAACTGTGTGAGCCCATTTCTTGCCATGTTACTGGAAGAAAGGAGACTAAAGCACATGCAGAGCTTTGAGGTGTGTGTTGTGCATCTGCCTATACAGGGAAGCATCTTAACAGAACTTGTCAGAGTGACACCACTCAGAGGGATAAGGACACACAGTGAGAATCAAAGTTATGACTGGACTTTATCTGACAAATAAAGCTGGCCTTGGATGGCTACAAAAAGGTCCACTTGCAAAACAAAGCCCTGTGTGTTCTGCAGAGCAGCACAGTGTAGCACCAAGCTATGAAAACCAGGGATTGTTCTATGTGAATGAAAAAGCAAGAGAGAAGGGAACTGAAAGACTGAGGTGAAGCAGCTTTGCACATTCTTGTGGATGTTAACTGTGCTCTTGACTGAACTGACATTGATAGGCAACATCAAATATTATCTAGAATCTTATGAACTGGTCATCAGAGGAATTATGATCTGGCTTGAGCTGATCAGAGAGTTCAAAATAATGAACCTAGTCAAAGTTTAACAGTCTGCACTGGTTTTGAATTCACATCTCATTTGATTCCTTGCTTGGCTACAGGTGCAGCACACAAAATTGAATAATTACCTTGGATAGAAATCTGAAAAGTCCTGAACCACTGTGTGTTGATTTAACATACATTCAGCATTCAAACTTCTTAAGAAAGCTGCAACTAAACACACCTTTCTGTCTTTTTATTTTTTTAATATAAATTATGTATTATAGTCTTTTTGCAGTGTTGTTTATCATCTGGGCTTTTTAATAGGCTGTCATCATTGATAGATACTTTTAAGATTCTGGAGTGGCAGAAGTTAATCTTATTTCAAGTTAGCTTGGGAAAGAGTTGGAAGAGATTTCTGCAGTCAGTGTGCCAGTGTTTATTCTGTTGTGACTGCATGTGCTAAATGCTCCCATTTAATTCCTAAAGTAAATACTGTTTTTCAGTTTCTTAGCCAATAAATAGTGAATACACTGCTTTATTATCTCCTAGTCTGGTGACTTTCAAATCTTATCATGCTCTTTGTTCTCAAATAATCAGGAATGAGCAGAAGCATGAACATGGCTGTGTGTACTGGGGAAGAAACAGAACAAAGTTGTTTTAAGGTGACTTCCTGGTTACTAACCCGTCCATCAAAAACCTAGAGAAGTTAGAGGGTCTTAGGTTTTGTTTAAAGGTCCACGATTCCTGGCAAACAGATAGTGACATACACAGCTAAAAGTCCTCAAGGAAACTTGGAGTAACCATTTGAACTGTGGTGCAACAAACCTGAAAGGCTCAAAATCCCTGTGGTATTATGGAAGGACAGCTGGTCTGTCAGGCAGGAATGATACAGGATTTTACTAGTTAGAAGAAAGACTTTTGGTGGGAATGTTTAAGTCCATGAGGAACAGAAGGTGCTCTCCTTCCGTGGGGGTTTTTCTGTCTGTTTGGCCTTCAAGGTTTGTGTGCATGTGGGGATTGTTGTGGTGCTGTTGTTTGTTATTCCTTTCCCAGCCCAGCCACAATCTTACCCTCCAGGTAGGGAAAGGATTTGCTGTTGGTACAAAACACTCATAGACACATGGACTGCTTTTTAGTACTAGCTGGAATTTTGGGGTCGTGTAGGGCAGTAGGCTCTCCTGATATGGCAGAGTTCATTTCTGCTTGACCTGTCCTTGAAAACTGATGCATATAACAGGTTCAAAGTGCTGAGCCATGTAATAGGTTTTCCCAGCTTCCACACTATAGGAATGTATAAGATCAACTTTTAGGACCTTTAGAACTTGGCATACCAAAAAACCCTCAAACTTCAGCTGCTTCTGACAATGACATGAATTCCTTCCAGACAGGTTAGTTAAAGGTAGAAGTTCAATGCAGTAGGTTATATGGTTTTGTGAGTGTTTTGGGGTATGTGTTTGTGTATAAAAATATTTGTATGTGGATTTTCAGCTCTAATAAATTTTAAAAATCCCAGAAACCGTGATGTCCTGCTTTCTTACATCTTTTAATCTTCAAAAAATCTGCTCTGATTATGTTCATTATATCTGAAGCTTCATTTGAATTAATCTGAATAAAGGCTTCTGCTTTCTTTAACTAACTTATGTTTTTGCTATAACTGATTAGATTGGCTCTTTCATCTTCAAGTTGACTGCCTTTTCATACCTGATAAAATAAGCTTGTATATATATTTTTTCTTCCTCACGGAGATTTTTATTCTTTTAACATGGGAATTTCAAAATATGTGGTTGAAAGAATATTGAAGTTCATCTGTCATATAGTTCAAAGTTATGATTTTTTTCAGTTGTTTAGATCTAAAGTCTGACACAGACAAATTCCAGAACTGCTGAAAAATGTAAAATAAAATTTAAAGAATAAAATAACCAAAGTTATGAACTTATTAAGATAAATACTGTGAGAAGTGAATGAAGCCTGTTTTTCATATTGCAATTAAATTCCGAAAATAACTTCATTAATTGGCCTAGTATTTTTAATATCACTTTAACTTGGAAAGCTAATCAAAATATACCAGTGGAGTATTGTATGCAGTAGTTTAACTAAAAATGTTAAAATATTTGAAAGTTTCTTGCATAAAATCTGTCTGACATAGCAGGTAGATGAGTGCCATGTGTTGTTACTTGTTTTTCTATTTATGCACTTTCCAAGCAATATGCACTGGAAATACTTTGAAAACAGGACCTCTTGTTCAAAACTTTTATCTTAGTTACCCACTATGACTTTTAGTGTAACTTCTTTTCTAACGAAAACCTCACTTGTGCTTGTTAATTGATATTTGCTGTTGCTTCCTGCAGTCTTTCTTTACACACATAGAGAAGGGAAAAAGAGACAGAGGACCCAGACATGCTGTTTCTGATGGAAGCATTCGAGAGAGTAGAAATGTTACAGAATACACTTGCAGAATACAATTGCACAAATACTCTTATCACAGACATGAAGTACGTGGCTCCTGTAAGAGTTACCATTTATGTTTAGAATTTTACTTAACTGACGTAAACCTGGTAAAACCGTACCTTAGATATGTTCATCTGTTTCTCTGCCATGAAGCTAATTGATTTAAACATAAAACTGCCTTCTAGCAAAATGAATAAAACCCCAAAATGATAGAAAAGGAACTCACTTTTACCTCTCTTGAAGCTGAACATAAAAAGAACAAAACCAGGAGTTATTAAAGATTTAAAGAAATAGTCTTTACATTACATATGCATTTTTTCCTATCAATATAAGCATACCTGTTTTATATACAATAATGTGTGGTTGCAGTTTTTGCTTCTGTTTTATGTGGTCATACTGCTCCTCAAGTACGCTTACATCCATCTTGGTGAGCTGCTTACCACGATGTGAAACCTGTAGCTCTGAGCTATGAGTCACTGAGAAAATACCAGTCATGTATTTGTAAACCTTCACCATCTGTTCCCACAAGGAAGAAAAAGTCGTGCAGAAGCAGGACATTTCCTTCATTGGGTTGGCAAAAAAGCAAATCAAGTGTGAAGCATCTGAAATCTTCCCAACTGAACAGGTCACTTTCTTCCAAGGACGATGACTTGTGTCAGAAGTTGCCTGGTCTTTGCTGAAGTTGTGGGTGTCACTCAGCTTGTTTTTGTGCAGTGCGTCTGGAGCTCCTGCGTAGAGAGTTCATGATCAGGACTGGATAGATGGATTTAATGTTTACCTAAGGTTGTGAACATGTGAACCTTTGCCAAAATAAACAGTGAAATACAAAACCTCGTTGAACGTGGTCAAGTGCAGAAAGAGCTGGGTAATACTGGTTTATGCAGCAATGTTAATTCTTAAAGGGATGCTGTCTTGAAGCATCCCCAGGATGGTAGTTCCACCCGGGAAATATTTTTCCATGATTCTTTCCATGTGTTTAGTGTCTTTTCCCCTCCATTCTCCCTTGTTTAACTTTCACCCTGTTTCATTCTTGCTGATGTTTCTTGGAGCAATGAGGTGGGAGAGGAGGATTTGTTATGTCTTTTGGTGCTTATTGCTCCTTTTAAAAGAATATGTTAGAAGTATTCAGGCCTTGGTACAGAGTCAGAAGAATATGTGCCAATGACACTTGGAATTAGGAGGCTGGAGACAGGAACTCCTTACTCTGACTCATTCAGGATTTCTGCTATTCTATAAAAATGAAATAAATTATAGAAATAATAATTTCGTTACTGAGAGCAAACTCTTCAAATGCATGGTAAGCGACATTTTAAAGTTTACCATACATGTAACAGTATTATCTAAAAATAAGGCAAAAATGTTAAAAATACATGGCTTTAAAAATACAAAGTATGAAACTATGCCTGGACTATGTACTGCAAGTTTTTGTCCCTGAAATAAGGTCCATCGAGGGCCCAAGAGAATAGTATGTAAAAAACAATGCAGTTAAATTGTGGTTTTAAAGCAATTGTCATCTGCTTGATTTTGTGCAGTGACACGCTTTTGTAAGAGTTCAAAGAGACTTTCTCAAATCTGAGTAAACAATCAGGGGTATGTCCCAAGAGCCACTTGGAATGCAAGACTGAGTTTTTCTAACTAAAATGTCATACTCTAAAGCATTGCATGTTTGCATTATATGTGACATGAAACAAGCAGAGAAACAAGGCTCAAAAGCCAAACCGTTGATGGAGAGAAAAAGGGATGATCAGAACTGTCGGCTAATAAAGCAGGACACATGAATTTTTCCTAAAGGAGGAAAACCACCTGGCACAGCTCTGACACACCCTTCGTGGCTGAAGGAGGGGAAGCACTGAAGCAGCATCATGTGCAAATCTACAACCCCGGGTACCGGGCCAGCAGTCTCTGGGTATGCTCGGGCTGTCACACGGCTGCTGCTTCCCAGGAGGAGCCGCTGTCCCTTGGGAAGGGATCGGGAGTGGCCGGGGCGGGGGCTGCTAGACCATCAGCATAGCAGCAGGTTCTATGGAACCCGGCGGGCGCTGGGATACGGGAGCCAGGCGGGGCTCGTCACAATAGGCAATGTGATGTTTGGCCAGAAGCGAAATAGCATTGTATTCCTTTTTTTTTTGTTTTGTTTTTTTTTTTTTTTTGTTTTGTTTGACTTAGCAAAGCGCGGTGAAACTCCTGCCCTGGAAGCATTGGCTGAGATGGGTCAGTGCAGGCATCTCCAGACATATTATCCTCCATCAAACACAACAAAAATAAGTGAAATTGTAGAAAAAACTGATAGTTTAAAGTCGCCTTGGATGCAAAGAAAATGGTAGTTTCTCTCAGAAAAGGACAATACCCCTACAATTGACTTTTAATTTATCCATTGGTTATTTAGTTATCTGTTGGTCTATATCCAAGATATCCTGCGAGGGGATGGCTTATCTCTCTGACTGAGAAGAGTTTGTGTCTAGAAGGGCATAAACTACAGCTGTGAAACTGGCAATAACCACTCACCTATGAAAACCTGCACAGGTTTCTGGTGCAGTTGTGGCACAAGGCAGGTCATAGAATCATAAAATGTTAAGCTTTGGAATGGACCTTAAAGATCAGGTTGTCCCAATTCCCCTGCCATGGACAGGGACACCTCTCACTAGATCAGGTGCTCAAGGCCTTGTCCAACCTGGCCTTGAACACTGGCAGTGTTGGGGTATTCACAACCTCCCTCTCCCTGGGTAACCTATCCCAGTGCCTCAGTACCCTCGCGGTAAAGAATTTCTTCCTAATATCTAACCTTTATCTCCCCTCTTTCAATTTGTACACTATAGTTCCTGATGAACAGTCTCTCTCTGCCTTCCCTGTAGGCCCCATTCAGATACTGGAAGGTTACTATGAGGTCTCCATGCAATCTTCTCTTTTTCAAGCAAGATTTTAAACCAGTTGTAATACTATAGTTATACCTATGTACTTGAAATGCTTATGCCCCCTTTGTGCAATACACCATTGTAACAGCAGTGCATAGAGTTCTGGTAAGGCTCAGCAGGTTCACATATGCAAGTCTGTTGTAACTGACTTTTTAAAACTTACTCTTGCCTTCCCAATGTGCTTGTGTCTTACAATCATGTTGCCTACCTCAAATGCAGTTTTTTTCCTTTCTTAGTCAGGAAGAGAATTATGACCCAAATACTGTCAGACACTGTAGATACTCTTCGAGTTGGTTTCTCTCTAACCCTAGACAAGTGTGTGTCATGTTAGAGTTGTTCTGATGTATCATGGTTTTGTTAGCTCTACTTTGATATTCTGCCTTCAGTCGAGACAAACAGCTGGAGCTCTGTAGCAAGCAGTACCTCAATTGCCTTGTTTGTCCAGTGGCCTCAGCTGTTGTCACATCGAGTCTGCCTTTGGACCTTCAGGCAGTCAGTTTATACATTGGGACAGGAGATTTCATTAGCCTCATTACAGTTTGAGCTGGCATTTAATACAAACATTATTGATGGTCATAAAAGTTGCCCCACCTTCTTAAAATTCCAGTCACACTTTTTCACTCTCTGACCTGTGTGAAAGTGACTTGTGCAACTTGACTGTGGCAGAAGGAATTACAAGGACAGAATCCTTGAACCTGAAACCTAGACTCTGTCTTCAAAGCCGTGCACTTCACTTCTCATTAGAAGAGCCTTTAATGTACAATGAGTTTGTATCTGATCAGAAATTATTATTAATTATTTGTACTGTACCATTCCCTTGGGTTCATGGAAAAGCCATCACACTTAGTTAAGTGAATGGGTCGTACAAGACAGTCCCTTCCCAAGCAGTTGCAGAGGTAAGCAGAAAAACCAGAAACCAAGTAAAGGAACCAGATGCCCAGTGCAATGAAGAGAATGAGTTCAAGTGGAACTGGGAACAGGATTGGATTGCATTTTGCTGAGCCAATCCCGTATACATTGCAGTTTGTTTACTTTTCAGGGAAAACTTGAGAACAGAATGTCTTCACAGAATTATTAAGGCTGGGAAAGACCTTTAAGACCATCAGGTCCAACTGTGAACTGAGCACGACCGTGTTCGCCATTGAATCATGTCCTCAAGTGCCATATCCACATGTTTTTTAAAAACTTCCAGTGATAGTGACTCCAGCACTTCCCTGGGAAGTCTGTTGCAATGCTTTACAACCCCTTCTGTCAAAGAATCATTCCTAACATCCAATCTAAACCCTGCCTGGTGCAACTTGAGGCTATTTCCTCACTTGTCACCTGGCAGAAAGCACTCACCCCCACTTCACCACAACCTCCTTTCAGGGAGTTGCAGAAAGTGAGAAGGTCCCCCCTGAGCCTCCTTTTCTCCAGGCTGAACACCCCAAGCTCCCTCAGCTGCTTCTCATCAGATCTGTGCTCCAGACCCTTCCCCATCTCTGCTGCCCTTCTCTGGACTCCCTTGTAGTGAGGAACCCAAAATTAAACACAGGATTTGAGGTTGATTTGATTCAGTCTCTAGAGGTGTGTATATGTGTTTGTGTGTGTACACTTTGCTATCAAGGCATGAATGTATACACACACACATATATATATATATATATATATACGTGACCTTTGTGAATAATTTGGAGCCAGGATATAATTAATAAAATGAATTGTCTAGATATTACTAATAAATAATAATAAATCTGTATGTTCATACATGCACACCAAATTTAAATCTATCAATCAGTCTTTAACTCGAGTCACTTGGATCCACAGACCCCTGTACACTTTCACAGCACGCAGCAGGTGGCACTATTGGAGTGGCATGACTGTGTGTCGCCTGAGTCTGAAATTAGAGGCCTCCATTTGGGTTGTGGGTTGCTCAGGGATATAAGCAGCCAGGCCATTTCCTAGCACTGTCCCATGTGTCTCCTAACAGTACCACAGGTTCTTAAAATCTATTGTCATGATTGTGTCAAAACCTGTCTTTTTTTTTATTGAACTAATTCCTCATCAAAACACCCTCTGAGTTGTTTTTTTGATTATCCATTGAAGTCTGAAGTGCCCTACTTCCCTCAAGTCTGTTCTTCCATCACAATGGAACCAATTCTTCATTTCCTTGAGGCAAAATAAATTTGAGAATATTTCATAGTCCAAAACCACTGGCTTTTAAAACTTGAAGTACATGTTTACTGCCCTTGACCTTGGTTGCAAAATCTCATTTAAAAGATGCAACTAATTTTGTCTCATACTAATTAATTTGTGAGTAGTAAATTAGTTTTTTAATAAAAATTGTTCGGAGGACCTTATAGGAGTAATTGTTGATTTAAAGATAATTAAAAGTGCTCATGATGGTTAAGTGACTGAATGCACTTCCTGCAACACTGGGTTTTACTGCACACCTGAGACCAGAGGTATATTATTCATATTGTTCGTGTGCTGAATTATAGACATGTCCAATACTATTCATGGAGGTTAAAAAAATAGAATACAAATATGTGTAGATTTTAACTGGCACTGAGAAGGAAAACAGAAGTTACTGAAATAATTCCCTTTCTATAGCTTTCTATTAGTACTTCTAAAATTTTTATTTAAATGCAGTCTTGAGATGTTAAAAAGTGACCATTTTATTTTTAGAAAATGTAATAACAAGAAGAAACATAGAAACAAGGTGGCTGCTATTATTTGGGTTCTAGGCAGTATTAGTAGAATCAATAGTAATTATTTACTTTTTAATAAGGTTTTTGATAAGAGCACGTATATTTCTATTGTTTGAAAGCACAACTTTAAAACACGCCCCACTTACGGAGTGTTGTGAATGGAGCACAGGACTTTCTGATGGTGCAAGATTATTTTCTGGTGCTCTCTGTGTGTCCATGCTAAAGGAATGAAGGAGTCTACAATGGAAGTTTTCAGGATTATCTTGAGATGTTTCTTCTGATCTGATGTTTCGTGTGCTTTCAGCCATAAAGAATTCAAGGGTGTCAAAGGGAGGGAGGGTGGCTCAGCTGTCCTTCAGGTCCCTCTGAAGATTTGGTGATCTTGGGTCATATGTAATCCACCTTCACATTTCCTTGACAAGGACTCTATCCTCCCTTTTTATTCCTTGTGGTTTTACATAAATATAATTAAGTTGTGTGTGTGTAGGCATATATATCAAATATCTCTGATCATGCCCTCTGCCTGGGTGTCCCTAAAAATCAAGCACACCAAATTTGCACTGAGAGTTTCATACCAGGCATCCTGTGCTTCACGTGCTTTTGCCAAGAAAGGCTGGACCAGCTGATCCTTAAGGTCCCTTACAACCTCATATTCTGTGATTCTGTGATTTTGAAATCACCTATCTGGCTTTTCAGGTGTTGGGAGCTTGGTGCAATCAAGTTCCCTTTGCAGAACCACATTCTTTATTTCTTTTCTTTTTGTGAATGGTAAGCATGGTCACATGGAAGCCACTGGATTCCTCTAGGTCAAATTCAGTTGTGTTGGTTGTGAGGAGCTGAATGCAGCAGATGTTCTGTATGTGTTTTTTGTGCCTGGCATAAGCAGCATTTAAAAACCTCTGTTCTTTCATCTTGACTGTTAGTTCTGAGGATTAAATAATCTTCCTTTGGAGTATTAGTTGCTGAAATTTGCTTTAGGGTTAGAAGGCTGATAGCTCTGTTGATTGTTTGCATTGTTAGGACCGTAATGTCTCCCGCTCTGCAAACAATCAGCCTCCAAAATTTAGGGTCAGGAGTTGTTATTTTGTAGTTCTGCTATTCTTGTCCTCTGAGAACTTCTGAGATTCTCTTTTAGAAGTGACAACATGGAGAGGCAAGTCTAAGAAGAAACTGAAGGTATTTACCACTTGAAGATTTTAAACAAATGAACATCTTCCCTTACATTTTCCCTGGCTTTCTTCTTACTTCTCAGGCTTCTTAAATTAGTGTGACAAATAAGATGGTTAGATTTGCTCCATTTTAATGTCATAAAACTGTTCATGAGAAGAGGGCAAGAGGGATCTGAATGGCATTCAGTAAATCTCTTCAGAGGATTTTGTAAATGCATTGAAGCTTCCTTGACCCTGTGGATGCCTTAAATTCCAGTTACTGATAAATGAACTTCACGTTTCTGGTATTGCTACTTACATATCTTTGCTATACCAACTGTTTCTTATCCATAGAGTTATGAATGCTACAGCTCTGGGAGGTGACAGCAGTCTGTGGTTATTCATTCTCCCAATAGACATGATTCATGTATAGGAACTCTGTGAGAATTTCAAACAGGGTCTGAACTGAATTGGACAAGCTATATAACTTTTCTGCCTTGGTTTTTCCACCTGAAAACTATGGGATTTTGATTCATTCATGATGGAAAACAGATTTTTTGATGGTTGCAGGATGCTGCTGCAAAATGCAAGGTTTTTCCCATATTAGTTTCCACTTCAGGCATTGTTTGAATGGGAACGAGTTTATCTTTGATGCTTTTAATCAATAAAATGTACTTATCTGTAAGTGGAGTTTGATAAGAATCAAGTACAGCGTGAAAGAACTGGTTAATCTGTTGTTCGTGAAAATTTTTACCTGGATGACAGCATCTTGCTTCTGAGATATTTGCTTTTGAGCATTAGAACACAAACCACTTCACTATTCATCTTCATGAAAATCTGCTGGGTGTGTAAGTTAACTTTAATAAGACTTGCAAATAGCTGTAGTTAAGATAGTCCTCCAAAGAGGATGGTTAAGTACTATTACTATTGTGAGAATGAATATGGACTTGAAATGTGTGCAGAGGAGGAAAGTAACCTAAAAATAATTTGTTATTCAGAAACATCCTTCACTTTGCTTCCATGCAAAAATCTCATGAGGAATTTGCACTGCACTTTATAATCACCAGTAGTCTAATTGAGTCAAGGAAATTACATCTGTAAAACCAGACTATGTGAAACCAGATACAATTCCACAGTGCCTGATTCAGTACCCAGTGAAGTCAACACATGTTCTGCTGAATTCAATAGAAGTGAAATTGGAGGATTGCATGTACATGATTAAATAAAAGCTGCAAATTGACCAATACCTTTGAAACTGATGGTATAACTGAGATTGCGTAGTTGAGCCTTCATTTAAATTCTTTTCTTGTACCTATTGTTCCTGGGCTCATATTGTGCTTTTATATGGAGATCTCTGTAAAGGGCATTAAATGGTTAATGCAGTGTTGCACCTGGGATTTTGAATATGCAGATGTCAAAAAACTAAGTCAATCAGTAAGTTTATGGAATAATGACTGTACTTAATCTACATTTTCAGTCTCCTAGTAACAACGGTGCTTTGGATTTCCTCTTGTGGAACTCATTCACAGGGATTTTGCTGGATCTCCGTACATGTTTTCATAGAGTCACAGAGTGGGTCAGGTTGGAAGGGTCATCTTGTCCAACCTCCCTGCCCAAGCAGGGTTGTCCTAGAGCACATGGCATGGGATTAAGTCCAGACAGTTCTGGAGTATCTCCAGTGAGGGAGACTCCACAGCCATTCTGGGCAATCTGTTCCAGTGCTTGGTCACCTGCACAGTAAAATTCTTCCTCATATTCAGGTGTTCACAGCACAGTCAGTGAAATTATAGTGGAAAACAGCCACCTTGATCCCTTGCTTTGAAACCTCAAGTACTTATTTTTGCTGAGGGAATAACAAGACTCCACAGCATTTGGAGGTATAGACAACCACAAGATCACATGCAAAATTAATTTCAACAGGTAAGTGCATATTTAGGGAAAGGAAAACATTTTTGTTATTATAATGCCATCTCAATAAAAAGATCAAAAAGTTCATCTTTTAATTTATGGCAGTGTGGTGTTTTATTTTCTCAGTACTTGGTTAAACATTGCTGGAGATTTTATGATAAGAGCGCTTGCAATGCTAAGTAGAAAGGGAATGACCTTTAGAGCATTGCCATTGTTCAGATACCGTTCCAGCAGGTGGGTCTGGTGCTCAGGCTGAGATCTATTTTTTTTTAAGGTGATGTGTTAATGTGTTATTGTTGTTATTTGGAACTTAACGTGGTAAACATCTCCCACTTCATTAGCAGCAGTGAAGGTTACTTTGCAAAAACGTTGGTGTATATCTGACCCAGCTTACTATGTTTAATCATTCTGAGGTTAATTAAAGTGCCACAAAATTTCTTACTGGGAAAAGGATAATTGTGCCAGCAGACATGACAGTGCTGATCTAACATGGGCTGCTGTGGTTTATTGCATGTGAATAAGTGATGTCTGTATGTGCAGCAACTCTTACCTGTCCCATTGCTTCTGCTGTGCCAACCTATGCTGATGTACAAATGTAAAATACCTGTTTGGGGCTTAGAAGTACTTGGCTGGCTTGCTACTTAAGTGCTCAAAATCTACTGCTGGCAGCAGAAAGATTGGTAATTTTGTAGTTGCCCATGGACTTCTATTACTTCCTGTGAAGGTGTAATTCCACATTCCATTAAATTGTGTAGCCAGTATAAATCAGGATAGCTGGACTGCTGTCAATATAGTCATCCTAATTTACATCAAAAGCCTGGACTGTCTGCTCTCTAGCTTGTTGTCATGTCTCAGATGATGTGATGTTAATGAAGCCTGGAAGTTAGGCTGTCGGTGCTTCTGAGGGATTTCCCCTGTGCAAAGCTGAAGAATGCAGTTAAATCCAAGTTCACATCAGGGTGCAGCTGGGATCAGAGGCAGGTTTTGATACTGGAAGTGAGAATAAAAAGTGAAAAATCTCATATGTAGGAATGTGGAATATAGTTAATTTATGTTTTGCAATGAATTGCAATAAATGTGCAGTTGCAGTTAACTTGATAGTGGAGGAAGAAAAAAAAAAGCATTAATTGGCATGGTAGTTATAACTTATCTAAACAGCCAGGGGCCTGGGAGACCATGGAAGTATTGCTTCCCCATCAGGTCAGAAACTAGTTAATGGGAAAAGGGGAATAAACTCGCTTTTCCCTTTACTCTGTTCTATGTGTCTTGAGTGATTAATCTGTGCTTTGCCTCAAGCTGTTAATCTGCAGTGGTGACATTTCAATTATAAACGGCATTTTGTCCGTCCCCTCTGGAAATTCTGCATTTGTCAGTGCTATAACATCACTAGTACATGAATTCAACTTCACTGATAAATGCAGAGCTAAACCTTGTTTGCTTTCAAGAAACTTGAATGCAGAAAGAACAGCAGCAATACACATTTTCCGTCCACAAACAATAATTTGAGAGAACACTGCCTTGATGGAAGGATGAGCAACAGAGTGACTGGATGAGGCATTGATTCTCTAAACTTCCGTATTTTCTTTTGAAAAACATGAAAAGTAACAACAATAATATTCCCTTTGTCCTTTGGTGGATTCTCCTACCAAATTGTCTTGCTCCCTTGTTCCTAATTTAAGGAGATCTGATAACACAAGGGTCATTATTCTAGCCCCAAAATTTCTGTGCTGTTTAAGTCAAATGATTTCTTGTTAATTGGGACTATTCTTCTGATCTGATTGCTGAAGAATATAACTGATTCTTAGTCCTCATAAGATTGCTTTATTTATAAAGTCTGATTTCCTTTCTACTAGCCAGTACCTCCTCTAAAAAACACCCCTTAAAATCCACTAATATGTTTTTATGAAGTAATTTATCATTCTTACAGATTTCTTCAGAACTGACTTCAGTTTCTCTTCATTTATGCAAGCAGTTACCTTCTGAAAATTGCAGCATTTCAAGCCTCAGCCTCTGTTACTTCTTTATAAAGAATATGCAGCCAATGAAAGGGCTGAGCAAGCCTCTCTTCCCTTGCTCACCAGTCACATTCTGCATTAATAAAAAAAACAGCCACTGTGTGTTATTTGATCCTTTGTTTTCTGGTGTAAGTTATACTAAGGAAACAGTTCTTGGTAAGATTTAAAAAATATTATTCCCTTCACAGCCTCTGGTTAAGTGAGACCTTTGTTCAGGACAGGTTCATCCAGCGTGAGCTCTTTAGGGAGAAGGAAATTCCACCACTACCTGGTGGCCATTAATGTTTTAAAGGTTTTTCTTTGCAATAATAACTAGAAATCTTACAAGTATAAACCTATGGGAGTTCAGGCTTTGAAAAATCAGTGGGAATGTTTAAAATGTTCAGTATATGAAAAAATTTAGTAATGTAGTTTTAAGGGCGTTTCAAATTAAGTGTTTTTACTGTTGAGATCCTGGGCATGCAAAACCTATTTGACTTCATTAAGGCTCCACTGAGATACCTCCTTGATTGCAGAATGGAAGTGTATTTTACATGAGTCTTCTTTTGATTAAGCAATTCCACTTTTCTTGTCACATGCTATGGCAGGTAACACAAAAACCTAAAACCTCTCCAACCCTCCCAACTGAAAAAAGGCAAACTAGAAAACAAAACTTCATCCAAAGCAATAATTCTGCATTTTTAATGGAATACTGTGTGTTTTGCTGACCAGAGTGTGATCCCACAACAGGGCTGGTACATATTACCAGGATACTGAAATTGCATTAATTCCTTCAGACTTTGGTTTGAAGATGATCATTTGGTTCTGGTTCCCAGGTAGACCCTCCATGGCAGCTCCTGTGTTCTGTCACTGGCCTGGGCACTTCTGGTGGAGATCCCCATGTTATGGGTGCTGGTTACTGGTGCTCAGCACCCCTGTGCACACCCCTGGCATGGGGTAACCCACCATCACATCGTCTTTGCACTGAGCTCAAGATTTGAATAAGGTCTGAGTCCAGCTTTGCAATTTTTTTAATTTTTTTTTTTTTCAGCTGTTAATCAATAGCGGTAGTTGGACAGTCATGGTTAAGCAGTTGCATTGTGAATTTCGCATGCTTGGCTAATCTGTTGCTTTAAGGAAAAGGGAAGACAATTCCAAAACGAAAAAGAGCCACCAGGGCCGAAGTCAGCAGGGCTGAGCAGTAACTGGGGGACAGATAATTCCAGCAGTTGGCGGCTACAACCACCAACTCATTGACCATCTACTCAAAAGGGACCCCAGACTCAGAGGGGGGGAAGAACTGTGCCGTGCTATCTAATTAGCATGAGATAACTAGCACCTAGGGGGTTGAGTGCTGATTAACTGAAAAGTTATGTAATTTGTAACCAAGGAAAGCTGATGTTACATTTGTAACCGATGAAAGCTTTGTTAAAACGTATAAATAACGTAAAGTTTTGACGATCGGCGAGCCTTTAGTGGATTACTACCCATCTCCCCGCTTGACGAGAGTAAAACACAGAAATCATACCTCTCCTCCGTGTGTGAGTGGATGCTGCACACCGGGGAACGAGCCCGCGGTCGGGACAGGAATTCCACCATCACAACAACCCCATCATCTCATCCCCCCATCCTCGCATCACCCCCCGCCCGAGCAGATCCCGGCCCCTCCGTGCGATGCTGGGAGCGGGACGAACCCACTCCGAGCGCTCATTAACCGGTGCTCCTGCCCGGGGAGGCCGGGCCAGCAGAGCCACCCCCTTCCCGGTCCTTGCCCCGGCTCCTCGGGGAGGGTGAGGTCCGGCCGTGCCGTGCCGTGCCGTGCCGTGCCGTGCCGTGCCGTGCCGTGCCATGGCCGCTCCCTGCTACCTGGGCTGGGATTTCAGCACGCAGCAGGTACCCCCGCCCCGCTCCCCTCCCTCGGCTGCGCGCAGGGCGGCGGGGCCGGCGCCTGTCCCGGCTCCTCCAGGGGTTGTCCCGGCTCCTCCGAGGGCTGTCCCGGCTCCTGTGGCTGCCCGGGAAGGGTCCGAACTCGGCGGGAGCTGGGGCTGCCCCGGGGGGATGCGAGGGATGCTGCCCGGGCTGCCCCGCCGCCATCGCGGCCCCCAGCGCAGAGCGGGCACAGGCCGCCTTCCTCCTCCTCCTCCTGCCGCCGCCTTCCTCTTCTCGCGGCTTCCGTCTGCTCTCAGCGCCTTCCGTCCCCTTTTCCTCCTCCCAGTCGTTTGATTTGCTGGGCTCCTCTGTGGCCCCGGACCCGGCCGGGGCTGCAGGGAGCGGGTCACGCAGGATGCAGGGAGAAGAACAGTGTTCCATGCTGGGGGATCACGCAGGATGCAGGGAGAGGAACAGTGTTCCATGCTGGGGGATCACACAGGATGCAGAGAGGAACAGCGTTCCATGCTGGGGGATCACGCAGGAG
>VXBA01005448.1:952547-1047486 GCA_013399895.1 Serilophus lunatus
GAACAGTGTTCCATGCTGGGGGATCACACAGGATGCAGGGAGAGGAACAGTGTTCCATGCTGGGGGATCACACAGGATGCAGGGAGAGGAGTGATGCTCCATGCTGGGGGTTCACACAGGATGCAGGGAGAGGAACAGTGTTCCCTGCCTGCGACTCGCACATGCTGCATCCTGCCATGGCTATGCCAGATAATCCACAGAATCGTTAGGGTTGGATTACCCAGAGAGGGTGTTGAGTCTCCCTCGCTGAAGATATTGAAGAACTGTCTGGATGCAATCCTGTGTCATGTGCGTAATCCTGTGCCATGTGCGTTAGGACGACCCCGCCTAGACAGGGAGGATGACCTACTGTGGTCCCTCCAAACCTGAGAAATTCTGTGGTTCTGTGATTCTGTGAAAGGGACCTCCAGAGATCATCTAGTCCAATGCCCGTGCCAAGGCAGGGTCACCTGGAGCAGGTGACACAGGAGTGACGTCCAGGTGTGTTTGGAATGTCTCCAGAGAGGGAAGAGTCCATGACCTCCCCGGGCAGCCTGTTCCAGGGCTCTGACACCCTCAATGTGAAGAAGCTCTTCCTCATGTTGAGGTAGTACTCCCTGTGTTTTAGTTTATGGCCAGAATAATTCCCAGCACTTTGTGTCTTTTAGGATGTCTGTGGACCATGGGCACTTCATGTACCTGGTTGTTTTCATGTCCCTTTCACCTACATTAGTGCATGCTTCATCCTTTTCTGTTTGCCTCGTATCGTGTCTGAAGCTGTGGGCTGTGTGTCTTAACATGTCCTGCTTCCCCATCCTGCTAGGGATGTGTTAAATCCTGAAAAACAGTGTTATAAATACGGCTTTCCAGTGACTTTGTGGAAATCAAGACCGGTAGGATTGTGAACCTGGATGCTCAGGTTGCTGCTTGCAGTTCTGGTTTGTTGGCACAGTTGAGTATTGCTACCCTGAATAAAAAATCTGCACAAGTTGTGCAGAGGCCTGAATATGTTAAAAATAGGCATTTGAGCATAAATCACTATTACAGTTGTGGTGGAGTTTGGGAGCTTGAAAAGATATATCCAGGTTAGATTGATCAAGTGTTTTTAAGGGGTGCTGCAAGCAGAGAAGCAATTAAACTGCAGTGGGTCAGAGCCATTTTTAAGCTAGTGCAGGTTGGTAATGAGTTGTGCCAGTGCACAGAAAATGGCCCCACAGTTGTATGGCAAAAATGAGGGTGGCCTTGTTATTTGAATGCAACTCCTTGAGACAAGTTAGTTTTTGTAGTTTTTTGGGGTTTTTTTGGTGTCTGTTCCTTTGGCAGCACTTTACACTCTCTCCCTTGTTGACATAGGCATGGAACATGATCTACCATCTCACTTTTATTCTTGGCTGTTACTGTTTTCCTTCTGAACTAGGTGAACTTAGGTGAATATAAAGAAAGAAAGGTTGTGGTACTTTCCTAATTTCTTACAGGAAGACTCAGCTTCATCCCGTTTGGGATGTTGCTTTCTGTATGTAGCAGAAGCTCAGAATTTGCTTGTGCTGAGCTTTTCCAGACTGGGAGAAGTTTGAGTTACTCACCATATGGGGAGAAGGGAAGATCCTCAAGATACCCTAAGGGTCTGTTAGGTTCCTTGGTAAGATGGGGCAAAAAAAACGAGGAGAAGAGAAAAAAGCATATGGCACCTTTAATCTAGACACCGTATTCTTTGGAGAGATGGAAAGAACTGGTTACTACAATGCAAGTTACGAACATGGTCAAATTTGCTGTTCTGTGGCATATGCCTGTAGCTTGATCTTCTGCATTGGAGGAGAAAGAAAATAGGGAAAGGGAATACAAACTAACAAAAACACAGGTTGCATGCTGGACATTCACATAATAACTTGTTTAGTGTAAAATTATGCCCATACTTTCAGCAAGTTTTATGGATTGTGGTGACCTTTTTTCCATTTTGTCTCTGGGAATTGAATTATTAAAAATGAGTTACCAGTGCTATTTAATTATTGCTAGATTTTGTTAACATCCTGTTTTATATCTTCTAGTTGAAAGTCATTGCTGTTGATGAACAGCTGAGAGTCATTTATGAGGATAATGTTCATTTTGATAAGGACCTTCCAGAATTTAAGTAAGGCTTTTTATGTTTTATGTGGATAATGTAATTGAAAACTTTGGAGGTTGGGATGGGTGTGCTGATGTTCTATTTGGTCTCATTGCTATGTATGGAGGCATGAAAAAAGGTCATGCCATGTTCATATTTCATACTTGGCAAGTGTTATATATACACTCTTGCCTTCCTTGTATGTAAATATGACAAGAGCTCCCAACAGAAGGAAATAAATTAAGAAGATATACCCCAAAGTAAATAAAACATTTTAATTTTTTTTTCTTTGAGGACTTCAGACTCATGGACTTGACTGTTTATTTTTTTTAGGGGTGGGGGGGGGACACATGGAATAAGCACCACCTTTGTCAGGGTGGATCCTCTGAAAGGCACCTGGAGACAAAGTCAGTTGTCTCACAATAAGATGCAGAATGACAGTATTTGTTTACTCCAGCAATAGACTAGAACTGACAAATGTCATCCTCCAGTCACAAGTTTCAATGAACTACATTTATTTACTTGATAGTTTAACAGCAAAAATGGGACTTCATCTTTGAGGTTCAATTCACAAATAGTGACAGCTAGAAATAACTATGAATTACACAGAGGCAATGAGCAGTATCAGCACTGGAGTCTATCTCAAATCTTACTTCAGGATCTGAGCCTTTCCTTGAGTTATTTACTTTACAATTGGGTCAAACATGTCACCTCCTAGAAGCTGGATTTTACTTTTTCAGGTTTCAAGCACCAATCCTTGCTCTTATCATATAAACATTGCTAATTCTCTTTGGTCATTAATAAGTTTGAAGAACTCTGCTTGGCAGGAAAAAAAAATTGCTGAATTTACCAAGAGAAAATCCTGTTTTTCTGTAGGACTCAAGGTGGAGTCTATATTCACAGTGACAGACTGACAGTCACTTCTCCTGTGCTCATGTGGGTCAAGGTATGAACAAGCTTTACATAGTTATCTTCCTCCTCACTGTTACAGAAACGGAAATTTATTCTGAGCAATAGTGAAATTTATCACTCAAATCAACATAGTTCTTTTGCTTTTATTCTCTTTCTTTTAAGTGTTCTTCTGTGTGTTTGGTATGCAAATGATAGTGCTATCAACAAACAGTAGAAGCTTCTAACATTTTGATGGGTCTTTTTGTTTGTTTCTTCACTCTCTACTGTGACAGCATTCTGCGTGTGAGAAATGCCTTCCTGACTTTCCCTCATTTGAAAAAACAGGCTATTCTTTCTTCTTCCTGCACAAAAGAGGCAGCTGTCACTTTGCCTGGCTTAAATCTGTGTTTTTGTAGCATCCAGGTTACTTAAACTATTTTTTTTTAGAATAAGCTTTGCTAAGCAATTGATGTCACAACTGGTAAGTGGTGAAAGTGCAATTTATTCAGTGATTCCCAGTCACTTTGAGATTTATTTTGAAGTACAGCATTCTTTTCTATTTTAAAGCAAGGCCTTCCTTGCTTTTGTGCAGATTCTGCAGCACTTGCTCTTGCATGGTGCCATGTGAATTTTTCTTGCTAAAGGGATTTGAATAGTTAAAATATCTGAAAGGTCAGAGAACCCCCATCTGTTGATCCACAGGAGTTGACAAGAGTTTGGTAAATTTGCTGAAGTTGTTCTTTGGAGCCATAATGAAAAGGAACAGTTGTAGTTATTAAATTAATAACATGATGATATGGTTATGTGGTGTTCCTTTGCAAGTCTTGCAGTAGTCCATTTGTCAAGACAGTCTGCAAAATGCTGATCTAAATGAAATTATGTAAAGATGGATAAATTTTTGATTTTAAACTTCAGAAAAATTAAGTTCTTCAGGCAAAAATGAAATACACTTGAATTAGCCTTATATCAAAGAATCTGTGAAGTAGCTGACACTGGAGACAGTGGTAGTGAGGTTACCTAATGTCTTCTAGGATGGAGTACAGGATGTACCCTGTTAGGATTTCATAGATTTCCAAAACTAAGAACAAAAAAAGATAATCCTGCTTTGTGTCCGACACTCTTAAAAGTGATTTTTAATGAATTGCAATTCTTTAACTCTTGCCTCTTATTTCGGTTTCAAAGAATGAATCTTTGTGATTCAGCTTCTTTAAAGATCCTATTTTTCCCCTGTGTGACTCAATTTTTCTTTTGTGGACTCTTACTTAGTAAATTAATTTATGCAGCTTCTTGAGAAGTCCATAGTCATTAGCTAATTTTTCATTATCTGCCAATGAACTCTTATCAGTGATGACATGAATTTACTGTTTAATTCCAGATTGTGAGTATGCATAATTTGATAGCTCGTTACAGTAATTCTTGATTCTGTTTGTTGTTTAAGGCCCTGGATATGATCTTGGAAAAGATGAAGTCATCAGGCTTTAACTTCTCTCAAGTCAGAGCTTTGTCTGGTGCTGGCCAGGTTAGTTTATAAAGGAAAAGTCAGTCTTACTGTATTTCTTCACTCGAGTAAAAGGTATAGTGATAAATTTAATTTAAATAATTGTATTGTAGAAGATCATAATGGCATAAAATAAGACCAAAGGTTCTATATAAGAGTTCATAGATGCATTCCTCAGGGGAGCTTGACACCTGAGGCACACAAAGCAATTACTAGAAGACAATGGGAGTGGAGGATGAGGTTTACAGTGCAGTTGTTTAGATCAGTGGTGCTGCATAACTACTTGTTTTCCTGTTGTTTTAATTCTTTGTGCATAGATATTCTGAAATGACAGGGGTCATTTGGGATTTCAGCTTGTGGAAAATGGGTAGAAAAAACACTGAGGAACACAGTTTCCTAAAAGCATGATCACATCCTGTTGAGCACATTTTTTTGTCGGCTAGGATAGAGATCTGCCTAGAACAACAAAACCCGAATGATGAGAGTCTTTGATGCAGAAATGACAAAGATGCTGCTGTGGTTTAGCCTGTAGTGCATAATTACTTTCTTTTTGAGATTTATGAGCCCCACCCTGACATTTAGTCAGTCAGCCAGCCTCCTGGTACCGTGGTGAAACAGCATTTCACAAGTGATATTCAGAGTGAGGACAGCACCAAAGTGAGAGCTAATTCTAACATGTAAGGTTTAGGTTATTCATCCTGATATATCTGGGACTAATTAATCAAAACTCTTGCTTTGATCTCCACGTTTCATCGATTGCAGTTGAAAGTCTGAGCAAAGTGTCTGAAAATCATAGCTGGTATCAAGGCTCCGTTGTGAATTCTTCAGTAGAACAGAAGTTAGGGACTGACAAGTAACCCCAGCTTACTCATGTCAAAAAAAGGAACAGCATTTCCAGATTGCCTTTATTTCCTTCATTTTACCCACCGTCCAACAAGGTGGGCAGGCATGTCACTGATACTCATGCTGAAATAGCACAGTAAGTCTTGGCTGTGGAGCCCTGGCTACAGCTCAAAGAGCCCTCAAAGAAGTATCTAATGCCATTAGCAGTATATTAATAGTTCCCACGAGAGTTTTCAGTAGTTCAAAATAATTTTCTAGCTTAGTATATGCTTTGCTCAATCTTAGAGTCTTTTAATGAGGCATTTGATTTGAAAAGGTACATTTTTTGGTCCCAGTTTTAAGTGAGTTCTCTTGTCCCTTAGAGTTTAAAATTAAGACCAGGATATGAACTTTGCAGCCTAGGAGGGCATTTCCAACTCCTGTGTCTGTATTTCCTACAGCAACATGGGAGTGTGTACTGGAAAAAAGGAAGCATCCAAATTTTAAAGAATGCATCATCTGAATTGCCTTTACACCAGTCACTAAAGGTAAAGTGCACAAAAGTTCTGGAGGGGAGCTACATCTTCTTTTTTTCTGATCATTATACATTGCTTTTCTCCTTGCAAACATTTTATCTTGTTTGTCTGAGTCTCATGCCCCTGCAGCATAAATGAAATGTGGTAGTTATTTCTTCAGCTCCTGGGCTTTTGACATTTCATTTTCTTCTGAATGACAGCACATTCTGCTTTAAAAGCTTACAGGTGCCAATGGTGTCCCAGAATCTTTCTATGTCAAAGTAACAGCCTGTTTGTTCTTTCAGGAAATGTAATATTTTTATAAACAGTCTGTAAATATTTTATAGTTTTAATACATTTGTATTAACAAAAAAATTGTAGTGAAAAGGCTGTTGTACCTGTGTTTCCTTGCAGTGCTTGTGATTTCATTAGAATATATATCTGTATAAAATGACCAGTTTGCACTTGCCTCGAAAGGATGGAAGTGTAATGCTCTGTGAACTTAAAATCCTAACCAAGAACCTCGTTGAACCTCAACATTTTGTATGTGTGTGATTGGTCAGGTCTGTGTTCAAAACTTACAAACTTTTATTTAAAAAGAAAAATAGGGAGGAATCAACTTTCCTCTGGAAGATTTTTGCCTTCCTTACTTCAGGGTAAGAAGGGAGAGTGCTGTGTTGAGAGACTTTTGTGCAACTGATGTGTTAAATGGTTAGTTTTGGAACTACCTCATCTGTGTCAAACTCATGGAAATGGGACTAAAATGCTCTCTGCTGAGGTACTAAGCCTCGGTTGTATTTCCAAATGGTTATTAGAGTCATTAAAGAAAAAATGTGTTAGTAGAGCTGAGGAAAGATAATCTGTTTGGAGAAGAGTTTTCTAAAAAAGTGCTGGGGCTTTAGCTACCAGAGGAGTGTAGAGACATTGTGCTGCAGGGTCTATGAAGTAACAACAGAAAAAGCCTGTTGCTTCCTCCTGGTACAAAGTTTGGTTTGAACCTTTCACCACTGACCATCGTGCTTTCTGTAATTACCAAGAGGAGATCAGAAGGCACCTCAGAGAACTGAGCTGTGAGCTGATATGTATGGCTGCTGTGTTTTTATTACTCTAGAAGGGACTTCTCAGAGATCAGACTCGCTAATAAAGAGTATTGTTCATTACAGGGTTGTTTTTCTGTCAGTAACAGTCCCATCTGGATGGATTCCAGCACGGCTTCCCAATGCAGCAATCTGGAGAAAGCCGTGGGGGGAGCCCAGCACCTGGCGAGTATCACAGGCTCCAGGGCCTATGAGGTGAGGAATGGGTGGGGAGAAACTCCTCAGCAGTGCCTTGGGATAGAAATTCTGCCATCACAGGGTACTGCAGCACGTTAACTATGAAAGAGAGAATTTTTGGAGAAACTCCAACCATATTGTGTTTTCCATTAGTCTCACAAAGGAAGATGTGGAAATTTTAAATTAGGCAAACACTGGAAATGTCATTACAGGAGGCAGTTGGCTTGAGCTGTTACATTTGGCCAGTGATTTCCAAATACAGTGTTTTGTGGCCATGCTTACAATCTCAGGGCCTGGTTGTCCTCTGGGGGCATCTTGTGCAGCCACATTTCCATTGGGATGGCAATCTACTTTTTGTTACAGGTTTATTTGGGATAAACCCCTCCACCTATTTGTGGATCACTGCTCTAGGTTCACTCTCCAATTTAAAGATTGGCCTTTTAATATTCCCTAGAGGCATCTCAACACCTGGCTATGCATGCTGTTGGTTCAACAGAATAAGGCTTTAGCCTCCCAGATTGATGATTCAGTTTTTGAATCATCATGCAAGGCCATCATTTATGGCCAGTGCTGAAATCAGCCTTTGCATACCACTAAATATTTAACTTGCTAAATGTTAAGGTTTCAATGTTACAAGATTTTTTTTTATTACTTGCTATAATATGTGGATGGAAAAGCATTATTATTACAACTATTTTTAGTCAGTGATGGAGTTGCTGCTTGGAGTATGAAACTTCCTGCTTTGCTCCCAATTCACCTGCCTCATGGGCAGGTACAGATTTTGTGGTTTAAACTTTTCAAGGATTTGAAGGCAGCATTTGAATTGTGCTGGTTCTTGTGCACAGAATAAGTGTGAATTATTGCATTGAACTGTCATTTCTGAAATGTAAATTATGGATAGTAATGCTTTTTTTCAAAAGGTGAACAAAATTCTCATAATGAGACTATGTGTTGTACCCTGTTTAGTGCAGATTGCCTGCTGTGCACTGACTTTCATCATGCATCAGGCAAATTAAATATCCAAAGTGCAATGTACTGAACTCATTACACAGAGTTAATGATTATTGACTCCATTTAGGGTTTGTGTTTCTAAGCATTTGCATTTCTTTCTCAGCGTTTTACAGGAAACCAGATAGCAAAGATTTACAGCCAGAATCCTGAAGTCTACAAGCAAACTGAGGTTGGCTTTATTTCAATATCCTTATTGGAAAACAGTTGAAAATCTTTTAAAATTAATTTTGTGGGCATGTTTTTACAGACCCTTTTGCTAAAGAGTACTTTGATTCTTGTGTTTGAATTTAAGTCGAAAATTGGAAATTTTATTATTGTATTTTTTGTTTTGTTAAATTATTAGTAGCCAGGCAGATAAAAATCAGACATCAGTTCTATTTTGAGTGTTGAATTTATCAAGCTGGTGATAGAGTTTTCAACTGAAATTGCTGGGGGAGGAGAGCCTCAGTCCATCCCATTCCTACCAGTTTGATGCCGGTGACATCAAACCAATAATGCCAATAAATGCCCAGATCCAAGAGAGGGATGGCAAGTCAGCAGGAGAAGAGCTGCTGAAAAGCAGCATCAGCCAGTAAGTCACCTTCTTTGGGTGCCCAGCTTAAATACCTCTGTGCAAACACATGTACCATGGGGTGTAAATAAGAGGAGTTAGAGATATGCACACACCTGCAGGATTATGATCCTATTGGTGTCATGGAGATGTGGTGGGATAGCTTCTGTCACTACAGCGTTGGAATGGAAGGACATAGGCTCTTGTAAGCTGGTTAATATTCAAGAATCACCTCCTCCAAGCTCTGAAGAGACGCATTCCAACAAAAAGTAGGTCAGAAGGCCTGTATGGATGAACAAGAAGCTCCTGGACAAACTCAAACACAAAAAGGAAGTCTGTGGAAGGTGGAAGCAAGGGCAGGTAGCATGGAAGGAATACAGAGAGATTGAGCAGACAAAGATTGAGTTAGGAAAGCTAAAGTCCTGATAAAATGAAATCTGGCCAGAAACATCAAGGGCAACAAAGAAAAGCTCCTAATAGGTATGTCAGTGATGAAAAGAAGATTTGGGAAAATGTAGGCTCTCTCTGAAAGGAAAACAGGAGACCTGGTTACCCAGGTTCTGAAGGACAAGTACTCAATGACTTTTTTGCCTTCGTCTTCACTGCCAGAAGCTCCAGCCATGGCACCTGAGTCACAGAAGGTAAAGGCAGGGACTGGGACAATGAACCCCTGTGTAGGAGCAGATCAGGTTCAAGGCCATCTAAGGAACCTGAAGGTGCACAAGTCCATGGGACCTGATGAGATGTGTCCACGGGTCCTCAGGGAACTGGTGGATGAAGTGAGTAAGCCACTATCCATCATGTTTCGGAAGTTATAGCAGTCTGGTGAAGTTCCCAATGCCTGGAAAAAGGAAAACATAGCTCCTAGTTTTACAAAGGGAAATAAGGAAGAGCCAGGAATTACAGGCCAGTCGGTCTCATCTCTGTACCTGGCAAAGTCATGGAGCAGATCCTCCTGGAAACTGTGCTGAAGCACATGGGAAATAAGAAAGTGGTTGATGACAGACAATATGACTACACTAAGGGCAAATCATGCCTGACAAATTTGGTCCCTTCTGTGATGGGGTTACAGCATTAGTGGATGAAGAAAGAGCAACTGATGTCACCTACCCGGACTTGTGAAAATCATTCAACACTGTCCCACACAACACCCTCGTCTCTAAACTGGAGAGACATGGATTTAAAGGATGAACCACTCGGTGGATGAGGAATTGGCTCAATGGTCGCACTGAAAGAGCTGGAATCAATGCCTCAGTGTCCAAGTGGAGACCAGTGATGAGTGTTGTTCCTCAGGGGTCTGTATTAGGACTGTTGCTGTTTAACATCTTTATGGTGACATGGACAGTGAGGTTGATGCACCCCCAACAAGTTTGCCAATGACACCAAGCTGGAGGGAAGGGATAACATCCAAAGGGAGCTGGAAAGGCTGCAAAGGTGGGACTGTGTGAATGCTGTGAAATCCAACAAGGCCAAGTGCCTTCCATTTCCACTGAGGAGTTAGTTGGATTTTATTATTACAAATTAATTGCATTGTGTTGGTTTCCTTGTGATTTTTAATTTTCAGAAATCAGCTTGCAATTCCATTATTGTTTCAGTTTGTTGACTTTGCTTCTTGCTGTGACTGAAATGCCATGGCCTGAAGCAAGGTGAAAACTCCACAGAAAAACGATGTAAATGAGAGAAAGTCTCCTGTCCTATGATTAGAATATGCCAAACATCCAGACCCAGGAAACTGGGCTGCTCCCAGTTTTGTATTACTGCAGTTCTTGATAGCATTAATTTTACCTTTTGTGTTTTTTCAGATCTGATCCCTGCATGAAGCAGTTGATTTCATGATAATGTGGGTTGCAAAGTTGACTCTATTTTGTGGGAGAATGCTTAATTTTTAATATTTTTTGTTCTTTTCTTATACATTCTCATTGTATAACCTTTACACTAGTAAGGTATGAAAGGAAATAGAACGCTGATAGAGTCTGATCATAAGCTTGACACTAAATTTAGACAAAGGTACGTTAATGGGGAAAGTGGGTCCATGGAACTGAGAACTTGTCAGGCGAATTTCAGACTCTGAGGGCTGGTTGCATTGATGGCACCTTTTAGCAATAAAGTGTATGCAAAGTGTTGTGTTCAAACACAAAATACCCCTCTACCAGAGTTGCTCCTGGGGACCCTCAAGAAGCACTTAGCAGCCTGGCAATCTCAGTGACTCCTGGAAGGTGGATGTTTTTCCTTCCTTGCTAAACTGGCTGATTCACAGTTTAACTTCATCCTTTTTCCTTCCATTTCAGGCAGCTAGTGCCCACTGGGGCACCACAGAAGGTAGGCCTTTGTTATCTGACCAAAATGTGATATATTCTTGGGGAGAGACTCATGAAGAGCAAGAACATCATTACATTTCCTGCCCACTATAACCACCTCTTAGAGCTCTGGCTATGGACTATCCTTGAATGCTGTATGAAGCAGTGGGTTTGTGATCATTAACAAAAAAATTGTCACTGCTGGCTTACTTGACCTGTAGAGATTTGATTCTGTTTTGTTGTTGGGTGACAATCATATTTCTTCGGAACTAGACACAGCACAGAGTTAGGATTTTGTCAGCTTTTGAGCCAGCTTCTTGAGAACAGATAACTCTTGATCATGCAGAAATCTTGGTGGTAGCCAGTTAACTTGGTAGTTCGCATAGCAGATGTGAAGTGGAAGGAAGTTCATGTTGGATCAGTGTGTTGCATCATATGGCTGGGGCATTTTTTGCCCCATGTTAGAAACCCTAGAGCTGGATTTAATGCAGTTGTAACACACCTTGAAGCTGAGCTTCAGGTAGTGTTTCAGTTCAAAGCTGAGAGTGATTCCTGGAAGGTCTGGGGTCTCAGCTGGGAAAAAGGCAAGGGGTCACATAAAGGTGCTGGCAGAGCCTTGCCAGGGCTTCTGAAAAGCTTAGAGACCTGTGCTCTGGGTGGACCAGAGCATGGTTTCTGGGCATTTCTCCCGTTTTCAGCACACAGATGGGTTCGTGTGTGTTTGGTTTGGTTTTTTTTTTTTTTTTCCTTAGAAAATGTTTTTCCTTGAAATGAGATTCTGTGATACACTGAAGTAATGAATTAATTCATGATAACATAGAGTGTGCTAATGTACTAGGTGTGTTTTGCATGTTTCAGAATGCAAAGCTATTAACAGCGTCTATCATGGTGTTACCTTTAGATTGATATCTGCTGAATTACTAGGACAGTCAGAACTGAATAATACTCCAAAGTGTATTTTTGTGTGCTTTCTGTGCCTAACATTAAACATCTATTAACATTTGCTGCTTCCAATTACTTAATTATTTACTTTCTTTGAAGTGAATACTGATAGGACTTGCTATCTCTCATTTTTTCTTGCAGAGAATCTCTTTGGTTAGTAGCTTTGCAGCTTCCCTTTTCCTAGGAACTTATGCACCCATTGATTACAGTGACGGTAAGTGTCTGGGCTTTTCTTGTAGTAACAATTTAACAAGGAAGTTTTCCTTTCTATCCCCACCTTACATAAAAAGGGGACAAGGTCTCCACCATTTGTTTTCAGTCTTTAAACTTTACTGACAAGTCTATTATATCTTAAGCTAAATGACTCCCTTCAGTTTGTTACTACTTTTGATAGTGCTGTCAGCTGTGCTTATCTAGCCCCATCATACTGTGATTCCCACTTCTATAAAATGGATCCACAGGAAAGTTTCTTAAGTTAAATTGGAGATTTTTTCCTTTATCTTATGATGTATAAGGAATGTTGAAATATCTTTCAAAGGCATCAAAAAGTTGTAGATTTTTAAACTAGACTTCAGAGTTCTTGTATTTGTTCCTTTGGTTTGCTGGTTTAGCTCAGAGTTGCCCAGGATGTGAACATGAAGTATATTGTGATTATTGTGATCATTTTTTCCCCACCTAACTGGGATATGGGTCTACAACACAAGGATGTTTTTAAAATGAACCAGGAAAAAAAAAGCTTAAATGAAGAAAAAATGCACTAAACTCAGATTTAAAAAAAGTCTTCTGTATCTCCCTATTCATCATAACAAAGACAAGGCTACTGTCTCTCTTTTCTGTTGTGTGTTATCTCAGTTATCCAGCTTTTAAATGGCATTTTTAAATAGCAATTACAAAGGAAACCATTTTCCTTGGAGCTGTGCTGTTATTTCTAAATAACATTTTTGATTCCTGCTCTGAAACTAAGAGAAGATATATTTCAGAGCTGAAAGGTTAGATAACAAGGCTCTCTAAGGAATTTTTGCCTTATAGAGCCACAGTTGACACCCATGTGTTAAGACCAACTCATTTTTTCTCCTTTGTTGTTCCATCAAAGCTCATAGGAAAAGACAAGACACCTCAATTTTAGCTAATGGACAACTGACTCAGTATCAGATTTCCAGTGATACTTGTCGACCTTAAAAATTGCAAGGCAATCCACACTTATTCTGAAGCACTTGTGAGATTATTACATGGGTCTTCTGGTCCCATTCTGTTAGCCAGGTATTTTCACAGCTGATTTTTTTTTTTTTTGGTGTCTTACTGGCAACAATAACTCTTTGGAGATTTGCACTCTGCTCCTCAGCAGGCCCAAATACTGAGCACTTTAGCTGCTCAGCAACCCAAAGAATAGCTCCATGTCCTGTATTTCAAAAAGAGATGGTGAGATCTTCAAGGTGCCTTTTCTGACACAGAAACATGTTGTGTTTTTTTTATTTTTCAATGACAATCAGGTGTTAATTTTGATTCAAATATTTAAAATTATAAGCACTATATATATATATATATATTTAAATTCCTGTAATGTTACTTTTCCTTCTCTACTTGGAGGCAAGTGGAGAAAGCCATGGTTTTTCAATTTCAGAACATGAAAATTTCAATGTTTGAAAACTAAAATGTCTTAAACTAAAGAAAATTGAAATTTCTTTAATTGGAAAATTCTCTTAGAAAATGTGTTGCATTTTTCAAATGGCTCCAGGAGAGCTTGTTCTGTTACATCTTTGGATATTTATGGAATTTCAATAAATGTTCTAACGTGCTCTGAACAGCAAATACTATTAATTGTGTGAAACAAAAAGATAAGAGAACTAAGCAGGAAGTTACAGTTCTTCTCACAAGACAAAAGACTTTTTAGCATTGTAAGCTATATTTGCCCCATTCATTCCTTTCTTCTGTTAACATAATGAGACAGAATTTTAATTCCAGTAGTAAAATATAAGTATAGTGTATGCAGTTGTTATGTGGATCCAGCTGAAAAACTTGTTTTGTTGTGATTTACAATTTCTTGCATTTCATTTGATCTTTCAAGTTGCACCTGTGTATTGTAGTTTAAAATGCATCTCTCAAAATAATGTTTGGATAATAGACCTATTCTTCATTTCTGTAGATTTAACTTCAGGTCATATCATCTTTAAAAGACCCTGTCAAATTGTTTAGCTCTACACAATAACTTATCTCTCTAAATTGTCAGGTTATTGTAGGAAATGTGCTATTCAGTTTCAGGATTTTTTCCCTTTCTTCTTAAAGGTCCAATCTCATAAGGTCCAAATCTCTCCTTGTAAATAGCTGAGCACCCTGGGTGATTGATTTAAGAAAAAATGAAATTATGCTCTAGTGGAATGAAGAGTGATTTTCATTTATATTGTGCTGATGTTAAAAGTGAGATATATTTGAGACCTAAACTTGAACACTTGAGGCATTGTTTCTTTTAGATGACACCTTAAAGAACAGCAATTCAACTCTTGACCTAGAGAAGCTTTATCTTTTGAAATGCTTTTCTAAGAGCCCTAGGCAAATCATAGCTTAGCATACTTGTTTTTTTTT
This sequence comes from Serilophus lunatus, assembly GCA_013399895.1. Taxonomy (NCBI): domain Eukaryota; kingdom Metazoa; phylum Chordata; class Aves; order Passeriformes; family Eurylaimidae; genus Serilophus; species Serilophus lunatus. The sequence goes on from VXBA01005448.1 coordinate 967,008, forward strand.
GTTGTTCTATCAAAAAAGGATGTGTTGGACTCAAGCCTTTTCAAAAGGAGTGTGGTGGGCTGAATTTACTCCTTATGATTGTGTGGTGTCAGCAGTTACAGTGCTCATGGTTTTAGCTCACTGCAGAGGCAATCCAGAGGGCTGTAACACAGATGCACCAAACTGCTTATAGATGTGTGCAAATATTGATCTTTACTTTGTTGATTAATAAAACCGGTTAGTCTGCATCTTTTGGTCATTGTAATGAAAGTGTTTGTATTCTCTCCCTTTCCCACAAGTGTTCAGGCACTTACACTATTGTATATGTAAATATTAGCAAGTCCTGATTGTGCTCCTGGTCATTTTATGCTAAAAGTTTGTAATAAAATACGGAATCCTATTCATTCTCAGATCGAGCCTTTCCTCATTCCTGACCAGACAGTGGCCTTGGCTGTTTACCTTCACTGCTGATGGGGTATACATTTCGAGTGAGAAGTTGAAGGGCTGCCTTTGATTTTTGTGTTTTTTCTTTTTTTCCATCCCCTTGGTTCTCAGATCATTACTGATATGTGTGGGTCAGATTTGTAATGTAGCTCAGGACCAGAGGTTCTAGGGTTAGCAACTCGGTGTGCATCACTCCTTGTATAATAAAAGGAACTTTCAGCCCTGATTTTTATTTTCCACTGACCAGAGATTCTCATGCCCATAGCTGGATAGGATGAATCCAGGCCAACAGATTAATAGTTCTTGTAAAATACTTGTTTCACACCTTTTAAATGAGTTTCTGAGGTTGGGGCAAATTAGCTCATCTCTCTTTTCTCAGGGCATATTGAAGTCTTTGTGCCACTAGATCTCCCAGTCAATAAACTGAAGTGTTGGTTCTGTATAGTATAAGCATTCAGTTATGAAAGTTAGTGGTTTTCTTGTGTTATGCAGGAAAGATTGGAGGCTGCCCTTATGTTTCACAAAATTGCACTGGTGGATGCTGGTCAAATGTTTCTCAAGGCTTGCAGAGTGTGGAGCAAGAAGGATTTTTAAGAAAAATTCACAGAAGCAACTAACCTTTCTCTAGTAAAATTTCTATTTATTTAAAGATTAAGTTCCTAACAGATTAATTTAGTGAAGTGATTCTTGTCTTTTAAACTATGGACTTTTCCAGGAAAACTTATATAATTGTGTATTTCCCCATGGAAACCTTGTTGTGCTTAAGAGTATGGAACAAATGGCTGCTCTGCAAACCCTCTGCCTCTGGGAAGTGCAGGCAATGACTCTGGGCTGAGTTTACCTTGGCAGGACTCAGTTTATCCCTGGAAGGAGGGGATGGCTGTGTTTAAATCTAGCTCTTGAGCATGATCTCCCACAGAGGACAGAGACAAGCTTGGGTTATTCCTGTGTCTCAGCTAGAGAGTGCAGCACTTTCTGTTTATAACACTGTGTGGAGCACTAGGTCCAGACCTTATAGGATTGGGCTGCACAAATATATAATTAATTTTAAATGCTGTTAAACTTGTTATTGAGCCTATGTAAAAAAGGCTGCTGTGAGTTGATAGGCTGGGCTCAGTTGTGCCTGTGTAACCAGCAATAGTGTGTGTTTGTGGAGTGTGTTGAAGGCACGTGCCCCTCTGCAGAGTACAAGCACTGCTGGAGCCTTGTGATGTGCTGCTGCATCCTTTTCTTCCTCTGCATCCCAGCACGGCAAACAAAGTCTTGTTCAATGCATATGGCAACAACTTCATGATTTTAGAAGCTTAAAGAGGTACTGGTGGAAGTAAATATCAGGTTTTCCACTGTTCTCAATTGAGAATGTGGCTGTGTTTCTGGGATACATAAGCTGTGGGCTAAATGATCTTTGAAATTAAAATGCTGTTCAACTAGAATAAGACTACCATGTCCCTGAGCAGCACTAACATAAAACACATTAGATTTTCAAGTCTAACAAAATGTACAACTAAAGACATCTTAGAAATGTAAGCAAGGGTGTGGAGTGCTCAGAACTTTATGTAGATTCAGCCGCTAACAAATTAACTTTTAAACCAGCAATAAAACAGTGAGGAAAATGCAATGTGAAACCAAACCAAAACTGCACAGGCCTTCCTCAGATGTAGTGATAGTTCTGGTGAGGAAGAAGGTGGCCAAAGCAGTATTTTATGTTTGAATATCTCATAATTCACTTCACAGAATTTGGATGTTAGAGGTTTGCACACTTTGCAGATGTTGCAGGTTCCAGTTGTGCCTGTCTAGCATTTCTGAAAACCATAACTTTGCTATTCCAAACTGGACTTTCCAAACTAACCTCAAAATTAGAGGCCACACTTGAAAATTTGCCTTCATGTTTGGTTTTTTTTTTTTTTGACTTCTAAGTCTTTGTTTTGTCATCTCTGAAGAGGAATACATTGATAATAGATTTTTATAGGATACTCTACTCAAAGGTAGGAGTAGTGTAAAGCCATCCCACCCAGGAGGGAATTTCTTCACTTTTAGGCACAACACACCTTCAAATGACATTGCTGCATCATCTTTGCATTGTAGTGAAGTCTAATTGTACATCTAATTGTAGTGAAGTCTCTGTCTAAGGTGGAAGATTTGGAAAGCAGTTGATGGGGAGACATCAGTGTTCTTGTTTTTCCTCTTAATTTGAGAATAGCTGTTGTCTAGTGCATTGTGCATCAGAAAAGCATCTTTTGCTGCTTTTACAGGTGAAAGCTGTACAGAGGCAGAATTGCTAGTATCCTTTATGTTTAGATGAGCTGAAGTGATTCTCTTCAAATGTGAAATATGCATCTGTAGATTTTCTGTTGGTGGAATTTTCTGATAGTGCTTCTTTGTTTCATTCTATGCACTTCCTGTTTTGACCTGTCTTGTAGGTTCTGGTATGAACTTGCTGCAGATTTGGGAAAAGGTGTGGTCAAAGTCCTGCCTTGATGCTTGTGCACCTGGATTAGAGGAGAGACTGGGATGCCCTGTACCATCCCATTCAGTCCTGGTATGTGCCTGTCTAGAAGAGTTATAAGCAATAACTGGGGCTTTGTGCTGAGAGTTCTACAAGTAGCACTTGGAGTGTGTTTGTGTGTGCACAGAGATGTGCATGCACACTTATCCTCAGAGCAGACTGCTTGATGTAATATTTCCAGGTGTGAAAATATTAAATTGAATGTGTGTGGCAGAGCAGATACATCTTTGAAAACCATTAGCTGGCATTTGTCATAGCTTTGATCTCCTTGGATTCTTGCATGCCTTGGGCTATGATGAGAGGATTTTTGTTTATGTTCCAATGATAAGAATTTTTGAGGTCCTCTCCCATGCCCACAAGCACCTGGTCACTGCAGAACTGTGCATGGATTATTTATTACTGCAGAGACAGAACCCAACATTTGCATTTCTTGACAGAGACCTTGTTTTAAACTGTTTGTAGAGTTAATGAGGTAATCTCTGTGAATAATTTGGGATATTTAAAGCTCCTCAGTTCAAATAACATAATGGTGAAATCAAATCAAGCCTCACATCTCCTACAGTAAATGAGTTTAGTCTTACTACCCAGCACAAAAAGAGCTATTGTTTTAGCTGGGGCATATGTAAAACAGCACAGATGCCCATCACCTGATCCCTCTGAATTCAGTGCTGATCTGTAATGGAGAGGGACACGTAAAAAATCCTTATAGATGCCCTTGTATTTTTCACAGAGAGTTTTCTTCTCCTCTTTTTTCTCTATGGCTATCAAATGTGGCTTAAAAGAATGCAGTTCTTGACCTCTAAAATAATAGGGGTCATATTCCAGCATTTGATGCTGTGATGTATATTAATGTTGTGTTTCTTCTTATGTTTGCATTGAATTTCTAATTTCTATGTATTAATATTCATGTATATGTGCAAAACAGATAGATGTGTTTATGTTACTTGATGTGAATAACAGGAGAAAGACCCAAAGCTAAAATGCTACTGTTTAGTAGCCTATTTCAAAATCTCTTCAGAGGGTATTTCTGTGAGGTTCTCAACAAGAACAAAAAAAGTGGGTTAAAAATTTTTCAATGTTCATTTATACCTTAAATGCACAAAATTATTATTACTGTAGCTGCTCTGGGTTTTTTTCAGTTCTATGTTACAAGACATCATGTCATACATTACAAGATTAAATTCCATTTTCTTTCAACTTTTTTCCTCTCTCTCTTTCTTTCCTTAGGGGCCCATTTCTCCATATTATAGTCAGCGTTATGGGTTTAGCCCAGACTGTAAAATAGTAGCATTTACAGGAGACAATCCAGGTGAGGTGATTAACTGAGTAAGATTCAGTGAATATGATTATGTATGTACTAAAATTCGAAATCAGTCTCACTGATTCTCAGATGCTTCCTATACAATGAAAGAATACTGTGTTTATCAGCATTAGTCCCTCTTTGCAACACCCTTTCATCACTGTTTCTTCTGAGATGATAGAGACATCTTGGATAAGATATGTATGACAAATTAAGTCTCTTTTGCAAAGTAATCAGAGGTGAATTCATTTGCCTCTTGATAACTTCATTTTTTGTTTGCCTACCCCTAGAAAACTATCCTTACTATGAACTGCTAACATTTTAGCTTAGAAGATATGAATTAAAAAGTGCTGCTGTATCTTTTCAAGCAAAAAGGTGGAGATGGATGTCATTGGCTTTCTCTAAGAATTAGAGCTATCCTTTTGGCAGATTGATAGATCTCAGTACAAGGGAAGGTGTCAATTTAGGGTCAGGTTTTTGAATCCTGGAGACTGTTTCAGTGTAAATTTTTCTGTTTCTTGAGACTGTGAAAATAAAATACCCATATTACAGGAGCATATGCAGGTTTGAGTCATGATGAAGGCTTCAGCAGGATATATTTTACATTCATATCCTGGGGGTTGGGCAAACTCTGAATTTCCCAAAAGTCCAATTTTTTCTTCTAGAGATTCAAATCCAGCTTAGTCCAATAAATATGTGAGTAGTTTGATGGAAGTGGGAATGTTTCTTCTTTAAAGTATGTTGTTAATCAAGGGTCCACTCCTTTAAACTTGAATACCATTGGATAATCATGCAGTTCTGTAGTCTTTTGTCTTGAGCATTTTGATTTTATTAAAAATCACTCCCTCACCCAAATGTTCTGCATATCTTTTATGGTGACAAGCCAAGGCCATCATGAGCATACTGGCCATTTATATTGTACTTTGACATGGTGAATGCAATGCATTATGATGTCTCATACAACAGGCTGTAATTGAGTCAAAGAAATACTTTTTTATCTGCTATTCCTTTTACTTTCAGCATCTTTGGCAGGGATGAGACTTCAAGAAGGAGATATTGCAGTAAGTCAAAACATACTCCTGAAAACTGTCCCTATCCTTGAATACCTGAAATACTGGAAATGTAAATATCAGTTAAATAGACCTGCTAGTGTTGACTTTCTGTTTATTAGATTTACTCTTCTTTTATTTCTATCAATCTGTAAGCTGCCTGAAAGATTTTAAGTAAACTCTTGTGATTATTTTTAACTAATGCTCCAGACATTAAACCTAAGTCTCCATCTAGTATGTATTTCACTGGCATGACAGTCTAAGTCACAGCTAGCTTCAACACGAATCCAATTGACTTAATGTGTAATTTAAAAACAATTAGTGGTAATAACAAATGGTTTTAATTTAATTTCTGTATTGCTTTCCATGCACATTGCGATAACGCTTCAATTATTTTTTTTCCCCTCCAGATTAGCCTTGGCACAAGTGACACATTGTTTCTGTGGATCCAAGAGCCAACTCCTGCCTTAGAAGGTCATATCCTCTGCAATCCTGTTGATTCTCAAACATATATGGCACTTTTATGGTAATATCACTTATTTTTTGTACATTTGGGATCAATAACATATATTTCTTCCTCTGCGTTAGTGTTTTTTATTTCTTTTGCAAAATGATAATGAATAGAACAATCAGCATTCTCTATGGTATACAGCAATCTCCTGCTGAAACACTTCCATCAATGTTATAGCATTCCTATTGTTTAACTTGAGTAACTGAAACTGCAGAGTTGTGCAGGATAAATTCTCATGGCAATAAAAAGCCGAAATTATTTTTGCGTATACACAGATAATACATGTAATGTACAGGAATAACAAATCTTCTGAAACAGAATGTGAAATGCTTGAAGCTCAGCCAGGCTGTATAACTTCTGTGCTCTCCTAGTGGTCCAGAGGGGACACAATGGAGTAGGTGAAGATTCCCTCTACAGGGAAAAATATAATCAGTGGAGTTCTGGGATGTATTAGACAGTGCATGAGGAAAATACTGAGGTCTCAGGAAACTCAGCTGAGAGAATGATCCTCGTGGTAGGTTTTGGCTGCTGTGATCTGGGAATTGTTTGGCTCCTCACCAGCCAAGTAGGTGGAAAGTTGGCCTGAAGCTGTGATTGCCCTCTCTGAGTTACTGTATTCCGGATGAAAGCTTCCAAACCAGGTCAGAGTGTTCAGGCAAATATTTGCAAGCAATATGGTGATGATTTTTGTGTCTATATCTCCTGGATTATAGATGCTTGAAACTGAAAATATCAGCAAATCTCAAACCTGCCTTTAAGCTGTACATTTGAGTTGTACTTGTATAGTAGTAGAGGACAGTGAGAACAGTGTTCATGAAGCTGAGTTCAAAAGCATGATGTTAATTGCAAGATACTGAGTTTCATAATGTGATTTCCCAGCAGGTTTTTGTTTTTAAATTTACATTCAAATTTCTCTTTTACCCAATACATTTCCTACTTTAGCTGTGTAAAAGAGCTGTATAAACAACCTGCTTGTAATAGGAAAGGAGACACTGAGGCATTTTTCTGAATAATTGTTATACTGCAGTTTTTACTGCAGTTTAACGGGGTTTGGTGGTGTCCTTGGCTGAGTTAATGGCTCCTGTTCCTCATGCCTAGTCATTTCTTACCTGACACTGCCCCTTTTGCACCAATGTCCCTTTATTTCTAGAATATTAAAGATCATAGAGAACCCTCAGTAGAAAAAGAATGCCTGAGCTACCAGGCAGATTATTTATATAGAAAACTCAAGTAATTTCAGCTCGTGCTACTGAGCAAGCTCAGTAATTTCCTTACCCTCATTTTGGTTATTTCTGTCCCTCTGCTGCTGAGTTGCTCTGTGCTGGAGAGTATTCAAACTGCTTTCCCCTGGTTATGAATCCAATGCTGCAGTATTTTGCAGGAGTGTGATATTCATAAAGAAGGTGACCATAGTGACCATATAAAGGGTGGAAAGACCACAAACACTGAAGAGATGCATATTTTACTGCATGGTTTGTTTACTGGCTCTGGACCACAGCCTTCAAATACAGCTGTTGTTCCTTTCCTTTAGCACATCCTACCACAGAGCTAGACCTCATAAGTCTTGTTGGACCCAAACTACTTCCATGCTGGTACCATGCTCCTGAAATCATAAATGCAATGTAGAGACTCTCTACTGCTCCTTGCAGAGCCATCCTAGAGTGAGCTTTTGAGCACAGTGTGGGAGTACTTCTCTGAGAAGATGTGTTAGCTGTTCAGAGCTAGGCTGGGTTTGGTAGGGTCTGCCAGACCAGATCTAAGTTCCCTCAGTGGAGAGCCATACACCAGTATCTCTGCACTGTGCTCCTCAGCACGTCCTGCAATATTTGTTTTCTCTCTTATCTTGTTTTCTCCCTCTCTGTCTCTTTCCACAATGAAGTGATTATATCTTTTAACTTGCCTAGCTTTATTCATCTGATAACACCAATGTCAAGTAAAGGAAAAAAAAATGCTTCAAAAATCTAGAGCCAAAGGTTTTGGGAAATGCATATGGTATGTTTGTGTGTTTCAGTTTTAAGAATGGCTCTCTGATGCGAGAGAGGATCAGAGATGACTGTGCTTCAGGCTCCTGGGATGAATTCTCCAAAGCCTTATCAACCACTGTTGCTGGAAACAATGGAAACTTGGGTATGAGCCTTGGCAGGGCTGGGAACTCGAGGGTTTGCTTAGACACATACTTGAGTGGGTGTTGGACCTTTTTTTCTTGGGTCAAGATAAAGGCCAAGAATGAAGTTAATTAGAGCAAGAGAAATTCCTAATGTGTACTTTGAAATGGTCTGTTGGTGGCCTAAGTGTCATGATAGTGTTTTCCTTCAATATTCACTAAATATGAACATTTTATTATAGAGTGTTTTTGGTCATTGGAAGGGTTTTAGTAGTATCTTAGGTGTACAATGTTTAAAACTAGTAATTTCTGAAGGAGGCTTCATTAAAGTTTGTTTCTTTTTCTGAAGACTCAAAACAAGTAAATCAAGAAGCTCCATATTATTTCTTTCTCAGTCATTACTCTGGAACCTAGTTCATGCTTGTGAACAAAGCAGTAATGTCAAGGGATACCCAGATTTGTCACAGAGTAATTTCATCCCTGTTCTTTCCCCATGTTATGGTAAGTGAATGAAATGAAACAAAATTATATTTAAAAAAATACCCATAAACCCATGGATTTGAAGGTTTACAATATTTTCATATAGTTTTATACTTTAGAAGTCTATTATATAGCTTTGAAATAAGCTATTGGAAGGTGACCATGTGTGTAATCAAGATTAAATGGTAACCATTGCAGAGCAGGATATGAAATCATCATCATCATCCTCCTAGGTTAGAATTGATATGAGTAAAATTAATGTAAAAATTGTAGGTAGCAAAGTTTTTAAATGTAGATATTTAAGCTATAGAAGACTTCACATCTTAAGAAAGTGAATTTAATGTACAGCCTCTTGACACTGTGAGATTAGATTTTTCATTTTTAGAAGCTCTTTTATGTTGTCTGTCAAATTCAGTCTCTGTGGGATTTTAAAATGACCAGGAATCTCTTCTCACTAGAAGACAAATCAATTCAGATGGTTTAGAAAATGGAAATTATTCTAAAACCCCAAAGTCAGCCACTTTAGACAACATTAAAAAAATGGGGAGTTGATGAAAATATTGTTACTGGTATCAAGGATATCAGGAAAGTGCTTTAAAGTTTTAATATTTGTATTATCACCTGGATATCTCAATCCTCTATGAAATGGATGTTTCATGGAAGCCATCCCCAACCTGGATATTAGAATTACTGCATTTTTACATATAGATCCAGAGGTTATCTCCATAATCCAAGTACCTGGGGGAAGCAGACCAAAGGTGTAGCTGGTTAGGCATCCACCCTTTTATTCCTTGTTCCCTGTTGTATATCCCTTGACTCCCTGTTGTGTGAGGAAATGCCTCTGCAGAGGTGTGGAGGTCAGAAAGGAATTTTTTTGGGGTATACATCCCTTGACAGGGCCTGCAGATCTGTTGACATTTGCTTACTGGCAAGTTTTCAGAATTCCAACCAAAAAGTTCATCTGTGCTGAAGCACAAGTGTTTTGTATTTTTTTCCCCCTAATAATCACAAGGCTCCTAGGGCAGCATAGTTTTGAATATCTTTTCTTACCAGCCCTTCTTGTCATCAACACAAAAGAAATCCTTTTCACAGTTTTTGTCTAGCTGTCTACAAAGCATTGCTGCATTTCTTCAGATCTCATCAAAACTATTCAGAGACCAGCTCTGCTTCGTGACTTGAAATATCTGATGTTCTCTAATAAGCTCATGAAATCTAATGCAGTGTATGTAGTGTTCAAATATTCCCGTACTCTTCTTATTAACTTGCCATTTTTCTGTGTGTTTTTTTTTAATCTTCTTTCACCCTTGCATATGACCTACTCATACTATTTCTAATATGTGATATATATTATCTATGTTACTTGCACCTGTGTGTGTGTGTATGTGTTCTGGTTGATGTGTCTTCTTTGTAGGCTTGTTTATTACATTGTTTGGATGCCTAGAGCCAGACATGCTTAAGATCCACATTTTGTAAACTGGAAGAATCACAGGACCATAGAATATCCTGAATTGGAAGGGACCCCAGAGGGATCATCGAAGATCAGCTCCTGGCTCTGCAGAGGAGAGCTCTAAGAATCCCACCACGTGCCTCACAGCATTGTTAAGAAGTTATATTTGATAAATGTGTGGGCTGAAATTAGTAAATGAACAGGCTGTGTGGTGGCTCAAATGTCCAAATCATGATAAACTTTTATCATCATTTTAGCTGTGTGCAGGAGTAAGATTCCAGCTTTGGGCTTGGACCAAATGACACTCTTTAATGTTCCTTGGTGCAGGTTTCTACTTTGATGTGATGGAAATTACTCCTGAAGCAGTTGGGATTCACAGATTCAACAGAGACAACCAAAAGGTAGTAATAATCTAGTTAATGTGTCAAACCTTAAAGGAGTATTGTCAAGGCTACAAATCTTTGCCATTACCTTTCTTTTTTTTCCTTTCTGTCTGAGATACTTGGTTAGCAGTTTCATTTATTGATGCAAGTCCCTGGGATGATCTTCATAAGGAAGTATTTGGTCTGTAGCTTAAGAGTACCTGCAGTGCAATGTCTGAAGTAGAACTTATATGGTATTTTTTTTGTGAAATATTTTCTTTACTGGGAAACATGGATTTACTGAAAACAACATTGTCTTTGAAACAAGATTAAATCTTATTGAGAGCTTAGTACACGTACATGACTTAGTCCTTTTCTAAGTTTCAGACACACAGATAAGGATGTGTTGAAACTCTGGGCTATAATATTTTGGTTTTTATCTTGCTTGAAATGTGCATATAAACTCATTTTGCTGTCCTGCATGTCTTCAAGTAACCTATATAGTGGTATGTAAGTAACCACAGGCTCATGTCCAAGTGGAATTAAATAGAAATGAAATCTTTTTTTTTTTTTTTTTTTTCCCTTTCTTTTGAGGAATAGATGTTGTTTAAATTTCTGGCTTTCTGGGTGGTACTGAAACTCAAGAGATATCTTTGATCAGTCATGACTTCCAGTCGATTAGACCTCATGTAGGTGAACTGAGATTGATACATCTTGTGTTTGCAGTGTAGCACTAGTCTCTTAAGTGCTTGTCATTAAATGAATGCTTAATCACTTCTAGCTGTTATACAGATGCAGACACCTACTGTAGTGCATGGAAAAACTCAACTCCTTTTGAAATTCTCCTTGTATTTGTTTGGAGTTCAATATTTTCCTGCTTCTGTTGCCTTTCTCTTATTCTGACTGAAGAAAGTACAGGAAAAGCATTGTATCAAGAAACAGACTAAATTAATGAGAAGATTACGTGGTTTCACTTTTCTGCAGACAGAAATAGAGTTAAACTTTTGTGACGTTGCTTAATGCATCTGAATTTTATCTACTTGCTTTGATTTTATATTTTTTGAGATATTGATTCTTAAGCAGCTCTTGGTGCTGGGAAATGCATAGAGAAGAATTTATAACTTGGCCAAGAACCTCTTCCTGCTGTACATCAACTTCAATTTTGATGGATTTGCCATCAGCACTGAGGTTATGGGTTGTGTTCCCTGTCCTGAGTCTTTAGGTTCATCTCATGTGTATGAGTGAGGAACTGGGTCAAGATGGAAACAGACTTCAGGATGATCAACTATAAATCTGCCTTGTGTTTTTAACCACTCTCCAGCTTGGTGTTGTATGCTGGGTGAGGTGCTTGTTAGCTTAATACATTCCCTCTTTGATACAGGTGTCAGGCTTTCCAAGGGAAGTGGAAATACGAGCTTTGATTGAAGGGCAGTTCATGGCCAAGAGGATTCATGCTGAAAAGCTGGGATATAAAGTCTGTAAGTATGATGAGCAGCTGCAGAACTACTGGCACTAGAGACCAATCACAAAGGTGGGAGTTCCAGCAGTAATGTCACCGTTGGGATTCTTGTCCTGCCTGATGGATACAGAAACTGGTATGAATTCTCAATTAGTCTTTGGGAAATAGTATTGATTGTGTGTTGGATGCAAGTTTTTGCAAAGTTAACTTTAGAAGGACAAGTGGTTTCACTTTAAGCTGACTTCTTTTTCAAGTGTTCTTGCTGTTCCATTGTTTCTGAGGGCATTGGCAATTTTTCAGTAAGAGTTTGGGCTTCAATAGCTCATTAAGTGAAAAGAAGACAAGCCTTCTGTCTAAAGCACAAGACTGTAACTCAGAAAATCTGAAATCTATGTTCAGTTCCCGGATCTGTCATAAGCTGGTCACTTACTTCTTTACCTCAGTTTTTGTTAATAAAGCAGAAACCCTTTCTGTGTCTTGTGATTTAGAAAGCAAGAGATCCTGCTTCCTAGAATTTATGATATGAATAGGTTTTAGCACACTGGAACAACAAAATCAGCCAGTGTTTTACCTACTGAAGTGGGATCAGATCATTACTAGGAGTATAATTCCACAAGAAGAATACAAGCAAATCTGTAAGATGTTTTATTGGTGTTTTCTGTCAGTGTATCAGCCTGTGGCATCTTAAAAATACTGATTTAACTCATCTGGAGGGTTTTTAATAAATGCTTTATTTTTTAGAATCATATTATTTTTATTTACATCCTGACCTCCTTCACAAGCCATTGCTTGACTCCTACCTCTAGGCTTTTATTAATAATCATGAAGGATAGAATTTTTTTATTGTTTATTTTTAAGAGAGAACTCCAGGACCTGGAAGTTGAGAAAATATAGATACTGGAACAAATCACAAGGCTTGACAACACCACCTCATAAATTTACGCTGTAAAGATGTTTCTGTTACATATTTTCTTATATACTTGAAACTGTATTTATTTGGTGAAGTTATTTATGGAGACAGGCAGAGTTTCAAATAGATTGTGGTTAAAATGCCTGTTTATCCTTCATTCTTAGATTCTGCTGCACCAAAAGCTATATAAGTATAGCCTAGAAAGCTCATGGCTGAAGAGGGCACTTTTGCACTCTGTAAATGTCAGGGGTTAGACAAGCACCAGAGTGCAAGAAGAACTATTTATGATATCAGACAACTCTGACACAGAAACAAATGGAGAGAAACTATCTATATATACATTTAAGCTGGGTAATTCTAGTTTTATATAATACCTAGTTTTAGGATGTGGCTTAATAAGCTTTAAGTACTCATAATTAATATTTTTTAAATGCTGTAGATGCCTACAGTAAAAAGGAGAAGGGTGTGATTGGATTGTGCTCCTGTAGGTTCCTTGGAATATTGTATGCTTTTGTTTTGTTGCATCCCTAGGGTTTTTTAGTTATTTAGTAACTTAACAGATGAGTTGCTTTAAAAGAGAACTGCTGTACCTAGTGTAGGCTGTGTGCATCTCCCACTTCTCCTTTATGGTATTATTTAAATGTCATACTCTGTTATTTGTGTAGTGATGGCAGGCTCACATCTGCATTTGTTGTGTGACAGCTCTGAAAATAGGGTGTGTTCTGAATCCATTTCAGGGTATGGATGAACATTGTGGGAATTACTCTGGCATTGCCTGATTTTCTCTTGTTTAATAGCTGCTGTTTTTCAGGCTGCTTTTCTTTTTCTTTTAGTGTAATTTAAAAGTTATTTATTTTTTGGAGGAAATATACAGTCAGGACCCTTGTGTTTATTCAATTCCTTCTAGGCCTTTTCTACATGGGGAGTTTACCTTGATATTTCCAGGAATCAAGCTGATTTACATTCAGAAATAAAATCACAGCAGTGTAAATCTTGGCTTTTTTTTTGTTGCTGTTGTTTACACCCATGAGAGAATACAGTAATAACTGCTCACGAGGTCTGGAAAGCTATATGATGACATCTATTAAATTAATCTGTAACAGAAACATATGTGACATGGTCAGCCACAACAAATGCCTTGCTGTGGTGCCTTGAGGTTTGTGTGGTGCATATGAGTCAGAAACCTGGCTAAGAATTTCCCTAGCTCTGGCACCAAGGTGCTAGAAAATGATTTTGGCAGTCATGAACCTGCCTCTGTTCTTGGACCAAATGCAGTTTGGATGACTGTAATCAGAAAAGCAACAGTGCACAGGAAAGAGAATTTTTGCAAAAATAAATAAATAAAAATCTGCCATATAGAGTTCTTGGTTATGCACTGTGAACATGACAAACATTAGATAATCCCTTAGAATTTGCTTTCAGTTAATGAATGTATTATCTTGCTAGGAGCAGTATTTTGAATCCCCAGTCTCACTAGTGCTGCGGGAAGAAATGCAATGATGCTGAAAGAGTGCTTCACACGTGGGGCTTTGCTCCCAGTTGGATGTGTCCGGTACATTATAGATCTTATGTAAATTACAAATAATAGTTTCAAATGCCCCTTAAAACAGCTCTTCGAGTGCTGTTGGTGCTGCCTGCAGGCCTGTGCTCAGATTTCAGTGCAGCTCTGATGCCAGTAGAGGGCAGGGGATTCTGTCTCATGAATTTTGTCTTTGAGGCAGGGATGTGTGTGTCAGCCTTGTTTAGGAAATGGCACGGAGTCACCAGATGATCCTTAGGAGAAAGGTTAAACCCTACATTAATTGTGATTTAAGGCTTTTAAAAGTGTGTGTCACTCTGTCTAATTGCTCTAATCTTTCTCAATCAGATTTCAGGGGAAATCATTCAGTAACACCCTGTATCCTGTTTTGCCTATGTCCTCAAGGGGTGGGCTGAGTGTCGAATCTAGAAACAAACAAGTGAAGTTTGGTCTGTCCCTCTTGTTTACATCCTCCCATTCAGAGATCCATGCAGATAAGGTGAAGGTTTGCTGTTCTGCCTTTATTTTCCTGAATTTTGATTGTATCATAAACACCTTCTGTTTTGTCACTTCCTTTTACTGCTTGCAGCCATCTCTCTTTGAAAGCTGAACTCACAATGGGATTTCAGAGGCTGGACATACTCTTGCTGCATGGTTTGGGGACTCTGAAGTCAAACCATGGCAACTTTGTAGAGAAATGACAACATTTGCAGCTCAGTGACACAGGTGATCACAGAAGCTATAAAGCTGTCACTGGGACAGACTGATCTGCCAGTACATACTTTAATAATCTAATGATCACTTCAGAGTTGCTTCTTCTCCTAACCAAGCAATCTCAGGGTTCATCCTAAAATTGACACTGGCTGGAGAATGTTGCAGTGGTCCTTGTTAGGACCTAGTGAAGCTGTCCTTGTGAAGACACACAAAACTAATTACTTTTGGGAGCGAAATCTATCCCCCTGCCTAGTGATAGGCGAAGTAAATGGTGCCATAATGTATCTTACATATGCTGAAGGAAAACAGCCCACAGGTAGGGGTTCTGGTGTTGATCACATATGTAGTCAATAGATATTTAAACTACATGCTGCTCTACAGTGTAGAAACCTCATGTCAATGGTAATCTGAGCCCTAAATCAATACATCCTGGGTCAGGTGTGTGCTACATTGTGCTAAGTAAGCTTTTGTGGAACTGCAGCATCAATTAATAAATCCTGCCTTGTAGGAAGGCTGATTATCTCTTTTGGGGTCTGTGTTGAAGCTGTTAACTTCAGACAGGGCTTTCTGCCTTGATGTTGTTGTGCCTGTCAGTGGAGGACTCCAGTTGCCCAATGTGCTGTCCTGTCACATTTAATACCTTTAGGAATCTGATTCTGCCATAGAACTGTCATCAGAAGGGGCAGATGGATAGAAGGTGGTACATTTTACAAGTGCAGGCTTTGTCCATAAAAGCCTGTGTCTGATTATTGTGTAATTTATAGTTTCTGATACACATAAATCCATCACTCGCAAATAATGTTGGTGCCCTGAATTCTACCAACTGTACTTGGTGCTTGAGTGCTGTCTGGGGTGACATGTGGGGTGCCTGTGCTTTGCACTGGCATAAGAACAAGCAGATTTTTTTTTCAGTGGGGTGCATTCTAAAAAAACCCCAGCAGTCCTGCAGTGCTAGGGAAAAAAGGGTAATGTCAGAGCATGCTGGGCCTGATTTCTCAGTGATTAGGGGGAGGACTTACATTTCTGAAGAACTCAGCCTAAGATTACATGAGGACAAACTCCCGGGTGACAAATTTCTTTTTTCTTCAGGTGATGGTTTCTTTTGATGCTCTTTTCAGCAGGTTGAAGGGAGCAGTAACGTGTGGCTCTTTGTCTGCAGTGAAGGCAGTCTGATGGGGTGAGAGGAGCTCAGAAAATAGAATCATACAATTATTAAGGTTGGAAAAGACCTCTAGGATCATCAAGTCCCAACTTTTGACCTAATACCCCCCATGCCCACTAAGGCATGTCACGAAGTGCCATGTCTACTTGTTTTTTGAACACTTCCAGAAATGGTGATTCAATGACTTCCTTGGGGACCCTGTTCCAAAATATCAATTAGTACAACAAGGAGCAGTTATGTTTCACTGTTCATGTTGTCATGTGGAGGCACAGAAATCTGGAGGTGAAACATGAGACTGTCACTTGACAGTGACTCTCCTGATCAGCAGGGCTGGATGCCAGTGATCCTCAGGATGTTCCAGGGATGCCTTTGTTTCAGGCTATGAGACAGGCTTTTCTGTTCATGATTGTGTTTGACTGAGTGGCCTTTGTGATTGTAGTCTCCAAAACTCTTAGGAATTATTGGGAATGCTGGGATACTTTGTCAGTTGCCTTTGCCTTCTCTGCTAAGCCTGTTTCTACTCCAGTTGTAGCAGTGTTTGGGCTGAACTGAGGAACACTGGGAGTGAGGCCATTTTGTAGTTGCATACAGATTAAATTGATGTTTATGCCCTGCGGGATTTAAATTTCTTAGAGAAATCAATACTAAAATGTTATGTTGGCTTTGTGCTTGTCTCTTGCTGTTTGCTGCCAAGAGCGCTGATGGCGTTTCAGCAGCACGAGGGTGACGGCTTTGTTAGAGGCCTTTTGCTTCAGCAAGTGAGTGAGAACAGTTTAAAAATAATTAGAGGACAGTGCCCTTGATGGGAGGCTGAAGTTTTCTGTTTGAAACAATAGTGAGTAGTGAACAGTCAGATTGGAACATAGGTGAATAGAGATGGGGGAGAGTGCACTGCTTGGCACGCAGTACAAACACACCATAGATGGGCCGTGCCATTAGACCTTAAACCTGTATTTTTGAGGGAGGAGTGTTGGCTCAAGGAGTACTTTGAAATTCATCAGAGGCAGGATCTTCCTCTCAGATAACCCAGTCATTCTGCTGCAGAGGATATTTATTTTTTCTGATGAAACTTCTGGCTGATAAGAGTGCCAGTGTGAGACGGGCAATACTTTGCCATAGCTTGACTGTATCCCCTTTTATTTTCCACAGAGCATCAGACTTTTATCACGTAGCTGGGCCTTCTAGGCACGATCAAGCAAGGCTTGGTTTTAAGCCAGTGATCTGGAGAGAAATGTTGGTTAGCTCATTACCAATTCCCTGATCAAGAATTGTACAAAGAAGGGCTTTTTATCATTACTTGGCTCAGGAGAGTAAAGTATTAGTTTAACTAATTTTTTTAAAGGATTAGCTAAAATGTCTCTGAAGGAAATGACCTCATGTGCTATAAGGAAGCTGCTTACGTGCTCTAGAATTTTTTCATGCAGTGGCTATTGTCTTGCTTTTATTTTGTTTTATTTTTGTTGCACATATACAGGAAACACAGTGAAGACAGAAAATCTGAAGAGTTAATAAAAAGATTGGAAAGGGTACTATCTGTCTTTCTTTTCTGACACAATGATAAAATGTTGTCGTTGTTGGAACAATTGCTTTTAACGTTTGGTCAGCAAAAGCCCAAGTATGTAAATGGTTCAATTCCTGTGCCCTGATGTTAGGAGAGATTGTTTATAACTGTGTCAGTGGGTGTACTGTTGAAGCAGTATTCAGAAAAATAGTTAAGCTGTCAGTTTGCTGCTTTTGTTAGAGCCTTGTGGATCTCTGGAAGCTGGGGACTCAGAGATCAGTTGGACTACCTACTAAATCTCCTTTTATTGCTTGTTTTTTGAGACTGATCTACAGTTTTAAATCCAATTAGATTAGCAAGGGAATGACACGACTGCAGTCTATAAGTGCCTTCTTGGGGAAAGGAAACTTGATAGTATAGGACTCTTGAGCCTTACAGACAGAAACATTATGGTTCAATAACTGGAAGCTGAAAGCAGGCAAGCCTCAAATGACAAGTAAGATGCAGATTTTTAACAGAAAATGAAATCGAACAGCAACAATTGACAGTGGTGCAGTGAATTCTTTAACACTGGCAGTTTTAAGAACAAGATTTTTTTTTTTCCCCTGAAACCAGGTGCTCTGGTCTAAAGAGATCATTTATGCAACAAGAGGATGAGTTCAAAAGATGAGAGTGGTCCATTCCATCTTGGACACATGGGAATCTGTAAGAAATGCTTTTGCTAGGAAGTTCATCTGACTCACAGCTATATACACCTCGCTGTGTATTAATCATTTATACCCATAGAGGCTGTTGGTATCACTGTAGGTGATGCCCTATTTTCACAGCCATTCTGCTTGTGAAATATTTCCTTAGTTGACACTTAATGAAATGCTTCATTTTTATTACTTTAAATCTTTCTTCTGGTGGCTTTCTATATTTTCATTTTTGTTGTTCACATGTGACAGGCCTGTTAGTGAACTCTAATCAGCTCTGCTAAGATTCCCTAGTCCCTCCAGCCGTCTTTCCTTTTTTTCTGGTTTAAGGTTATTCAGCTTCTTTTGCACATCTCAGGTTATGCATCACTTCTGAGCTCTAAGTGTCTCAGTGCTTTCAGCTGCATCAATGCACACTTGAGGTTTTCAGTGTTAACAGGGGTTCTACTAGTCAATTAATTTTTTCCCTACCTACTCTATTTTGCCTGCATGTACCGTGATTTTTACCTGCAATTGTTTGCTCCATGAAATTAGGCAAGGCGATTTTGGCTTATTTTAAAAGAGATTATTGCCTCAATTTTAAAAACAATTTTAAATATCTAGAGCTTTATTTCCATCCAGACTTTGACTTCCAGAGGACAGCTATTCAGTGCTTACTCAGGTTATCTCAAGAAAAAACTAACCAACCACCTTCCATATTTCCTGTTGAAGTAAAACCCAAGTAAAGTTCACACAACTGTGGACAAGGGTAATTTTGCTTTCTGCAAGTATAACCAATTCTATTCAGACATCAAGAATTTATTTGGGAAACTTTTTTATCCCTCATTTCTGGCCTGTGGTTTTCAAGAACACACATGAAGGGTATTCTTTAAACTATTATGTTATTTAACCTGTATGTGGTGTGTCCAATCTGTGCACTAGCAAAGGTGTGCATGGTGCATGTAAAAGGACAGGTTTCAGCCCCAAGGCTTTCACAATGTCAGTTTAGTCCAAGTGTAAAGGGTGGCAAAAGATGGGAAGTTCATGAAAAATAAGCTTCAAGTGCAGTGTGTACTTCTCAGGTTCTCTCTCTGAGGTAAGAACAGAAATGTGTTAGCTTTGCATTTGTAGGCTGGAATTTGGGATCAGCGTAAGGACTGACCCAAAGAAGAAAAATCGGATGTGTGGAAGAGTGAGATTAGAGCATCTGCAGAATTAAGTCCCATAATGATATGGTAGGTGACATGAAATTCGTGGTCCCAGCTTCTGGACAGTGATATAATTTTTCTCTTTGATGTTGAAAAGGCTGGACTTGACAGGGTCTTACAGTGACCTTCAGCTTGTCAGTGCTGTGACTTTCCTAGCTGGAAAATCTAAAGAATGGATGAAAGAACACAAAGTTTGCTTGAATCTGAAATTGTCTTTTTCTGACTGCAGTTAGAGTGATTGTACAGCATCAGACAAAGTAAAACTAAACTCAGAAGTACCTGCTGAGCATCAATTACTATTCAAGTAGAAAGTGAGTTTCAAAACAGCCACTTCTCTACCACTTCTATTGGTTTTAAGATATTTGTATTCCTTTTGACAATATCTGAAGATTAATAAGAAATGTCAAGAAATCTCTGAAAGCTGGCAATTTGAAATTAAAAATAGAGGTATGTATATACATACAAGCAGAGGGTGGGTTTGTGATGGTTTTATTTTTCGTAGTGTCTCAAAGTGAATTAGCTCTTTGGAGGATACCTCTACTGCAGATAACTGCACTCATCAATCTTTATCTGAAATGTTCCTAAAGTGTGGCTTAGTTCTTAATATTTCACTCTGGTTGTGCCCATCTTTTTGGAGTCTTTTGAAATGCATGTTTATGATACATTTTCAGAAGTTCTGGCAGATGAAAGTTCAATTGGCTCCTGTTTGTAGAAATCAGCTTCGTCTTTCTCAAATATAAATCTATGGGCTTTTCTATTTTCACTTCTGTAGTTAACCAAGTGGAAGGAATGGCTTCATTGGAATTTGAGTGAGCTGCCAGCGTGCTGCCAGCAGATCAGGCAGGTGATCCTGCCCCTCTGCTCAGCCCTGGTGAGGCATCAGCTGGAGTTCTGTGTCCAGTTCTGGGCTGCCCAGTACAAGAAAGACATGGAGCTCCTGAAGCAGGTCCAGTGGGAGGCTACAAAGATGACTGAGGGACAGGAGCACCTCTCTTATGTGGGAAGGCAGAGGGAGCTGGATCTGTTCAGCCTCAAGAAGAAACCACTGAGAGTGGATCTCATCAAAGTGTATCTGAAGGGAAGATGTCAAGTGGATGGAGTTGGGCTCTTCTGCAATAGGCAGAAACTGATACTCAGCAAGTTCCACCTGAATTTCTTTACTGTGAGGGTGACTGAGAACTGGAACAGGTTGCCCAGAGAGGTTGTGGAGTCTCCATCACTGGAGATATTCAAAAGCCTTCTGGACACAACCCTGAGTAAAATGCTCTCAGGGAGCCTCCTTGAGCAGGCAGTAGGACTGGATGACCTCCAGTGGTTCCTTCCAACCTTACCCATTCTGTGATTCTGAAAACTCCCACTACAAGGTGTTTGCTGTGCACAAACACATAACTTTGGATTCTTTCTTTATAGGAAGCAGCAATACTACCAAAGGTAACAATACTAAACAGTGTACATTCATTACAGAAGTAGTATCAAAAACCAATATCATTTTGGACAACAAATGAACAGACTTGGAAACACTTTGATTTTGCTAGCCTAAAGTTGGTAGCCAAAGTTTCAGTGTGCTTGCCTATCTAGTCAATATACTCCATCATTTAACAGCTTTCCTCAGGATGTTCTTATGCCTTGTTTTCAATACATTAATATGACTTTACATTTCAAATATAGGCTTTGTTGTTAGAGGGCCTTGTGTCCTAAAGGTATCCATGTACTGAAGGAAGGCTCTTGGTAGCAATATTCCAGCATATCCTTGGCCTGCCTTCTTTGTTCCCAGGGCTGTGTCACTTAGTTCCTTCCCCTTCCATTGCCATTACTGAACAGGGTAGATGCCAGTATTTATTTGCACGTAGACATTTCCATGTGCACATCTCAACAAGGAGGTATGAAAAGCTGGAGGGTGCTCAGCATTGTTACAAATCAGCAAAATATTTCAGTCCACTTTGTGCCCAACTTAAAGCATGCAGAACAGCAGAAAATAATGTCATATATTCTCCTGTGTAGCAGCAGCCCTATGAGTAGCATTGGAATGAAGATGGTCACTGGTCAGAGAGCTGGGGGGATTTTGAAGGGTATTTTCAAAAGCATTCACTCTCTTCACTTAAGGTGCTCTTGATCTTTTTTTTTTCTATGTTTATTCTGGTCAAAAATGAACTTTTTGTTATTTTGAAGTAGTTCTAATTATAATGGTAATACAAATGTACATGTGAAGAGCTGCTTGAGTAATCTTGTCAAATTAAGTGCACTTCTAGTTAAATGATTTAAGTTTACCTGCAAATGAACAGTTTTGCTGCAGAGAAAGTGATACAAAGCTCATATTGGGTATTTAATTTTGTGAACATAAAGGTCTGATGCCCACTGAAATGGAGGTGAACATCTGAAGCCATTGTTTTTAACAATGACACATTAGAATAAGAAATTGCTGGCATATCTATTTGAAAAGGTGGAGTTGTGTTTATGAGTAAATTGCAAGTAATCAGGACTTAGTGGCTCATAATTTGCTTTTATGTTTTAAATGCCTTTTTTATTCATTACTTAAAGGCATTAAATTTATAAAATACAGAAGCTGCTCTGAGCTGCACTTCAGGTCAGTGCAAATTTCAGGTGTTATTTAGGCTGTTACTCACAAGAGTAATCGCTGCAAGGGCATTTGTGTCGGTTTCAGGGTTTCCATTTGCATTGAATAAGGGTTAATCATGAGAACCAGGTGAGTGCAGGACTATAACCCTGATTTCCAGAACTTGTTATATGCTTGAAAATGAGCTCTATGGTGTCTCAGAGGCCTGACCTTGTCACAGTTCTCTGCTTTAACCAAGGGACCAAACTGTTGCAGTGAGCAGTTCAGTGGAGAGTGGCCTCCGTTTGACTTCCTGCAACTACCTCCTCCCTACATCCTCACTGTCTGGTGTGATGGCATGTCCAACTTCCAAAAATGACCTGGACATTCCATGAGACTACAAAAGCAGAAGTATGTTGAGGGCTGAGGTTGTATGTGCTGTATTCTTCTGGTCAAACAAGAAAGTTTTATGTGTAAAAGTTGCTAGTTATATACGCACACTCACTATATGTACGTATGTATGTCTATAATAATGCCTATATCATAAAAACAATTTTTCTGTAGAGGATGGGAGGCAAAGCCAGAGATTTACAGAAACTTTTTCTTTATTATAACTGACATATTTCTGAAAGGAATGGTTTCTCTGGGTATTCACTCGTGCAAGGAGCTGCTACATGTGGAGATGCAGAAAATGTCTTGTGGCTTGGGTAACTCATGTGCATCTGATGCTTAGGGGGAATGCCACAAATGTAAGGAAAAAGCAATGTAATGGATGGTGTATACCTAAGAGCTCCACATTAAAGGCTCAAAGAACAATTATCTAAGTTGAATGTGGTATTTTAAAAACAGCTTCATCAATTTTCCTGCCATTTTTTGTGCTTTTCCTCTAAATAACTCCAGTGTATATTAATTAATTGCTTGAAATAATACCAATAAATCTAACAAGGTTTGTCTAAAGCTTGACTGCACAGAGGAAACTTCATGTTTGTTTCAGTGGTGAGAGAAAAAAATCCTTTACTGAAAATTATTAAGAAAGCTAATATTAATTTAGATGGAACTTAATGAAATCTTTAATGGCTTTTTAAAATTATTTTTCTTAGATTTGAATTTGAATGAAATCATTACTATTGTTAAATTAGTTAAACACTAAATTAAGAAATGCAAATGAAGTGAGCCCAAAATCCAATGTGGTTATTGTTTTTATTGATATATGTAGGCTAGTGGTGCGGAGCAAATTCCAATTATATCCGATCTGTTATTTGCAGTACAAGTTCCTGACTCTTCATTAAGTGTAATACATTAGATTAAATGCTTTGTTCAATAAGAGCTTGGAAAATACCAGTATTACAACAAACCACTTGCTGCTCTTGCCTCTTTCTTTGGGCTGTTAGCACTGTGTATAATGCAGGCTTCAAGGCTTTCTAGTTTTAAAATCCTGCCCAGCTGGGATCGTCGGAGAAAGATAAATGTAGGTACTGTAGTCACAGGAGGCCCAGGAGCAAGGGAGAGTTGCTGAAGGCAACTCCATTACATACATGAGTTCACCTGAATAAATATTCAGTGGCTTCTGTTTTGCTAACTTTAAATACTAGTAGCTAGCGAGGAAAATGCTCGTTTCACATGATATATCTCTCTGTATGATTAAAACATGCCAAATAAACGAAGCGTGCCTTTACGTACCAGAACTAGATTGATCCAAGTTGTTCTTTATCCTTTCATTTATATTTTTTTATAAAATGCTTTTATAAAATACTGACTGAAATCAGTAGAAGGAGGAAAGAGCAAGATGTGTGTGCCATTTTGGGCTTGTCTGCTTTGTGCACAGCCAAGGTGCTCACCTGTGTAAAAGCTCCTCTTTCATTTTTAAGCTACTGTTTTTCTTGGAAGCCATTTAGGAAGATGAAATCAAGCAAAATAACTGCCAAACCTTCCTGTAGCTACCCTGTAATGGTCCCATGAGGAGAGAGGACACTGTTAACTGAGAGTTCAGCTTACTGGTGACTGGTCAAGCCGGGCACACGTGGTGGTACCAACATTCCCGAGCTGTGGCAGGTTTGTGCCTGTGCCTCTGCATCTGTCCTACTGCTACATGGCTCTGGATAAGGTGTTGGGTATTCTTCAGAGCAACTTTTTGAGCTGCTAGAGGAATTGTGTTATTATTATACTGCGGAAGAACTTTCCTGTCCTGTTGAGCTCTCATGCAGAAGCATTCTTATCTTGCCAGTACAGTAATAAAAAATACTTTCAGCTCAGCGTACTCCTCAATTCAATTTATTCTAGTGGTGTCAAGGCATGTGTCCAGCACAAGTGGATGAGCTGCCTCTGCTCTGGCTGCTCTGCATTATTTACAGCAGGGTGTAGAGAGAAAACATGAGACCTCATCACTGTTTTACAACCTTCTGGAAAGCACTGTTAGACTTAGGAATACATGTGCTGCTGACAGAGCAGTGGAGACAGCTGATGTTTGCAGCAGTTGCTCTGGTTTCACTGT
Source organism: Serilophus lunatus (assembly GCA_013399895.1). NCBI lineage: Eukaryota > Metazoa > Chordata > Aves > Passeriformes > Eurylaimidae > Serilophus > Serilophus lunatus. The sequence continues at coordinate 991,382 of VXBA01005448.1, forward strand.
ACATAGATAATTTTTCTCCCTATGTATGAGGTATGCAGTGCTAGTAGCTTCATAATCATCTGTGTGAGTAAAACTGGTACAGCTTCAGTCAATGGGTAACCTTCTCCTGGCAGGATAACTGTTGGAGTTCATGTGATGCAGGCTTCTGAGGTAATTACTGTTCCATTTTAGCCAAATGTGATAGGCATAGCTAATATATCCAAAGTGCTAGTTGGCTTTGGGAAATAGCATTCTAGTGCTGGAATTAAGTTGTTTGCAATGTCTGTATCTACAGGGGAAGCATGTGGCAGAGTTAGGACAAGACATTGAGCACTGAGCATGTCTGTCAGCCTTATTCCCTGATCTCAGAGAAATTTTTGCCCATTCTACTCCAAATATTAAAAACCAGCTCTTTTCCCATATTCTTTCCCTGTCTTTCTCCCCTTGTTTCAGCTTCTTGAGGTTCTCAATCATCCTGCATAGAGAATCATCCAAAATGGTTCTGTGAAAACACTGAAAGAGACCATAATGTTTTATTACTGGAATTAATTAAACCCCCCTGTTTTCTGCATCATGATGAAGACCCTAAGGACATTTGCCATGTTGCTTTGTTTAATTCATTTGACTCAGTAACTGCTACCATAGAGTAGCAAAATGCTTTCCTTTCTTGATGCTTTCCTCCCATGCTCCTTACTGCACAAAATCTTGGAGTGTGGCTCTAAAATGACACCCTGAAACACTTTAGTCTGTCAGTGTAGTCTACTCCCTTCCAGTGGTTATCCCTAATCTGTGCCTGGATTGAAAATGAGACTGTTCTAGCTGAAAAATCTCCTGGATTTTAGGCTGGATTCACTGCTGAGGGTGATGGCAGCTATTGAGTGCCTCCTTGCAGTGGTGGTGTGTAGATCAGGAGTTTTGGAGCTGCAGAGATCTTTTTACCTCTTAGGAGAAATTTTGTGGTTTTGAGGCTGACATTGTTTGGGCTTCTTTTCTTGAAAATTTCTGAAAATGCTTTTACATAGATGTTTTCAGATGCTTCTTCCAAATTTAGGGGTTTTTTTTGCCACACTGTTGTCAGAGGATAACTAGATTTCCAGAATTGTCCTCTGGCCTTCTTAGAGCCATGTTGCAATGGCACCATCTCATACTTCAACTGAATTGAATGGTGTGACACCACAGCAATCTACAAAGAATGAGGATCTTTGCATCCAGGCAGAGCAAACAGTAGGTATTTTCAATGCATACTGTTAAATGGGAATCAGTTATGGAGAAGTCTTGGAAGCACTGGCATGGAGGAAAGGTGGTCGGTATTGAATTTTAGGGCTTGGCCACACTTCACAACAAGAGGTTGTGTTGCTTCCCCCTGCAAAACAGATTGGTTTCAGGTAGCTAGAGGGGTTAGCAGGCTCTGACCCAGCCCAGACAATCAAACCAGTACCAATGAGAGCACTGGGTTATGAATAGTGCAGGTGTTATGAATAGTGAGCATAAATAGGGCTGGATTAGAACATAATTCTTAACCAGGATTAAGCCACAGCAAATATGTATCTATGGAGCAGAACCTGCTGTATGACTAGGAAATAAACTGGATGACCAGATTCTGTAATTTCAGAGAAAACTGCTCCAGTCCATAAGTGGTCATGCCCTTTACACTCCAAGGAGAACTCTTATTGCACTGAGGATGAGGCTTTTCTTTGACATTAAATTTGTTAGTTGGTCCACAATTGAAAAAACTTGCCGCAGCATTTGTGCAGACTTCACTCACCACATCTGAAATTCTGTCAGGGCTGAAATGAAATGTGAGCAAGAGGAAGAACCATGTAACAGTACAGACTCATTTGTTTGTGCATGAATACATTGGAGCAAAATCTCACTTTCATGAGTCAGCATTTCCTTTGTCAATAACTTTCAATATTAAACAGTAAGGTGACACCAGGATTACATTGGAGAAAAAGTAAATTAAACTGCAACAAAAGATTCTGGAGGGTAAATTGACACCTCAGGTCTTGATTCATGGTTCAGCTACAGAACAGGATGAGAATAACTGTTTCTTCCCCACCACGTTTAAAATCGTTACGTAGCCGAGAGATAAAAAGAACATTTCTAGATCCTTAGTGGATACCAGCTAATCCAAATTCTACACTGTATTGAGAAATGATTATCTTATTCCTATCCATGTTTTCTGAAAATTGTAACACTCATTCAGTTTGCCGAGATATGGAGCATACAGTAGAGCATGTCCCCTGTTGCCGTGAAAGAAAATAGCTGATGTTTTAATATCCTCATGTGCTGAAATGTCATATTCTTAGCTGAAGTGCACTGTTGCCTCCTTTTCCTTCTTACCAAATCCATTTTGTGTTTCACACATTAACCTCTTCCTGACCTAGCGCTGCTCATGCATGAAATGCCCAAGTGCTTTTCAGTTGCAAGTGTAGCAGTTATCTGATATGTTGGTCTTTACAATGATGCAAAGGAAATGTCCAAGTATATGAATGTTTTTAATAATTTTAGTAAATAATACCTGCAGCATAATTTTGGAATGAGTGTTTCAGTGAAAAAGATGTCTTTAGACCTTCTGAATCTGTTTTTTAAATCAGATGTCCTGCTATTCTGATCTTAGTGGCAGAAATTATTTTGTCTTGAGACACTTGTTTGATATCTGTAAGTATTCATAGGTATACATAAATACAAATACATGTGCTCCCTTGACTTCTCAGGGTAGTGGCACCTCCTCCCTCGCACTTATTTGTGTGTCCTTGTATTCTTTCACTTGCCATTACCAGTTCAGACAACCAGTCCTGAAATGATTTCAAAGTTCACAGAAAATTCAGAAGGCAAATAAAACCAAGAGAGAGCACACTTTCTGCAGGATCAGTGCTGGAAATACAGCTGCTTCTTTAGTTGCACAATGGGCTCTGGACAGCCAGCAGCAGTAGCAGTGAGAGCTTTCCTATCCTTCAGTGCCAGCTGTGACTTAAGAAAGCATCTTTAGAAAAAAATGTAGATATTTTTATATAAATGTACTTTAGTCTGGCTTTTTTTTTTCTTTTTTGTGTCTAGATTTAAATACAGACATTGTTATCTCATTGATTTGTTGATACTAATGATGCTATTTGTGTTTAAGCATGCTCTGAAGCAGTTTCCCGAGTTCCTAACTTTAATTTTCTTGCTGAAAGCCAGCAAGAAAACTGAGTTGTGTCATTTGTGAGCCAGTGTGTGCTTAGCAATTCCAGGCAGAAATCCCTTAAACAGGGACACTGTGGCTTGGGCCAAGTTTCTGAGAACAGACAAATATTAGCAGTGAGACCCCCAGTGCTTAGTCACTGTGAATATATTGAGAGAGGTCTTATGGTATAATGAGAAAAGGCTGAAGAGGTGAGCTGTGCAACACACTACTCCATCCAACGTACACCTAATCCTGTCTTACACATTCAGCTCTATCTCCAGGCTTATCCTCTGCTATGATGATGAGAAGCTCATGCTTGTGACTTGAATAAATCATGTAAGCTGCATGTTAAACAGAGGAATGGTCTGTTGGGAGCCTCATCAAATTCAACAAGGAAAAATGTCAAGTCTTGCACCTGGGGCACATAAACTCCCTGCATTGATAAGAATCTATGGGGAAGCTCTGCTGAAAGGGATGTGGGAGGTCTAGGTAAAAATGAGCCAGCAGTGTGTCCTTGCAGCAAGGAAGGCTGACAACATGCAGGCTGTACCAGCAGGAATACAGCCAGGCACCTGAGGGAAAAGAATTATTGTGCTTGGTTCAGCACCCTGTTAGATGACATCTGGAGTACTGCACCCAGTTTGGGAGGGTCCTTAATGTAAGACATTTATTGCAAACTGGACTATGTGCAGTGATATCCGGGGCTGGAGGACCTGCCCTGAGCAGAGAGGCTGGAGGAGCTGGGCTTGTTCAGCCTGAAGAGGAGGAGACTTCAGGGGGGGCCTGTTGAGGTGTCCTTTGCTGACGTGCACAGCAGAAAAAGGTGAGGCAATGTCCAAAAATCAATAGATTAGAAATTCTAATGGGATATACCAAAAAAATTAATAGAGAGGAGTATAAATATAGGGCATTTTATTAGTGAACTCTTGGTAACTGAAGGTCTTGAAACGTTCTCTTAGAAATGTAACACGACAAGGCTAATTTTATGTTGTCCTCCTGAATAAAGTTGGTATATTGACCTAGTTCTGTCACTCTGCAGCCATGAGCCAATTGGATCCCTCAGCTGCCACTCTTTCTCATTTTGCTTTCTTTGGATAGATAGAGCTAATTACAGATAGGTACCCTATCCAAATTTTTATGGATTAATTTACAACATGATGAACAGAGTCAGTGATGGAGATGCAACAAAGGAAGTGAGGGATGCTCTGACCTTGTCACTCAGATGGATGTGGAGACATACTGCTCTTTTCCCAGATGGCTCTTGAGTTTTAGAGAAAGTCAGTGACAGGTTTAATTACTTCTGACAAATAGAGGATGCTTTCTCTTTTATGTACATTGTGTTATGCCCTTCATGACACTGGAAAAAGGCAAAGCAGCATCCTCACCAGCCACCTTTTCAGTGGGATATTATGGACTGAAGTTTCAGGGTTGAAGTACAGGCTTTCAGCTTCCTTTGGCCCTTGGTGCTGTCAGGATTAGAAATGTCTGATGCAAGAAGGTGCTTAGGTACCTCTGAGGTCAATGAAACTTAAATGCCTGACTAAATAATGTTCTGCAAAGATGTTTTCTGTGCAATCAGGATGTAGTTTACATGCTATATGGCATTTGATGACTTGTTAAACAGAGAAGATTGATTTGAAGTTGCATTAGCACATGGGGAAAAAAGGTCAAGATTGTTACAATCTCCAGAATTATGAGAAATATTATAAAGGGTTTTAGACTTTCTTCTTCTCATAAATTTTAAAACAAACAATTTGAGATGGGGAATGGCTGTAGCTGGAAATTTGAGGCTGGTAAAATCAAGTGTTTCTTTGCAAGATTTGAAGTTGCCTTATTTGTTGGCTTGATTATGAATTTTCTAACCAGTCAATGTAAAATACTCTCACGTATTTTGTGATAGGGGAAGGAAAAATGTGCAAGGTGTGCCTTTCCTGCTGAAAATTCTTTTGGACCACCTCTGGTTTGACCTGATCGCAGGCTTTCATTCAAAAATGGCAGAGAATTAAGGGGGAGTTCTTTCAAGAGTACTTAAGGCTGAAATAGTTTTACTATGATTTGTGAAGGTAAGAATGGTTATCCTGAGTCAGGCTGAAGGTCTGGCTAGGCCAGAGTCTTCCTCTGACAGTGGCCAGTCTGTAATACACAAGCAAGTCTTGAGCAGGTATTACATCCTCCCAGCTTTCACCAGTCTGCAGTTTAGCAACTCCTCAAACCTCAGGTTTTTTTAGTTAACAGTTGTTGACAGACTTCTCCCCATGATTTCTCCAGTCACTTTTTAAAAGTGTGTGGTTAGGGTATCCTGCTGCACTGAGTACTTCAGCTGAGCTGTGCATGGGGTGAGGTGTTCCCATTTTTTTCATATTGAGCATGTCACCTGATAATTTCATTGGCACCTCAGTAGATTTTGTACTCTGAGAAACAAAGAATAGTCATTCTGTATTTATCAACACTTTGAGGGCCTGTGTTTGCTGTCCTCCCCCTGTTTGTCCCCTTAGCCTTTTTATTTGCTGGGCAAAGGAATTGTGATCAAGACTTGCTCATGTCTTGTTGGAAGCTGTCCCAAACCTTTGATCAGCCTTCTCATGTGTCTCTATTGTTTCCATTTCTGTTATGTTCTTTTTTAGAGGTAGGAGTGGCATTGCACTGATTATTCAGAGACTCACCTTTTATTTAAGAAGGGGCATAATACTCTTTCGGGTTTTATTCCTTTTATAAAAAAAAATTAATATACTTGCTTTTTCAATTTTTGGGTATTGATCTGGTATTTTCATGAAATTATTAATACTTAACCACATTTTACTCAAAGATAATACTTCAAGACCTATTGAGTGTGCAAATTTAGGTTTGTTCTTTCCATGTACATTACTTCATACTCATCAACATTGTATTTCATGTGCCATTTTCTTTGTTATCCCATCTCTGTCATGAGAAAATTCTGTAACACCCCAGGGTTAACTTCGTTGTCCAATTCTCTCCCTTTTCCCGGATTGCTTGTGATCACCTTTCACAAGCAGCTGTGAAAACTGATCACTTACTCCTACTTTTTTATGCCACGTCCTTTTAAAAAATGATCATTAGTTTCTGAGGCCACTTCTATTCTTGCCCTGTGGCAGCCTTCTTTCTACAAGAAACATTGGTGAAAGACTTTAACAAAACCATGTTTATGCCTGTGTAAAGCATGGCACTCCACTTACACACAACTTTTGCATGGATTACACAGTTTGTTTTAAAACATCCCTTGTTGACACCTCAGTCATCATCATCATCAGTCGCATCCCAAATTAAGACTTTCTTCATAAAATGTCCTAGAACAGTTTTAGTGTTTCTTAAGTGTATTCTAAACTTTTGGCTGCTCCTTTTAATTTATTTTAACATGCTTTTTTCCTTTTTGTTATTCCACTTCATTAAAATTATGTATTTCTGCTGTGTATCGATTATTTATTTTGATTGATTAGCCTGTCATAGATGGATTTATCTTAATAGAATCATAGAATAGTTTATACTGGAAGGAACCTCCAAAGGTTATCTAGTCCATCCCCCCTGCAATGGGCAGGGACAGCTTTCACTAGATCAGATTGCTCAGAGCCTTGTCCAACCTGGCCTCGAATGATTTCAGGGATGGGGCATCCACCACCTCTCTGGGCAACCTATACCAGTGCCTCACCACCACATTGTAAAATATTTCTTCTTTATATCTAGTCTGATTTTCCACTTTTTTTAGTTCAAAACCATTAGCCCTTTTCCTGTTGCAACAGGCCCTGCTAACAAGTTTGTCCCTGTCTTTCTTACAAGCTCCCTTTAAGTACTGAAAGGTAGAAATAAGATCTCCCTGTAACATTCTGTTCTCCAGGCTGAACAACCTCAACTCAGTAGTTCATGATAACTTGGAGTAGTTCTTCAGTAGTAACTTCCTGAACCCAGTGATTTTTTTGCTTAACATAAGACATGTTGAGATTTGGTGCTTTTTTTGCCTAGGGTTCTTGAGTTGTAGCATAAAGCATACGTGGGTATGGCGTTTGCCCTAACTCACACAGGGTTACCTGTGGTTTGTCATTGTTACTGTACTGCCTGTCCAGGCAGACTGTGCCATCTCTTTGTGTTTTAGTTGTTGTCATCATCCTGGACAAGTGGTCTGTTCTGTGTCCCTGATATAGATGTGGTATTCAGACCATATGGATTATGTTACAACTTGGTGCAATTAACTGGTTTGTCTGCTCTGACTTCAGGTTTTCATTAGTGTATAGCAACACTCACTGCTGTGGTTTTCCTATATCTCTGCAATATAATTTGCTTTTTTATTTTACAACATGTAACGATTGTCTGCCTTTCACCAGTAAGTTGCTTCTGTCAATATCCTCAGTGAAAACTAGATCTCTTATTTTTTTAGATTTCTAGTGTCAATACAGCAACACTTCAACACTTGGCTCAGTAGCTCATTTTTGTGCTGTGATTAAAATGAAATTGCATCTTCTTTGTGGCTTCTTGTTAAGATTTATTAACGTCTGCCCTATCTTTTATTTATAGATACAAAGTTTTAATGATTTCAGCCCCAGAAAATGTGTCATGTCCATTTGTGCCAGCCTTACTGTACTTCTTATTTTAAAGATTCTCTTGTAACATTATTAATTGCAAATGCTGGTAGTTTGGTACCAGCTTAATTTATGTGAAAACCTCTTTTCTATATAAGCAGCCTTTCTTCCAACAACTTCTGCAGTTCCTACTGATTCAAAAGTTCCTAGTAAGAGGTCACATTTGTGAGAGGAGAGTTACACTAGTGTTGAGTTGGGGGTTTTTAATAATAACTGAAATATTTAATAGACTTTATTAATGGGAAGAGAACAGGTGAATATGTTTGATATATAGTAATCTGTGGATACTGGAAATGCAGAGTGGTAGTTGCCAAAGCAATAGGCATTCAGGTGTTGGCTATGACTTTGTAAGGACTAAGCTAAAAAAGAACAATTTTGTTCTACCAGTGACTTGTCACAAGACATTCAGAATCCTCAGCAGAGTAGAGAACTGAGGTAATAAAGGTGGATGTGTAGTGCATGGGTAGGATTTGGTTGTAAGAATTTGAAAGTTGAAGACAGTAAGATAAGCAGCTTAACATCTTCAGAATAAGAGGGAGTGAAGCTTGTAAGTGTGTCAAGCTGTTTGCTTAGATCTAGACTAAGGAGCTTAAGTAGCTTATAACACCACAAGCTTGTGTGCTCTGGAGGAAGGGACTTACAAGCTGTGCTACAGCTACACTTCAAAGGCCGTACAAGTACAGCTGATGAAGCCTGCAGGGCTTCTGGGGAGCACATCAAGGAAATCTGTCTGTCTGGCTGTTTCTCTGCAGTATCCATGTGCTTCCTTTTGTTTCCTCTTTATGAAATTATGGGCCACTCTCCTCCCTGGAGTTATCACAGTGTTAAATACCAGGCACCTTAAAACCAGGAGGTTCTGAAAATTAATCTGGCCATGTCCTTTGCCTCGCTTAAAAAACATAGTATTACGCACACTAGGATTTACCATTTGTTTTTCCCAAGAAATGTTGTATGAGGAACTTGAAAAGGATGAAGAGTCCCCTGCCCTTACAGTAGGAGATAGATAAAAAAATGTCTCAATTGGATTATCTCTAATTGTAAATTAGCTGTCTTCAAGGTCTTCAGCTTTAAACATTGTTTAGGACTAGAACTCCACAGCTTGCAAAGTTGCACTGTGTTGCTGTGGTCCCACCCAATTCCCATTGATACAGGAATTAGTTGGGGTCAAAGGCTCCTGCAAAGCAGACATGGCTACATTCACAAACTTCTGCTCTGCAACAAAGCTATCATGTCCTCAAGAGCGTCATTACTTACTAGTAAAAAAATTACCTTAGTAATGATGCTTTCTTAAGTAATTTCATAATCTTGAGCTTGTTTTGTCCTGATTTCCTTAAGTCTACTGAAGATAAACTTTAAGTTACAGGCATATGACCATATTTCTGTTTTATTCTGACTCCTTGCTTCCTAGGTATTAGTTTCTATATATTTCAAAGTAGATTCTTAAATGCAGTTTAGTATTTTTGAGTGTACAGATTGAAACATATGATGATGAAAAATGGATCTTTGTATATTAATATCTCCCACAGGCTGATTTTGCAAAGCAGCCTTTCAGGATAATTTGCACTATTTGCAGTTACATGTTGTAAGTTACACTAAGTAATTTGAATCACAGTATAGAAGCAGATGGAAGTGACTTCTGGAGCTCATGGAGTTATGGAGGACATGGCCCAGGACTGTGTCCATTGGGGTTTTGAATCATAGAATGATTTGAGTTGGATGGGACATTAAAGTCATCTTGTTCCAACCCTCATGGGGAGGGGGCAGGGACACCTTCCACTAGACCAAGTTGCTCCAAGCCCCATCCAACCTGGGCTTTAGCACTTCCAGGGATGTGGCAACCTGTGCAAGTGTCTCACAGTAAAGCACTTCTTCCTAATAACTGGTCTAAACCTACCCTGTGCCTCAAAGGATGGACATTCCGTGGCTTCTCTGGCAAACGTGCTGCGGTGTTTGATGACCTGTACAGTTCAAAAAGAAAAATATGTTAAAAGGAATTATTTTGCTATTTCAGTTTGTGCCCTTTGCCTCCTGTTTTATCACTGGACAGTAAAGAGAGGAATCTGCTTGACAAATACTGACCTTTGGGATATACCACTAGTGAGTTGCCTCCATCAGGACTTTGTACCACCTCCTACAACCTTTAAGTCCAGCAGTTCAGCCAATTTTCAGTCCACTCCACTGTGGACTAGTTTCCATGTTTCTCGTCTGTACTTCATGAGCTTGTCAGTGAAGATGCTGTGGGAGGCAGTGTCAAAAGGCTCTCTAAAATGGAGAGAAACAGTATCTCCTGCTCTCTCCTCATCCATCAAACCAGTCATCTCATCTTAGAAGCCTGTGCTGATAATGCCAGTCAGCTTTCTAGCCTTCATATGTTTGGAAATGGTTTCCAGAAGGTTTTGCTCCATTTTCCCAAGGATCAAGGTGAGCTTGACTGGCCTGTAATTCCTGGTGTCCTCTTTGCTGAAGACAGAAATGACATTTGCTTTCTTGCAGTCCTAAGGAGCCTCCCTGAACTGCCCTGAGCTTTCAAAGATAATCAAGAGTGGTCTTACAATTATATCAGGCAACTGTCTCAGCACTGAAGAGTGCATCCCATGAGGTCCCATGGATTCTGTACATTCAGTTTATATAAATGTTCCTTATCCTGGTCTGTTCCATTGAGGGTAGGTTTTCTCAGCTCTGGAATTTCCTCCTGGACTTAGGGACCTGCCATTCCTGAACCAGACTGAGGCAAAGTCACCGTGAAGAATGTTGGTCCTTTCTCACCCAGCCCTGTTAGTTTGCAGCGTGTGCCACAGACCTCAGCCTGTGTGTGTGTGAGTGTGTGTGTTATGTGTGGGCTCATTTCCAAACAAACAAGCCTGAGTTTTGTGCTGATTTCCCAGACAAGCTTTTCCTGTCCATGGCTCAGGATGTCAGCCAGCTGCCCCAGTGAGCCAGCAATTCAATTGCAGGGGAAGTTCAGCTTGGGTGAAAACAAAGACAGCAGTGCACGTTTTTCTTTGGGTTTTTAATTGCTTCCGTCTCTGTATCTGAAACATTTTTCTTAAAAATACTTCACTTTGCAGGTGTAGCCATACAGACTTTCTCTCATCATAACTTTTCTTATCATTTGTAGCCATTAAAGAGTTCAAAATACTTTTGGCAGGGGAGTTAAACCAGGTGCCCTTGAGCAACTCCCATTGGGATAATTGCATTCTTTTTACTTAAAGTTCCCTTTTTGTCAGGTGTTATCTTAGGGTTCATTTCATGTCAGGAGTTGTTGTGTTATGCTGTGCTGTGTGTCAGAGAAGGCTGTATTTCACTGTGGACTTTTCTGGAGCTGAAACATTTGTATGTAAAATAATTTTTTTTTACACTGGAAGGACAATCCAATAAACCATTTTCTTTCTTATTGGAAATTGAGATAATGCTGCTTTTTTTGGATGCAAAGAAGTGTACAGGCTGGATTTTGATGTCTCATTGACTGTAAAGCAAAGCCATGGCTGTAGTTCACGGTGAAAGTTGGTGTGATTTCAGTGCTGCTTTGACCCTTAGGAGACTTGGCCTGCAGCCCTAGTTCATCTAGATGAGTATCTTCTCTGTATCTTCTTCTCACATCTGAAATCAGGATGATGATAATTCCTATCTGTTAAGGACATTCTGAGCATGAATTGATTATTTCTAGACTGTGATTATTAACTCGCTTGGTTTTTAAGTGAGCAGTGAGATTCAGGACCAGAGATTTCTTTTTTGTGGTTAATTCTCAGATGAAAGCTCTGCTAAGGACCCTGAACACTAACACATACAGGAATCTAGACCTGGGTGAGTGAAGTTTTCAGGCTCACAGGGGTTTATTTGCATCTTAGATGAGATGGTTGTATACAGGCAGAGGAGAATAAACCAGGTTGACACGCTGCTCTGGAGAGCAGCAGTTGTTGCTTCTGCTGAAAACTTTGCAGCATATGGTTTGGATTTCTGTGTGGTAGGAAAGTGGAAGATGTTTGGTAGGGCTCCCATTGTTTCTTCTGGGAATTCATGGAAGGAAATAGTAGCTGACAGGCCATGTAGCCTTTGCATGGCGAACATGATGTCTCTGATGTGTCAGATCTCTGACACATGTAGTGCATGGGAGACCAGGGCACATATGGTAAATCCTGATGTGTTCTGTATTCCTCTCTTTTCAGCCAGTCAAAATTTGAGCTTAAGAAAGAAAATATGCAAGCAGAAATCTGAACATATGGCAACCCTAATTAAAGGGGTGATGTTAGTTTTTTGCACCTTCAAACTCATTGCAATCCTACTGACCTTAGTGCTCTTTCCTGTGGTGCATTCAGAAAAGTTTGCTCTCCTGAGCAGGGAGACTGAGTGAGCATCTGCAATCAAACATTTGTATTTTTTGTTTCATAAGAAATTATGTGCTTCCAGTTTTTTTTTTTAAACTCATAGTTAAAGTCATGTTTTAGGGGGCTTTTGTGAGGAAACATGAAGGATGCATCTCCTTTTGGAAACTGAGATTGTTTTCTTGACTGATAAGAGAAATGAACCTTGAACCTACATTTAACACAAACCAGGCCAGTGTCTTTGCTATTGGGTTTTGAGCCAGTCTGTCTTCTGCTTGGGGCTATTCTGCTTCTTATGAAATATTCACCAATCCAGAGAGACAGTGTGACTTTGTATAACTTGATGGTGAAGGAAAATTTGCAGGATAAAGCAGACAAAATCAGGTTCTGTCCCTGCTCTAAATCAGGGGGTTTATGTCTTAACTGAGTCCATGGGCAGTGAGGTGATAGTGTTTATCTACTGTGTTTCTGCTCTTTCTTCTGCTGCATATTTTCTAATGTGGCCTTGAAAAACTCTTCAATGAGCTGTTGTGGTCCAATGAAACATATCCTGGAAAAAAATTCTTGACCAGCTCCTTCAGTGTTACTTAGTAAGTTATGAATTATAGAAAAGAGGTAATATGTTCTAGGTAATAGTACAAAGGGTTTCCCATTTTAGTAAGTCTTTGCTAAAGTAAACATCTCTCTTTAGATCCTAGGCTTGTTTGCTGCTGCTATATTCCTACTTTTCATATGACAATAAAAAAAAAGGGTCTAACACTGTCTTTCTCATGGCCAACGTTTTATTTTTCACTTTTTGTGTGATTTTCCATAATTTAGATAGTTTGACAGTGTGTCTTAGTGCATTGTTAATTTTGCAGAACTTGAGTCGATTTGCTTTTGAAAAATTAACCAGTCTGTGCCCTTGAAAAGTCATTGCATCTGTTATTACCTCCACATGTGATAAGTTTAAGAAAATGATTAGCAAAGGTGTCACTCATTTCTGCACGCTGTATATCAGATCAGACTGGCTGTGAAGTAGTGAACCATATTAAAGCTGTGAAATCAGCCCTGCTCTACAGGGACTACAACCAGCTGCACCAATTTTACTACTTTTTTTTCCCTTGCAGATTCAGGAATGATTGGAATGGAGTTTGACAGTTTATTTACAGATTTACTGTGACTGACAGGATGCCAGAGGGGAAATGTTTGTACTCCCTGAAGAGAGTTTTTGGTAACTAAGGCTAAATATCTGACAGGACTTCTGTTACAAAACAGAGTGTGATCAACAGTTGTGTTACTGCAGAATTCGGTGCAGCTTTTTCATTTAAAATACAGCTAAAAATACAGAACTAAAGCCAGTATTTGCTTTGATGTAAAGTGTCCCTACAGAGAAGTGTGGCACTGGTTAATTCAAGCCTTCCAGTCCAATTCTGATCCCACATTCTTGTAAGAAATTAGGGAAAGAAGGATGAAAACCACTCACATGCTACCTTCTTCTCTCTTGATCACTGATTTTCAAGCTTAAAATTTCCAGGTTCCCTAAATTTTTCAATATGGGAATGGAACTCTTGCATAGTAAGTTAAAGTCTCCTTGACAACCAACGTGCTTCTCTTACCTTATGGGCTGCCAAGAGTTTATGGACCATGCATTGAAAACTTATGTCCATGAGTGGGATGTTAAGGTTCCTTCCAGTTTAACTTTGAAATGAATAAAATGAAATTAATCTTGTTTTCCTCTTACATTCATCTCTTAGCTTTGAGAGTAGGGCAAATGTTATGGGTTTGGCATTCTTTTTCTGAGTCTCAGGGTAAATCTGCAGTAACCTGACTAAAGCATCCTTGTGGTGTATAAAGCTCTTATACAATGGTACTTTGGAAACAGAAACATTTTAAAGGAAGATGCATGAGCTATACACTGTTTTATTTACAATATATGGGTAGTAATGTTATCCTCTGTGTTCCCAGAAATAGTATTAAACTTCTAGTCGGGAAAGTATTTTTTGTTCATTAATAACTCTTTGTTCATTTAAGAGGCACAGAAGCTTTTGTACATTGAAAAGGTTAATTATACTCAGAGTAAAAGTACTTGAATAAATTGTGTGTTTTATGGGTAGCAGAGGTTTAAGGTGGGCAGATTTGTCTGGCACAGAGAAAAAAATATATTTTTATTAGATTGTGAGGTGTTAGGAAGTGCTGCCAGCTTGCCAAATGTAATCTGAGTGTTCATGAGCAGGAGGTGCTGGTATATTGCAGGGGACAGAAAATAGGCACCCAAGTGCCTGTGTCCTTACTTCCCAGTCTTACTGATTATGTCAAGTGTCAGAGCTTTTAGTAGGCTTAATTTTTTTCTTAATTTTGCTTTTGCTACTGTTCTGGCTTGGATTGAACCAACAATAGACTGTATTATTTGCTTTATGTGTTTGTTATAAGACAACTATGCATCAAGAAAGAGATGTAGAATATAATTTGCAAAGAATAAATGGGAAAAGGCAAAGTGAGTCTTTCTCAGTCATGGTCCTCTATGAAGCAAGTCCCTTTGTAATATTGATATGTAAGGTATGCCTTACAGAATTATCTGAATATACTGTGCTGTACCACACCTCTACGATTTCTCTGCAATCATCAGGCTGAGCTCACCTCCCCAATAATGGAGTTCTCCCAACATAGTCTTTACTGTGGATACAACAGGTTTGACAGGTGCATTCTTATTTGCTTTTTTTAATTGTTGGTAATATAAGACATACTTCTGGGAACAGAGACTGGCATCCAGCTCAGTCTTTCCCCAGATGAATTGTCTTTTCATTACACTATCTGGCCGTGGTTATTCTGGACCTGTGGCTCTGGCAGTCCTGGCTGCACCATGGCAGAGTGATGGTTTTCTGTGTCTGCACTGCTGTTAACCATGCAGTCCATGCAGCTCCCCATGTAAATGCTGGTTAACTCCTTCCTATGTCTTAGTATCTTGACTATTGCCTTTCTTACAACAAATCTAATTTTGGTGTGTAGCAGCTTAATAGTGTCAGGCTTCCTGCTGTCCACACTGGCTCGGGAGAAAAGAGGTTATTCCTTTTCTCCTTGCAGATCCATTTTTATCATGTTTCTGTTTTTAAAAGCAGAAGCTCTACCCTCAAGGATGAAGGAAGGTTGCCCAAGGTAATGCTGGAAGGGTTTGATAGTGTAAGGCAGAAATACAATCCAACAGCCCTGAATCCTGATTTCCAGCTGCACTTCTACTCTAATACCTTTTAACAGATAGAAGACAAAAGTAGATGTTATGCACTATTGTTAAGAGTTCAGACAATCCTAAATTTGGATTATAAAATCCCTGGCTTCCAGGTTCTCCCTTTTGCTGCAGGAAGTTTTTAGGTGTCCAGTGAGCTGCTGTATTCCTGACTGAGGACATCATTCCTGCTGTGATCATTACATCACACCACAGTCACCATGGCTGATGCCCATGTGCAGGTTTTGGCTCTATGACCTCAAAGATAACTCTGATGCTTTTTAAGACTGAAGAAAAGTGACCAGAACAGTTACAAACCAGTCAGTGACCAGTGTGCCTAATGTTATAGTTGAAGTTCTTCAGTAGTTGGATTATGTTATTAAAAAAGGAATAGAAGATATAGCAGGAAGGGAGTGCTTTGAGATCAGCAACAGAGCTGTGAACTGGAATCATGAGTATTACTGAGACTGCCATCCAGTGCCTAAAGACAAAGGCATAATTACAATGAGAAGGTCATTTTTCTAACCAAAGTTGTAAACTGCCTTTACCAGGAAAAAATCAGTATTTGTTGCATTGCATTATTGAATTATTCATCAAGATCAGACACTTTCTTGTTCAATTTACTTTGTCATTTTCTCCGAGCTTATTCTCAGCAGTTTGGGTGAAAATATAACACAGTAGCACCTGCTTACAAGACTTTCAATTCACTGGATGTCTTGATTGGAAAGACATTTGCTTTGGTCTGAGCAAAAATCAAGTGCTCGTTGTTTTAATGGGATATTCATGTTTTATGAACAAATAACTAGAATTGATGTTATGACATCTTTCTGTTAACCTGTTCTTGTTATTTTAGTGAATTATTTTAGGCCTTTAATTTACAATAAATAAGATTTATTCATGGATCAGGTCATGCATCTTTTGTTGTGTTCTATACAGCCTCTCTTGAAACAAGTGTTTTCTCAGCAGTAAGATTTGATTGTCTAGAAAGGGGTAAATATTCTTTTTTGGGAAATTGCTTCATGTGTACAGGTGAAAATAATAGCATCTTAAGAAATTCTAGGCATGGTTAGATTTTTTCAAGACATTAGTCAGAATGCTGAAATGAGTAAATAATAATTCTCTGTCAGAAACTTTTTTTCTTATACACAAGTATATAGAAAAACTCAGGAAAGCAAGATGATCAGAATCTGCCCCCATATGTTCCTCTCACCATGATCCTTTTCTTTTCCCTTTTGTTGCTTTCCCCCATAATTTACTTTGTTTGCATATTTTAGTGTTTCATACCATGGTGCCTGAGTCAATTTTCTTTTGAATAATTAAACAGGTACATGCCCTTGGAAAGTCATTGCACCATTTATTGCCACTTAATGTGTTAACTGTGAGGAATTGGGAAAAGATGTTGTGCATTTTTGTTGACTGCTGTTTTATGTGAGGGTTGGATGTAATGCACTGAATGGGAGTCAGAGAATATGCTGGATTTTGGTGAACCACATCCTGGGTACCCAGGGGATGTACCAGAGTAGAAAACCTTGTCCTTTTGCCATTTGAAAGGAAGATGTGAGCAGCCTCTTATTTTAAAATAATACTAATGATAATAAAAATAATAATTAAACAACTAAAATGCATTGGTAGTCAGTGACTTTTAAGTGATGTGCAATACTTAGATAGGTCTGTGTTTTAAGTGGTGTAAGGTTTTGACATCTGCAGAAGAAAATTTAAAGAAAAGAAGCCCTCTGTGAGGTGGATTTGGGAGAAAGGGAAGAGAGAGAGAAGGGACGGGAGGAGGTTTTCAGCTTTTTAATAGAGGTGAGTGAGACTTCTCTGGAGGGATGACAGAGTCATACAGGGGTTGGGGTGGATGGGATACTCTGAGCTGCTCTGGGTTAACAGGGAAGTTTCCATAAGCAGTGGGGAGCTCCAGGTTCTCATTAAATTCCTGAGCCAGATGACTCTGAGCATAGCTGTGCTACAGATGCAGCTCTAGCAGTGATATTATAAGGATTTGTTAAAAATGTGCTGGCTTGGACGACTGAGATACTGATTCCATTGCAGGGACAATGAACGTGCGCCAGGGTAGGCCAATGACAAAATGTGCTTTGCTAAATTGCATTTTATTTTACTATTGTTGGGTAGTCATGCTTTACTTTACCCCCTCCTTTAGCTAGTGAATACTCTTAATTGTGAGCATATCTCAGTGTCTTTGGTCACTCTAAATGACATTAAAATGTCGGTTTGCCTTTATTGCTCATTCAAGTCCTGCTCTTTGCAATTAAGATGCTACTAGAAATTTGTATTGATTTCTGTGTGGATTTTGTCCTTAGGACAGGGCATATCTTTGCTTAAATGTTACAGAATAAACCAAGGCAGTTTGTGTTCTTTAATACCAACAAATAGGTTATTGGGATTGTGTAACTCGTTACCTGGCGTGTAGTGAGAGTCTGGGAGGGATCCTGGCTAATCTTTGTGGCCAAGGACTCCAGCTCCATGGCAGGGAGGTGAATTCCCTCCTCCAACTGTCACAGGCAGAGAATTCCTTTAAAACGTAAAACTTCTGCTCGGTCAAGCTTGAGGAGAAAGTGCAGACTGCAGCTTATGCTTTTGATTTGTGAGTTGATTGTTAAACATAGAAATGGTAGGAAAAGGTTATGGCAGGGTGGTTTTGGGTTCAGTGCAACTGGTAGTGATTAATCCAGAGCAAAGGGATGCCACCCAATTGATAGGGTTCTCTTTTCTTGGCCTTTGGAAGAGCTTTCCATAGAATTTCTCAGCTGTGGTTAAAATTTGCCCATGCCAGTGTGGCTGGTGTGTTCATCCAAATGTTAAAATGAAACACATCCAATTATGGGGTCTATCAGTGGGAGAAAACACGGGGAGAATGGCAGCAGTTTATAAAAGCAGCCTCTGGAATTACAGAGATTGACATCTCAGGGAAGGCTACAGGCACAAAGCATACCTAAATAATGATCACTGGTTAAAAGGCATCAGTGCCTTGGAGATAAAGAACTGTTATAGATTGTAAAAGAGATTATCAAAATCCCTCAAACCAGACAGTGTTAATGATGCAGATCATGAAATGTGTGGTGACTGAGACTTAAGTGTGTGTTTTGATATAGATTGTACAATCACTCATCAAAAGCTTTAGACTTGTTGTTTTTTAAGAATGTTTTCTTTACTATCAGAATCAAATATGTCAGCTCTGCAATCTGTGGCAGGTTAATTGAAATGCAGTGAGAGTGCAAAATCTGAATCAAGCATGAGGTTGGCAAACTTTGTTCATCCTTTTACTTATGCAGAACTCTAAAAGTAACTGCTTAACTTGAGAGCTGTGGATGAAATGAGTGTGGTTTTCCATCTTTCCTTAGATAGGAAGGATTTGGGCCATAATGGACAAATTTAAAAGATGTCTTATTTGGCTGGATCGAGTGAAGAAATATTAGGAGATTGAGGAATGTCTTATTGTATTAGTGTTGTGGTTACTTTTCAGTATCCAGTGATAGACTTCATCAGACTTGAGTGAAATTCTGCAAGTGGCATGCCAGAAATACATCAAGGTAATTCTTGTTGTCTCCCTTTTCCTCAGAAATGCTTATTTAATTATATGTGATTGAATGTGGTGACATTTAATGCACATTAAAGGGAGGCATTTATGATGCTAGCTAAAGCAAAGGGTATTTTAGGTTCATGCTTAGTGAGCTGTTCTTGTTATTCTGCCAAATACGTGTGCACCTCTGCCTGTTAAAAACCTGTGCCACATCATGGCAGAGCTTCTAATTGGCTCCTGCCTTAAGATCGAGTGATATCTTCAGAGACTGTCAGCAGGAGAAAAAACCAACACCACACATGAATTTGTCTTTGAATTGCAGCTGAAAATGTTCTTTCCATCTCCTTAGCTGGACCTTTATTTCCTGTTGCAGTGGTCTCTCAGGGTCTTTAACTTTATTAGTTGTATGGGAACATGATGGCAACAAAGGATGGTTCAGATACCAGGATGATCCAACAGGTCCATGTATGCACAACACAGCCACAGGGGAATATGATAGGGCAGGAACTAAAAAGCTCCCTTTGCCATCAGAAAATCTCCCCACTTTTCAGTGGCATGAAGCTATGAAGGTGTTTGGGAGCATAACATATGCTTGGTACCCAACAGTATACTCTTTCTAGGTTTAGTATTTCATTTAAAAGCAATTTACCTGAATAAAATATGTATCATGGGTGAACACAGATGAGCTCTGTTAATGTATTCTAATTAACTTGCTAAAAATATTTTAAAATCTTAATAAGCTTAAAAAGAATTTCTGATGATCAGATGCAATGTTAATGAGCTTCATATAAAAACATAAGAAGGTAAAGCACATAGCTGATTGGCAGTTGCAGTGCTGTCTGTATACCTAACATTTTGCTTGGGCAAAAGAAAGACCTTTGGGTTAAAATTTATCTTTTGTCTTGGTAGCTAATTTGTCAAGATCTATTTCTAGAAAGCTTAATGAATGAAACATTAAAAAAAAAAAGAATTTGCCTGTTTGATTTGGGTGTAGTGGGAATTTTATTGCTTAATTATGACTTAAAAACATGCTAAGGACATTTATAATAAAGTATATATGTTCTTTGTGTGTGGGAGAATGTCCCTTTTCCTTTTATATATGCCATAAATCTCAGATTGTAGTCCTTTTTCTCTCCAGGCTATTAGGTTTCTGCAGACTGTATTTCATTCCTTAGCACCTATAGTTGCTTGGCAACAACATCCAATTTACATGAACCCAGCCCCATGAATGAACAGTTACCTGAAACCTTTCTGTGCAGAAACCCTGAGAAACCTAACACTTCTCCCATTTACTATGACAAGTATTAGGAAATTACTTCTCTCCATTCATTTTCCTGCAGACTTTGTTTTTCAGTTAAGGGGAACAAACTGTATTCTCTGTTTAGTTCTAGCCTGCCAGAGGTCACAAAATTAATTTATAAATAATCTGCTTGGAAAGATGGAGGCTTATATATAACAGAAGATTTTAGTAGTGCTCAGAGACCCAACTGGTACAAGTGGTCCCCAGTGCTGTGTTCTTTAGGTACAGAAAGAATGAAGTTCAGAGGAGTAAAGTAACTCACCACAGTAACGTAGAGAATGTCAGTGAGTGTGATTTTTTTTCTGTTAGTGAGTCTGGTATAGTTTTTATGGAGAAAAAGGAGAAAATGTTTCCTACTCAATGTATTTTCTTCGCTTCATGACAGTTGGAACTTAGTGAACAAACAAAATAAGCAGGTACACCCTCCTATCAATTCATTTTATTCTTGTGAAGTGCTTTACAACCTGTAGATTATTTCTATTGAGAGGAGTAGGAAGTATGAAAAAGAAAAATTAAGAAGAAACATTCTTCACCAGCTCTGAACACAAAACAGTCTTACTGGACTAGAAGATGAAGAGCTATTGGCAATATTGGTGGATGCCAAAATAGTTGTAATAATTCTTCTGAAAAATCTTGTAAAGAAAACACCCAAGTTGACTTGTTTGTAAGTTCTTTTCTGGTTTTCATCTGGCTTATCCTTTGCAATAATAAAATATTACTTGAGCCTTGACCTTTTATCTGTTGCATTTCCCAAGGCCTTCATTGATGTTGTTGATAAGATGCAAAGGCTGGTGTGGAGGGGAGCAGAGCAGAGCTGAGATCTAGCAGAGGCCTGCTTTGCAAATCTAGATCCCAAACTGATTTTTCCCCCAAGTTTGTGGTGGTTTGGGTTTCTCTAGAACCAAAATACATGGTAGCATATTCTTTCCTCTTGTCACTCAAATGGCATTCAAGGTCAGGTCATTTCACCCTGTGCCTTTTAATTATATCCTGTGGCTTCATGTAATGCTGAACTCGCAGCTCATTATTATTATTATTATATTTTCTCCTGCAGACATGTCTTGCTACTGATGCTCATACTCTGCAGATTAACTAATGCAGAATGGAATGCATTTGTGATCTAAGTAATGAAGAGGCCTTTGTTCTAATCCTGGTTCTTCTACTGATTTTGTGCGACCTTGGGTGGCTCATTTATCTCCTTGCTTGCTTTTCTCATTTTAACCTCCGATGGATGGTGTTATATGTTGATTTGCCAAAGTAATTTTCAATTTCCCTTAGAAGATTTGCAAGACTGAATATTGCTGCATGAGGACAAACAGTTTTTAAAAATGAAACGATGGGTTTTGTGTTGCTAAATAACTCGGTAGCAAGCATTATTTATTGATGTGTGATCTGTAAAGCCATGTGTGGTACTTACATCAGTTGTGATGGGCATTGGAGGGTGTATATTTTGCTAAGTTTCAAGCACAAATTTCTCATGTGTCAGAATATTTTGAGGAAAAACTGAGCTGTGCTGCACTGCTAACAACGGAGAACGTTGAAAAAAAAAAAAGTCATTTTTAGTCAATGGGGAATACCTAAAGCAGCAGTGAACTTTTAAAAAAAACAGTATCTTGCATGTTCCTGTCTCTGGCTGAATGTCTCATCTCCAGCCTGGGAATCAAGCAGCAGGAATTGTGAGTTTGCATTTCCAGGGTTCTCAGAGGCATTGGAATGTAGTTCAGTACAGAGCTCTCCAAACAGCCCCTGTGATGGAGAACACAGGACACCTGACCTCCTAGCACAGGACTCCACATAAGTCTGTTGTAGATAGAGACATACAAAGCTGGAACATTCTCCCATGCAGAAGTTCTCCCAGACAGTTTTCCAGTGCAAAGTTCTCTTTGATTTATCAGGAGTTTTCATAATCTGCCATTTTCCTGCTGAATATTTGGATGGGCAAACTGACAAAATGCAGTGTCAGATGCTTCTTGGACAGACATTTTTAATGCTCTTACCAACTGTGCTCTTTTTTGATAGTGGTTTCAGAGCAGAAGACATTTCTGCCAGGCACTCACAATAGACCAGCAGCACTAATCATCAGTGGTTTGTGGTCTTGAAATTGTGCCTTTTAATGAGTGGCAAAATCTAATCAGCTTATCAAAAAGAAATACAAGATGTAATTTAATTGTGGTCTATAAAGTGCCAACACGTGAAGAGGAAACCCAATTTTAATAGTAGTGTTTTAACTGGAAGGCTAAAGCCACAAAGATCAAGTGACTAGAAGTTTAAAGAATAAAAATATAAATTATGGGAAAAGCGCAGCCATTTAAAGGTATTAAATTTAAATGTACCAAACATGAAAACAGCCAGTAGACACAGTAAATTCTCTGTCACTTGGAATCCTTCAGCTGATGTTTTGTTTCTTTTTAAGGTTACTTTAGTTCAGTGAATACAGATCTGGGCTGGATGGTGGGGTCACTGTGTGAAAGTTGCAGATGGTCTACTCTGACCTTTTACTTTTTTTGAGTTGTCTGGAGGTAGGTTATTAAAAAACTCGATAGGACGACCAGATTTCAAATGCCCAGTTTGGATCTCCTCTAGATTTTGTTTTCAGACTAGTACCACCTGCTTCAGAACAGTTGTTTGAGAATCAGCTAATTTCCATATTGTTATTTGGTTCCATATTTCTTGTTTCTTTGCTAAAGAACAGGAATTCTGAATTGGAAGGTGAACACTACCAAGAGTCTACAGATAATTGTGGGAACATGGGGTAAATCATAGCAGGCTGTGCTTTGTTATGTTCAGCCTTTAACATAAAATAGGAGCCTTGGCTACTTTATGGATGTTTAGACAACTGCTGAATAGTTTTTGTGGTGATTAGTATTTTCCCCCAACACAGAGATCTTACAATATCCAAACTTTGGGTAACAAAAGAGGAAAACTTTGAGTGCTGAAAAAAAAATTAAACCTGATGTAGAACATCATGAACCCATTTTACCTTACTAATTCATAAAATATGTTACTTATTTTTTTCTTTAGGGAATTAATTCAGAACAAAGAGATTACCCAAGTTAGAGACAGCAAGGGTTTATTAAATTACTTCTAGTAACAATGTCTTCAGGAGAACACTTATCTTCAAATACATCTTCAGTGTTGACCAAACAGATTTTAAGTGTTCCTAGATTCATAGAAAGGCTTGGGTTGGAAGGGACCTTAATGATCATCTAGCTCCATTTCCCCTGCCATATCTTCCATCTCCTTCCTTAAAAGCTTTGGAGAAATATTTTTCCAAAATATTTAGCCTTCATCTACAAAAAAATTTGGTCTGAATCTGATGCTTTTTTTCCTTCCTGGCTAAGTTGTGTATTATTTTATTTTAATACATTACCTTTGGATTTTATCCCAGGCTTCATTGTAATATTCTGTCAAATAGAGACCTGTGTCTAAAAAAAAATAAAATAAAAAAAAATCACTGTGAATTGGTAAGCAATTCCAGCTCTGCAGTATTTCTACAAGAATTGCAAATATTTCAGAGGTCTCATTGCAAGTGTGTCAATGTGTATGTTATAACAATGTTATGACTATTGATCTGCTTGTTCCCAAAGAAGTCTTTACCACTCAAGTACCAAAGTTTTCCTTGCCATATAATTCTGCTGAAGTCAATGAAGCTGAATTGTCAGTGGAGTTGTATCTTGAGAAGACTTTTTTCCCTCTATAGTTGATCTTGGGCTGTGTGTATTTTTTGGGGTGATCTTCAATAATTTAAGCTGCTGCTAAGAAAAAAAAAAGTATGTATCTTTCTATGTTTATTTCTTTCTGAAAATCAATCAAGAAGGGGATGGATTTGACTCAACATTAAATTTTAAGTTAATCTCTGAAGTGAGCTGGGCTAAGAGGATTTTCATCTAGGTGACTTGGTGTCTAAGCTTCAGGTTGTGAAAAGTTTTGTCTTAATTGAAACAAGATCTTAGGAAAGGTAAATTTGGCATCCTTGTGAAGAATAATTTCTGCTATTGGAAGTATCTTGAGAACATAAGGAGATCTGTGACTATCAGTGGCAACATGACTCTTGGCTATGGATACCATTCCTATTCTTCCACTTAGTTGTGTGCACATCTTCTTCTAGTGGAATTATTCTTGCCTTGTGGCAGGGTGAGCATGAAGAATCATGCCTGGTCTCTCCTACATCATTGTAGAGACTTTATCTATGCAAGTAGCATAAATGTTGAGAATATTAGGCATATTTGTCATTGCTGCCGAGAAAAATTAGGGTTTTTTCCCCCCCTCTGTAGAATTACAGCAGTTTGATAGTTGCTTTACTACGGCAGCCTTAGAGGCTGATGATCAATTTTAGCTGTAAAAGTTGTTTTTATTCCCCAGGCACTGCATTTAAAAAATAAGAATAAATTCTATGGCTTGAAATTTTCTGAAATACATTTGAGCAACTCTCATTGAAATTAAAGCATGTTACAAAATATGAAAACTTCTTTGCTCACAGTTAAGAAAACAGCCAACCTCTATGGGAAATCTGGCTTTCTTTTCTTTGTAATAAATTAGCTGATGCTTCGATGTGAAAGTCAGAAACACTTCTAAAAAATGTTTTTTAATAGCTTTTATGATTTACCGTGTTGTTTTCAGAATTATAAAGGTGGCTTTGTGTGAATATTTAGCTTCAGTCTTGTAATTTATTTACTTGGGCTGTTGTATTGTTATATTGGCCCTGCTTAACCAATCTAGTTTCCTTTTATGATCAGGTAACTCATCTGATCGACGAGGGGAAACCTGTGGATGTAGTGTACCTGGATTTTAGCAAAGCCTTTGATACTGTCTCCCACAGTAAACTCCTGGTGAAACTGGTGGATTGTGGCTTAGACAGGTTTACTCTGTCCTGGGTTAAGAATTGGCTGGATGGCCGAGCTCAGAGGGTGGTGGTGAATGGAGTCACGTCCAGTTGGAGGCCGGTCACCAGTGGGGTCCCTCAGGGTTCAGTGTTGGGGCTGGTTTGTTCAACATCTTTATTGATGACCTGGACACGGGGATGGAATCCGTTATTAGTAAGTTTGTGGATGACACCAAGCTTGGAAAGAGTGTTGATCTGTCAGAGGGAAGGAGGGCTCTGCAGAGAGACCTTGACAGGCTGGAGAGATGGGCTGAGTCCAATAGCCTGAGGTTTAATAAATCCAAGTGCTGGGTTTTACACTTTGGCCACAATAACCCCATGCAGAGTTATAGGCTGGGGNCTGTGTCCAGTTCTGGGCCCCTCAGTTTAAGAAAGATGTTGAGCTGCTGGAATGTGTCCAGAGCAGGGCAACGAGGATGGTGAAGGGGCTGGAGCACAAGCCCTGTGCAGAGCAGTTGAGGGAGCTGAGGTTGTTCAGCCTGGAGAAGAGGAGGCTCAGGGGAGACCTTATTGCTGTCTATAACTACCTGAAAGGAGTTTGTAGTCAGGCGGGGGTCGGTCTCTTCTCTCAGGCTCCCAGTGACAGGACGAGAGGACACAGTCTCAGGCTGCATCAGGGGAGGTTCAGGTTGGATATCAGGAGAAACTTTTTCACAGAGAGAGTGATTTCCCATTGGAATGGGCTTCCCAGGGAGGTGGTGGAGTCACTGTCCCTGGATGTGTTTAAGGATAGGTTGGATGATGAACTTAGGGACATGGTTTAGATGGTATAAATGATGGATTGGTGTTGATTAGGTTGTTAAGTTAGGTAAAAGGTTGGACTTGATGATCTCTGTGGTCTTCTCCAACCATGTTAATTCTGTGTAATTCTGTGGAAATTAAAAAAAAAAAGGAAAAGGAAAAAAAAGTGTGTGTCCCAGTTTATATTACTTGTGTCTCGATCAGGTAGATATTGTCTAGTATGCTGAAGGCTGGTTTGTGGAAGTCTTTTGTTTCTCTGTTATGAAATACTTGGAGATAGGAGAATCACATGCACAGTGAGGTGGGAGCAACAAGTGTCTTTGGACTCAGTCCTAGAACCCACAGGGACATAAAAGGTACTCAGTACCTTTTGCTTTTTCATATTTAAAAGGATACAGGCAAGAGAAACCTTTTACCATCATGGGAATTAAATTTCAGTGTTTTTATATGAATAAAGAAAGCATGAATTTTGGAAGAGTTAATAAGAAAGAAGGATGATTTTGGAACTTTTGTTTGATAAATGGGACAACATAAGCATACATTTGTGTTTTGTTTTTTCTTGAATAAAAAGCTGGCAAATACTTTTTTTGAAATTATGGTGTTTGGAGTTAATCAGAGAAAAGAAGGAGGGGCTGATACTTTTCTTGTTGCTTGCAAATTGTAAATTGCAGTTATTTGCAATCATGCTTATAACTGGCATGGGTTCATGTGCATAATCAGCTGCTTTTCCAATGCATGTTCTATTGTTCTGTTTTATTTATGGATTCAGTTGTGATGAGAAAGACATTATGGAATTGTTCAGATGAAGCCCTGGAAATGCATTTTAGGAGTTTTGAAAGTCAGTGAGTGTCTCAAGTTTGGGGTGCAAACCAGGACTGTGGGCAGCACTGGATATTTAGATGAAAAAGCTGAAGAGTTTTCAGCCTCAAAATGTAAGGTCAAATTCTGCCTTTGGACTTTGGAGTGCATGAACCAGCAAAATTCCCTTCTGACACAGACAATGTTACTGTCCAGTTGAAATATAACCAGATCCCAAAGCCCTGAGATCAGGAATCATCCCATCAATTTCCAGACCTGTTACCAGTCTGGTCTGACCCACTCCTGGTGGAACAGGAGGCTGAATTATTACTTCCAGTCTCCTTGCACAAATGATGTGGCAGCAGACTTCTGGTGCTAATTATCAGTGCTAACCTTCTGATTGGTAAAAGTTTGCTTATATAATTATTTCTCTTGATAGCTACATTTATCATCCTAGAATCATAGAATACCCTGAGTTGGAAGGGACTCACAAGAATCAGTAAGTCCAACTCCTGTCCTTGCACAGGAGCATTCCCAAGAGTCCCACCACGTGTCTGAGGGCATTGTTCAAGTGCTTCTTGACTTCTGTCAGGCTTGGTTCTGTGATCACTGCCCTGGAGACCCTGTTCCAGTGCCCAACCCCCTTCTGAGTGAAGAACCTTTTTCTAATATCGCACCTAAACCTTCCCTGACACAGTTTCATGCTGTCATTGGTCCTGTCACTGGTTGCCACAGATAAGAGATCAACACCTGCCCCTCTTCCACTCACAAGGGAGTTGTAACTGCAGTGAGGTCTCCCCTCAGTCTCCTCCAGGCTGAACAAAACAAGTGACTTCAGATGCTCCCTGTATGGCTTCTCCTCTAGATCCTTCAACATCTTCATGGCCCTTCCCTGGATGCTCTCTGTAGCTTTATATCATCCTTATACTGTAGCATGCAAAACTGCACATGGGACTCAAGTTAAGGCCACACAAGCATGGTTATTTGCCAAGACCTTTAGAGGGGATGTTGGACTGGTCAGGAGAGTCACCTTGTCTTACAGGTTCCAGTCTCTCACTTGCTGAATCCACTAAAGCAGCTCTCTTTGAGCCTTCACTTTATAAAATGTTTGGTTTTCCCTCCACTTTTGGTCTTAATCTTCTTAAAAAGATTCCTTTTCTGGGAAGGCATCAGTTTGGTATTTGTAAATATACAATGATGCAGGACTTCAGTCTTTTTGGGACCACTGTCAGTGCTGAACACATATCATAGTAATTTCCCTCTTTTCTCTCTGACAGATTTTTTATTTTCCCTATGTGCCTTTGAATGAAAGCAATATTTTGGCTGAAAGGAAGAGCAGGAGATGAACTTCAACATCATTCAATTCTTGCTGTATCTCTGCAAAAGGCAGAATCTGTATTTTTCTTTGCATAATAACATACACAGACTGTGCTGACTTCTTAGCCTTGTGTGGGAAAGTGCCTTATGCTCAGTCTTCCCACATAAGAGAACTTCTTTACCTGGGTCTCCCCCTCTCCTCCTGTCCAGTGGGAATCATTATTTTAACTCAATTTTGTTAGTTTAGTCACCATGTTCCCAGTAGAGAATAGATCTCTAGAAGATGTTCATATGGCAGGACAACACTGTGCCACCTGCAGCTGCAGACACTTTCTAGATAGGGTTAAAATTCACTATCAGCTCCCTAAAAAATAATTAGTTTTTCAATGGGAAGGAAATAAAATGGTTGGTTAGGTACTATGCAGGGAGCTTTTAATTAAAAGATGTTTAAACCTGATTCTCTCAAATGTCAAAGAATTGAAATCACGAATTATGTTTGCTACAGTTGTTGTTGCTGGGTTTTTTTAGTAATGCTGTAAAGTTCTCTCTATGCAGAACTGTAGGGGATGGATGGTAGCTCCTGACAGATTCAAACACAGCTGGCTGAGAACACTGCTGGTGATGGATGAACAATGTCTCTGTTAATGCCCCTGTATACATAAATGATGGGCTTGTTTTATTTATTTATAAGATGCATCCAATTACACATCTCAGAGCAAATGTCCACTGTTCAGTAAAGCAAACAATATTGACATTAAAAAGACAATTCCTGAAATCAGTTGATCAATGCATTTCCCTCACTCTTCAGAGAGAGACTCAAATAAGAGGTAACCCTTAAATTCAGCAATTTCAGCTAAGTTCTTTTGAGACCTAATCCTTGTTCTGTAAGAAATCACTGAAACTCAACCAAGGATGCTGTTGTTTCTGCTCTGGCCCCACACAGAGCACCAGGATCACTCTTCCACATGGCCTGGATGGATCAGCCCCACCTGTGGAGCAAGACAGATTCTGTTGTCAGACAGGGATGGCTAAGGGTCACTAGGCTGTTACCTACTGGGATGTGTTTTGGTGAGGCAAACCATCCTAATTATTCGAAGTGGAGGAGAGTGAATAGTTTTGCCCTTCATGTAGCTTCACCATAGGGTTTTGGGGTGTTTTTACAGTGTATCTGTTCATGGTTGTACTTATGAGTGGATCCAATTTAGAACTAGAGGTGTCCAACCAACACTACAAACTTCACAGTGTAAATTCCTTTAGTTTCTTTTATCAAGTAGGTTATCTATATTCTGAAATAATTCTTAGTATTTTGCTACAAAGAATTAGTCTGGATTAAGGTGGGTGTGCAAATAATCAACTAAACACCTTTAGACTTGAAATCTGGTTTGTCCTCTTAGAAGTCATCTAACTCAGCTGATAGTAGGGTGGTTTGTATTGAATACCTATTGCACTGTAAATTCACCTTCTCTTTTCTGATGGTTTATATAGAATTGCCCTGAATTGCAGTTATGGCATAAATTGATAATGTAGCCAAACCCTGAATGTTCTGACCTAGCAGGGAGTGAGTCTCTCATGCTTTCCTCAGTTCTGAATGAAAACACGTCACCTGTTACAAGGGTGCTGGAGACAGACAGAAAGCACAGATCAGCCCCACCTGGCCTATCAGACACTCTGGCAGGGAAAGCAGACAGCAATATATTCTGACAGAGCTCTGAAATGTTGGGAAAGCTGTGGAGCAGAAGCCCCAAGACAGAGGTCTGGCACACAGATGGAAGTGCAAGAAGCAGCTGAGCCAAGATATGTCTGCTGTTCTCACAAGGGTGGTTGCTGTTTGGCTTTGCCATTTTCATGTTGTCCATTGTTCTCTCCTCATGGTGGGGGCCCAGCAGTGGATTAGGCCCCTTTCCAGAGGCACTGGAGAGCAAGTGTGTCTCTTGGTTTTAGCTGCTGTGAAGTGTAGCCCATATGTTTGTTTCTCATTCTGGCTTGCTGGCTGTCTCTGAAATGTGGTATTTTCATGTTGGGTACGGTAGTTCTGCAAGAATTTATACTTGCAACAAGGTTTATCAAGACAGAATTGTGACTACTAGGCAAATCATTTAGAGTTTGGTATGGTTTCTAGGAACAGAGGCTTGCTAGTTATTTTTCACTGGTTTCTGTGCTATTATGTTGTGATAATCTTGGCAGGAATCTGTCACTCCGTGTTGGTATAATTGAAACTTGTTTTCCCTGAGGAATCACTCTGCTGTTTGTTTTATTTGTTTACTGACATTGACAGAGATCCTAATGGCTTTTAAAACCCAATTTGTGCATCACTGAATATCCTCCAAAGAGGAAAATAAAATTAAGTTTATCAGTAAAGTAGGGTCCCCTATGCAATGCTTTGTCTGGGTCTTAGGCTCCACCTGAGCACCCAGATGGGGGTCTGAAAATGGCATGGTGAGCTGCATCTTCTGATTACTTCTAATTTTTCCTTCAGGGCTTTTGTCATTAAGATGCTTGAAAGATAAATGGCAATAAGTTATTTCAGGCATCAGTGTAAGTTGCCCAGCTTTGCTTTGTGAGAAATAAATTATCTTTAGCTTTTATTAAAAAGGAAGTTAAGATAACAGAACAATAACTACAGAAATTTCCCTTTTGGGAGGGTATAAATGATGGTATCACTTATTATTGTCATAAATCAGGGTAATTAAGTGTTTAGATTTTTTTAAATGTATGATATCAAAGTATTTATGCATTTGTTTTGTTTTAAGCCTTTGAAGAATTTAAGTGAGGTCTTTTGAACTACTCATGTACATAATGCCTTGCTGAACTGTGATTATGGATAGATGTGTGGCTTGTTGCACACCATCCTGCAAAGGAGCATGCACACAAATAAATGATGAGGCACAGGACAGACATTTAGGAATGTAGGAGAAAGGGTGGGTTTCCTTAGAGACTAAAGAACACAGGATAATTTTTTTAACACCCCTAAAGCTGTGGGTTTGTACTGGATAATGATTCCATTTTTTTTTTTTATTTTCTTGAAGTGACTTAGACCACCTGTAATTACCTTTTGACACATTTCCTTGTCATTGAGGTGCATAGGGATTGCCCAGGTTTCAGTGAACTCTGACTGTGAACGTCTCGGGGAGATAAGTTTGGAAAATACTGCTGATTTTAAAGGTTATCTGTCAGTTTGTATATATACAGCTATGAGCAAAACCAATCTGACCTCAAACCAGAGCTGTAATATAGTAACACTCTGCCTTTCTTGCCATGTATCTCCTTTGCAAATCTCTCTGACTCTGATAGCATCATCATCATAATAATAGATCTGCAATATTTATGTTGCCTCTTCTGAGGAAGTGTCCTAATGTGCCTAAGAAAGGTGGGTAATTAGTGTTATCTGCTTTTTTACAGAAGGTAAATTAGAGGTACAGAGAAAGAACCCTGACTCCCATCTCTGTGTTCTCATTGCTTGTTCAATAGTACAAACCTTGACAACATGCACTTTCAGTCTGATTTATGTTTTTTATTGCATTGCAGTGCCGAGAACAAGGATTTTGGCTACTGGTGGTGCATCCCACAATAAAATGATCTTACAGGTAAAAATTAAATCCTTTGAATGGAACTTTTAATTACATCTTCATTTTTATTTTGCTGTACTGAATCCAAATGACTGCAGCTGCATAGGAAGGTGTGGATATGGGATTGTGAATCTGCTGCAGGTTTCTGGGGCTTTTCTTCAGGTTTTGTATGGAAACCTTTAGTCCAGTGCTGATTTTATACAGAACTGAAAGGGGTTTTCATGCTTGACTAGTTTTATGAATGTGTATCTGAAGCACAGGTGTTTTCCAGGTCTTATCACTTACATCATATCAATCAGCAAAGAAATCAAGAAGAAACTTCCTATATATGTTATTTGAGATTTTGTCATTCAGGTCAAAGTTGGATCATGGATTAAGATGAATATTATTTAAGATAATATGTTGGTGTCAAATACTCAAAAAACCCAACCCCAAACAAAGAAAACCCCTCATACAATCTCTAACCCCTCCCATTCTGTTACTTATCAGCATCATGTCATACACTGGGAGGAGGTTACACTTCTGTATAGTCTGTTCTCTCTCTTCCCACCTTCCTCTTCTGCTGTTGTTGCTGCACATCCAGCCTGGTTAGGATCCTTCATCCACCTTCTTGAGAAATGAGTACTGTGTGCTCTCTGTTTGTGCCCACTGAGATTTGTCAAAGTCTTGCTCACAAAAAGTGAGAGGCTTCTCACCTGGCTTCTGCTAGCACAGAGCCAGACATCTGGATTGGGATTCATCTCGCCCAAATCCACTCATCTGGGATGTGATGTCTGTTTGCAATCTGTCAACTGTGTAACAGCCAGGGGAGATGCCGTCAGTTGCAGTGCAAAGGAAACCGGATGGTGCTTTCACTTAACAAATGTAAACGTCTCCCTCCGGGTGAGCCAAAGAGCTCTCTGGACTCCAGAGATTGCTGTGACAAGCTTCAACTTCCCCTTCAACTTCAGCTACAGGCTCCAACACTGACCTGGAGGTGGGCACGTACACCAAAAGGCACTTTTCTGAATATCGGACCAAGCCTTGTCAGTGACGTTAGTCAGCAGAAGGTGGATTGTTTTCTGGCCATGCCAATCCCCTTCCGTCAGCCCAAGAGAGTAGAGGGCAGCCTCAACTACACGCCATGCCTTTTGACAATTCAAATCAGAGGAAAGGAAGGTTCTGTGCACCACAAAACTTGATCTGGAATAAACAGAGTTTGAAAAGCAAAAACCAAAAGGCTGTTTCTCGTAAGACAACATGTGGCTGATTGGGGAACAGCAAATTTGGCATGTTTTGCCTGCAGATGTCACTTCTCTTCATCTGCTTTGGTTATTTTGTCTAATGACTTGACGTTGGAAAATTAACTGATAGGTTAATTGCTTAAAACCTTGGTCCTTACAGAAGTAATTCTGCTAAGAATACATCAGGAAAGAGATTGGATTCATAGATGAGTTTGTTTTTAAAGCTGTGTTTCCAGTTTAGGTGCCAGGAGGATCTCCTTGCTGTGAAATGAAGGCAGAGAACTGAATGTTCTTACAATGTGTAATTTAGCAACATATGGAACTGAAAAATCACGGGAATGGGAGAGTGGTGGCTAGGGTGCTTGTTTGTCATGTATAACAATTCAGCTGGTTTTAAAACTCATTAGAAGTGTCTTAAAATAATATGATCAATACAGTGTCATTCACTTAATTCAATCAGTGGTTAATTGGATCTTTCTTTTTAATTTAATCAAAACCTCAGAAACCATATCAGTTGCATGAAGAATAACAGCTTCCACTCTTATCATGGTCAATTTTGGATAATTTGTTCCAGGGCTACAAAAGACTATCATTTAATTAATCAACATTCAGTAACTCCTATATTTTACACTGCATAGGAGGCAACTTAGGCAAATCTGTTAAAAAAATTTAGTAGGGCAGCTTTCTCCACAGCTCTGGGAAGCTTTTTATAACATATGTGGTGCTTGATTAATGACCCTGTGAAACACTGAAATATTTTAAACAGTAAAACCTCTAACAGTTTTCTTTTAAAATTATTTGTGAGAGATACTACAGGTTCAAATGATTCACCAAATATATGAACTTTGAATAATTTAAATTTTATAATCATGTGTAATCAGTCATTATTTGTAGTATTACAGCACTTATTAACATTCAGTATAGAGTACATCTGCATTGTATCAGACTCTGCAGAGATGCAAGAAAAAAAATTCTCGTTGTCCAAAGGCTTTCACAATTGAAGCTTAAGACAAGAAATACCTATTAGAGATGGGATGAAGAAGCAGATGGGGAATGTGTTGAAACAACATGGTAGTACTGGCTGGCAGGATGGGCAGTGGAACCAGTGCTCTGTGACCTTATAATTCCCAGAGGGTTTTTTAACAGATGCCATGATTAATTTTTCATTTGTCCTTTAGCATTGAAGCTCATGTGTTGCTCAATGCTTGCTTGCAAGTGAAGTTAGGCAATACTGACTTGGCTGTCTTACCAGAAAGAGAGCATTTTAAGTGTATAAACTCAGGATTTCACTGGATTCTAGTTAGGAGCCAGCCACTTTTGTTGAAAATGATGAAAATCAGTGATTTCCAAAGGCTTTGATTTGCAACTTCTCTAGAAACTTTCAGAGAAAGAAGGAAAATCCGTTAGAATTTTCACATGCTATGTTTTTCTGATACGGATTGAATTTTTAAGTCATCTTTTATGAAGCCCTGGGGCCCATAATCAGTAGGGTTGTAAATTCTAGGATCAGGATTGTCCTGGACATTCTGGCCTTATTTTAGACTCAATTGCATGGATGTAAGCTGGGTGAGACACTTTTCCCTTTGGCAAAGGTAATAAACCCAGCACAAATTATATCTGAATCATTGCCTGCTTCTTGTGTTGCTCAGCCCAAGGGGCACCTGCAGTCCTAGAAGTGATGATACCAAAATGGAAAGCATTTGTTGACAATGTTTTTGGAAGGGAGTTATTGAGCCTTCCATGTCCCTATCCAGAAATATCTTAATTCTTTCCCCTTCTGTATTGTTTTTCTCAACCTACACTGTGGGGAAGAGCACATGTACTCAGTGGATATGAGATGCCTGGTGTTGATTCAAATGCAGACTGATGTGTGGTCAAATAGCTTTAGTATCTGTTGGATATAATTACAAATTCTTTGCCTGTAAAATTTTATTTTTATTGCTCAAGCCAAGAAAACAAGTGCCTCAATGCATCTTCATAGATAAGGATCTCCCAAATACAGAAAAACTCTGGTAAATGTAGAGACTGTGTAACCAGCTCCTGTTTCATTCTTCCTACTAATCTTAATATGTCAGGAATAGTAGAGGTAAAGAAGACAGGCTTAGCAGACCTTCAGATAGCTGGATATTTATTTTTATCCAAGCTTAGAACTGAGGAGCCTTAATTGGTTCTTCTTTCTTCCTTCCCACTTGAGTCAGCCATAATAACCATGATGGAAGAAAACAGGCTCCAGTTGTGGGTCCTGAGCAGGTCTCCTTGCCCTGATGGAAGCCTTTGGCATGGGCTGATTGTGTGGGCTTTTGTGGGAGATGATGCTTGAACCCAAGCTCCTTTGAACTTGTAATCAAGAGAGAAATTGTCTTTATTTCCTGTCTGTAGTTGCATTTCTAGCTCATAGTTACCAATACCCTCTTGTGTGACAAGTTCAGGACTCATTTTTCCTGTGGTACTTCTTTCCATGGGTTCCCAAGGGCTTGGCTGGGGCGTATGAAAGTTACTAAGCAGTGATAGCAGATCCCTTGTCTTTCATGGACCTGTGTAACCAATGCTTTGACGCTTTTCAGGTCCTGTCTGACGTGTTCAATGCGCCAGTGTACACCATTGATACCGCCAACTCCGCGTGTTTGGGAAGTGCTTACAGAGCAATCCATGGTAAGGCTGCAAGGAGATAACTTGTGAGCAGGCAGGGAATTTAATTTCAGTTGGTTAATGCTTGGGATTAACGTTAATGAAAAGGAGGAGAGAGTAAATCTGTGTGTATCTGACTAGAAGGTCACTCAGGTCAAAGAGGGGGTTTTGCCCTTAATACACTTGGATAAGGCTCAAGAATAACATCTACATAATAATTCTAAGTCTGGTGACTGCTTCTCAATCAAGGGATAGGGTGTGGAAAGTGTTGATACTGTTCAGGGAAGGTTTAGAACCTTAATGTTTTGATTGCAACCTTCATGGAAGAATACAACCGACTCAAGGTGCTGGTGTAGCCTGCTGTCAGTTTGTGGACTGGACTGTAAACTGGGATGCTGAAGTGGTCAAACCAAGCAAAAGGTCTATCCTAGCAGAGAAGATCAGTGAGGGCAGGGACAACAGGACAAGTAGTTTTGCTGGCTAAGTAAATGTTATTAACCTTATATTTATATTCCAGCTTTTAAACATCAAGTTGAAGGATATGCAACATGTCCTGGGCTCCATGTACTTTCTCCTGTAAAAGCATAAATCTTGGGATACTCCAGTCATTTTGCTTGCCATACTACATCACTCACTGTAATGCAACAGTCTGAGCCCTAGATTTAAATTGTTAATTAACTTATTAATGCACATGTGTAAGGGTGAA
Source organism: Serilophus lunatus (assembly GCA_013399895.1). Taxonomy (NCBI): domain Eukaryota; kingdom Metazoa; phylum Chordata; class Aves; order Passeriformes; family Eurylaimidae; genus Serilophus; species Serilophus lunatus. Next base: position 1,027,342 of record VXBA01005448.1, read on the forward strand.
CCATCCACTATTTAAGACTTAAATCCCAGGCATGACATTCTCTTCATGTAGCTGTAGTATATTACAGCTAAAAAATGTCTACCAAGGAATATGTTTCAACGTCTGAAGTCCTTCTTTATGTCAGCTTTTGTTAGCTTCAGTTTATCTAATTAGAAGCTTTAGGTTTTGGACCTTAAGACATGGGTAACTTCTCTATGAGTTCATGTAAGATCATGGAATTGCAACAAGCATGGAAAAGATAATATCAGCCATCAGGAAAAATCAGCCAAGTTTTAATTTTAGAAGCAAATTCTGCTGTCACATTATAGCATCTGAAAACTACATGCTCTCTTGCATTTGGAAACAGAACAGAAAATTACACAGCCAAAACATGAGTTGGTGTGTTTAATGCACACAGCATGTTCTCCTCTTTATTTCCTAAAAAGGCACAGGAGTTCTGTCAGACAAAGTACCCTTTTCAGGACAATGGACACAGCACTGTTCAGTTATCAGTATGTTTTAAGCCACAATGGGACCATTTTTGCACCTTGGGGGTCAAGTTTCCAAGCTGTTCTTCTCTGTACTCAAACTTTGCCTACTGGTTCAGAAGTCACCAGAATCTTCCCAGCACCTAATGCTGCAGGCAAATTCCTTGTCTGTGAATGCACATGAAATGTGGAGCCGTCATTAAGGTTTGTGCAGATATTTTGTGTGTGTGTGAGATGTGCATTCCCTCTGCCACTTTGGCATATCAAACGTGGAGGCTTGGCTGACAGAGCGTTTGAGTGAAGATTTCAGATGCCATGCTGATGGAGGGACTCCTTGGCTCAGGTCCTCTGCCAGCCAAGCCCCAAGGGCTGCTGTATGTGTTTCTAAATGGCATTTTTGATTGATGCTTTCAGCTGACTCACTCTTGGCCAGGCAAAGGAGTGGAAGAAAAGTGAAGACTTGCTAATATAAATGAAATGCTGATGGCAAGGGCTTTTTAATAACATTACAATGTACATCTGCAAGTGGAGTGTTTCACAGTTAGCCTGGGGTTCTTAGCAGGTGTACAAGGAGCTCCCGAAATGCTGTAGTAGCAGGACTATCTTATTATTACGCTTCCTTAGATATAAATATTATATTTACTTTAGTAATTTGTAGCATATTTTCTTGAAAGTGTTTTCGCTTCTCTTCCTTTTTATGTTTAGTCACATTTTGTCCTTGAATCCCTTGCTTCCACATATTTTCACTGCTGTTTACCCTATTGTTGTAAGCATAAATAATTACTGATATTGTTGAGTAGCATTTCTGCTGCTTACCTATTCCCCAGAGTACCAAGTGAGTGATTGGCAAAAACTCAATCACACAGCCCCCCCCTTCCCAGGCTAGTGCATAGGAATGTAAGATCTGCCATTTATCCTTCAATCCTGAATGCTGACCTGACCAGGGAGGATCAATATAATGTATTAATTTGCCAGAGAGTCAAGGCACATCCCTTATCGTGTTTTTTTTTGCATTGATCACGATTGTGATTCTCATTGCAGGACTTGTAGCTGAAAGGAATGTGTCCTTGGCTGATGTTGTGAAATCAGCACCAGAGCTCAGATTGGCTGTTACACCCACATCTGGGGCTGAGGAGGTGAGCAAGCTTGGGAATGTCATTTTTCTTTTCATTTCTTGTCTGCTTCAAAATGTGGTGGCTTACTAATTCGTCTAGTAAAATGGATTACTTTAAGAAACACTTTGTTACACAATTCTTATTCCTTGTTGTAAAGACAGATTTGATTTTGGGAAATCTTTAGTGTTGTAATGTTGTAATAATTTAATTCCTCCATCCACGCTTGTGAGAGGAAACTTCCCTAACAGGGTATGACCAGACAGCAAAATCTGTTCCTCAAGGGAAAGAAAAAGTTATAAAATATGTTGAATTTGGGTACAGGTCAGTCAGGCTGTAACTGACAAAACAGTCTTGGTTTGTTTTCAGAAAGCAGCAAGGAAAAAGAGGTGGTGGTCGTGATGCTTTCTGGCCTCTTGGAAAATATCCCCCAAAATCCTTCATGTCAGATCATAAACAGTGGTCAGTAATTGTACATATAAATTTGTAGCTCCCACTTGGAAAACATGCCAAATGGGAGGATTCAGTAGGCACAGGTCTTTGGTAAGTGCCCATCCTGTGAATTTCAGAGGCTTGTGCTCTATGGCCCACATAGATAAAGCAAAAGAGATAGTAACTTTGGCTAACTATATGATTCCAGCCCTTGTAAAACCAAGGCAGGAGTCATTGTCTCAGGCTCTCCAGGGCAACCCTGCACCTCTCGCTATCAGGTGCCAAAGGCTTTAGTTTACAGCAGCTTTGGAAACACAATGTGCAATAATAAATAAACAGTGCAATATAGCAGCATTCCCAGAGAACATAAGTTTAAATAACAAAGGTGAATCTGTCTTCAGCTGTGCTAAAACTTCTTTTACATCAACACAGCCCTACACACTCTACCATTTATGAGATTTGGACATGCCCTAACTACAGGCAACAAGGTTTAAAAGCTTTTATTTAAACTGGAAAATTAATGATCTGCCAAAACTACTAACTCCCAGCTACATGTGTAGTGGAGCACCAGATATCATCATGAGTAATAATAGAAATGATCATGCTGCATTGTGCCTGCCAGCAAATTATTTAATTATTAACTGAGATGGAGGAGCTCGGTAATCGAATAGAAGTCCCCTTCAGAAATATTAAGACATTGAATAATTTAAACTTGATTGATCTGATCTCATTTACTCAACCTTCCCCCCTCATTTTAAAAGATAAAATAATTAACAGCAGTGGCCTGTGCCATGTGTGTTGCAGCAGAAGCTTTCTGCAGGGAACACACTACAGGAGCAGATCTCTGGTGTCTGATTCAACCTCATGTTGCTGCCCCCAAAATGGTGTGTTCTGAAAAGCTGCCAGGCTGGCTTGGATGGAGGTGGAGAGTGCTCAGACACCTGCTTTTTTTCAGCTGTAAAACTCAAGGACAGGGAATACAGCTGTCACTCACAGAGGCCTTGCAAGCACCTTCTACCCCTGGAGGGACCAAGCAAACCCGACTGGAAAGATATGGTGGAATTCATCTACCTCTTTCTATTTTACTGTTTGCATAAAATGGCCTGGAAGCTAAAAGAGTTAATTATCTCCCTGTCTGTACTTTTCTTCTTTTCCATATGGTTAGACCTGGCTCTCAGCACATCTTATTATTGGTTTTAAATGATGTACAGCAGTGAATTATTGCCCCAGTAGATAGGACTGAATGAAGGATAGGGAAGGTAGTGGCCAAACAGCATGAAAAGGAATAAACCATTCCTTCTCTTTAGCTTAGCTTTCCAGCTTCATTCCATTAAAAACAGCTTCTTGCAATTACATATTCCACATAATTTCTTTTTTCTTCCTGTCTTATAATTTTGCAGTTGATGGTGGATTCCCTGGCTAGTTTCATGGCTGTGAAACTGCAGAAAGCCAGAGGGCCTGTCAGTAATACAGTGTGTTAGCATGAACAGTGCAGTAAAAATTCATAATGCAATGAGTCAGTTTGATTCTGTTTTTTACAGAGCCGCATCTCCCTGTCCATCCAATTTCATTCTGTTGAGGTTAGAGCCTTTCACTTAAATGATAGTTCTTTTTATAAACTTCAAAGTCATCCTGAGGATAAGTTCTGTCTTTCTGAGGAGCTCTTCTGAAAGAGTCTGGCTCACCAATGTGAAATTCCCTGGACCACTTCTTTACATTTTTTGGACGGCTACAGCTAGATCTTGGCAGGGTGGAGAAAAAACAGGTCATAACACAGCAATCTGCTCTGGTTTCATCCTTTCTTCCTGGTATAGGTTGGAGACAACATGTGTTAGATCGTTGGAGAGAGGAAAGCCTCCCATAGTCAGAGGTCAAATGCGACAGTTTGATGTAGCTCCTTCATTTTCGAGGCTTATTCATGCAGCAGGGGTTTCCAGGAACCAAAAATGCAAAAAATGTTTCTTTGATTGCTGAGGGATCATTTGTGATAATGAATGTGATTCAAAAAAGTCAGGGCAGGGGACACAAAGCAGCTCTTCTGGTTCAATTAAACTGATGGGCAGGTAAAATAGAATAAAGTCACAAGATGAGGAACACAGAGCTTGTGATGGGAGATGAATTAGTAGTTAGTGGATACTGAAGTCTCAAAAGTTCCAACTTGTCTGGCAAAATGTGACTTTATCCTTTAACAGACCATTCTGCTTTGAAGAGACCATTTCAAATAGGATAAATCCCTCCCTGAGGCTATGACCCCAAGTCTCTCAGCTAAACCTAATTTCCCAGTATTTTTTGTAGTGTGTGGGTGTTAATTCGAGCTTGTTTCTAATTCTGCCAATGCCCAAATGGGTCATAAAGTGTTCTGGTGGTAACCACTGTGCTGATAATCCTTGGTCAACCAGGGCAGCTCAAGACAGACATCTGTGGGTTAACCCGAGGAGTCCTTCTTCCCTATTTTGAGAGTAGCAAAAATTAAATAGTAGTCACCTCACTTCTTTGGAGCCTCCTCTCTCCCCTAAGAGAAAGATTAATCAGAACCACTAAGCACGACAAAAATAATCAGGAGATTCTAGAGCAATAAATATATGTTAATGGACAGAAAGAATCTATTATTCCAGCATTACAATTCAGATCTATTTTAGTAATCTATTAAAACAGAGATAGTTGGCTAGTTGATTAATTAAGCAAAAGAAAAAAAACGAGAGAGAATGTGATTATCTGGAAGTTGGTCACTTGTATTTGTACAAATTGTGAACCTTGATGTAGTGTCAGATGGGTTGTGATATTGTCCTGGGGGTTTCGTAGGGAGAAGGCACAGTGCAGTTCACTATCTCTGGCTGATTTTTGATTGCATTATTGACTCTGCTGAGATGTATTAATCCTGCAAAAATTCCAGAAGGGAAAATGTAAACCTAACAGATTTTCTTGACTTTGGTGAATTGCCTTGTAAGTAAGTGGATTTATAGAAGTGACCCTATTTCCCAAGAAGGTTATAATGACCGATTTATTGATTTAAAATAATTATGTTTTGTTGAGTTAGATTTTGGAGGGGGGAAGTTGTTTTCGAGAATTGCTTCAGGTAGGTAATTTAGTGCAAAGTAGGTAATAATAATACAACCACAAAATACAATAGGTATTGATGGGAGTTTGATTAAGGTGATTTGTGTAGCCAATCATTTTTTTGACCTATTCAACTGATTAAGATAGGCTTGGAGAATGGATATCTGAAGTAAATAAAGTAACTGTTTGAGTGTGGTTCCTTGGAGAAGTCTTCAGAGTATTTCACAACACTGTTGTATTCTTCTGCTTTATACGTATTCTTTCTGTGTTAAGAAAGGTGAACAACTGCTATGATTTGAAAAACAAAACTCTTGATTTCTTAAGCAAATCTCTTTGAGGAATTTGAGTTTGGTTTTCAAAAAAAAAAGAACCTTTCAAAAGGAGCAAGTGTCTGCGAGAGACTGATTAATTTTAATCTATTCAGGGTAGATTAAATGTACTCGAGTAGATTAAAATTAGATAATCATCAGCATCATCTCTGTAATTTGTAAATTTTGAATTGCTCCAATGATTGGCTAACAGAGTGTTGCAGGATATAGAAGGATCCATGTGGGTTGTCACTTGTAGCAATAATTTGTAGCTGCTTTTGCTTTTAGAAGGTGTCGGGGACAATGTAAACAGTAAAAGCCCTGTGGATTATATAGGCTGGTACTGTGTGAGATATAGTATGAGAATGACATCGTTGATTTGGAATAGAGAACAAGGTAACATTGTATGAATGCATTTTTCAGAGAGGGCAAGTTAAGTTATTCTCTGTTATAATGTATTATTTATCATTAACATTTTCTTTAGTTATTTGTGGGACTATCAGAGTGTGACCAAACTGTCCCAGGAGAGAAGTTTAGGGTTTGTAAATGAAGCAATTAGAGTACTGCTGATGTAGTGGGGTAGGCTATAAAGATAAGCCAAAGAAAGGGCCATAATATAGCAAGGACAATTAAATTATGGACAATAATAAGGTTCATGTTGTGATACATGTAATTACTTCTGTTAAATATCATGGTTTGATAGATTAGTTTTGAGGCTATGACAGAGAAGCAATTTACGTTCTTAGGTTTTTATGCATCATTGAGAGTCCTTTATTCCCACTGGACCCCAATTATAAGAATACATCTATATAATTGCCTCAGGAAAAAGACTAGAATTGCATAGGAGGAGTTGCCCAAGGTTCTGTGGAGTCACTTTGGTTGTGACAGATGTGGACATGCATCTTTCACAGACACAGCTGTGTGCACACTCAGGCCATGTTCTCATGGTGCCTTCTGGCTTTTCTGCTCTGTATTTCATGGGAGCTGCATTGCTTTAGACCCAAACTTCAGCTGGTGGGAAAAGCTTGTGAAAACCCTTTAGTACTCTTCCACTTATCAGCTATGATGTACTTGTGATATCACAGACAATTGCCCTGAGAAGGAAGGATTTAAGACTTTGATTATCCCTCTAGTTCTTATCCAAATGAACAGGAATAGAGTACAAGAAATATTCTTAATTTTTTGTTTTTATTTTTTTCAGATGTTCCATAATGCAGCATTCGTTTACACTAATGACTGAGAAGCTTATTGCAAATGCCTGAATTTTCTCAATTAAAAAACTAAGTGCTTAAGTCCAATAAACAGGAAAAGAAACTGTAGCAGTAAATGTGGTTGTTCATTTATTTTGACACATTTTAATTTAGAGGGATGTATTAACCATAATACTTCCTAGCTTTCTGTTAAATGCATTGTGTGTATTTTGTAAAAAATACTAATGGGTAAGTAATATAGAGCCTGCTTTTCCATTGCATGAGCTCACTTACCACTGCAGTTCTGTTGTGCTGAATCTCTGCTGAGAAGCACTTAGGCTTTATCAAATTTACAGAATAGCAAAGTAAGAAATAGCTGGTCTTTATTATAGATGCTTCAGTGAATAGAGAAGCTGTTTTCGTTTGACATACTGATACTCCCAGTACAGCCATAGTTGCCTGCTCAATGTTTTGTTTACTCTGATGTGCATATTTAGCAGAAATGGGAGCAATATTATTCTTTGGGAACATGAAAACTATATATATATATATGTGTGTGTGTGTGTGTGTGTGTACTTCTCTGAACCCTCAGGGCCCTCACGTAGTTATTTAAAAATACCATGCTGAGTAATGTGATATTTGATGATAGTGGTGCATTTTATTTTCTAACTCCATAAATCTACATAAATCTCCATGGAGCTCAGTGTCACTGTTCTGTGGAGGAGTTGGGGCACATACACGTTAAATGACTGGCCCAGGGTCACTGAATGAGTCTATTGCAAAGGCAGGAGTGAGCAGGTTTCTCTGCTTTAATCAGTGAAAGACACTGTAAGACTCAGTCACTGTGAGATGGGCTTAAAAACTGTTCCGATGTTGCCTTGGCTAATGGACAGTAGCTCTTTCCACTTGCTGTAGATGTTCCTTCTCTTCTTCCCCTTCATATACTTAATCTGTTGTAGAAATGTACTTTAATGTCTATAACATCTGTTTTGTAAATGGGAGGAGTTGATCAAAACAGATTTCTTCTGTGCAACGTGTCCCATTAAGTCACTTCCACATGCCATTGTGAAAGGTGGAAATGGGAATGAAGAGATAAACCCAGGTTTCACTGGCCAGGCTGAAACTATTGTTCAGGAAAAGGGAGACATAGAAACTGAGTATTTTGTAATTTTTTGCCAACAGTTGAAAGACCAAACAAAAAAGTGTTATTTTTTTTATTTCCTAGTTGAGAAAACTGTGTGATGGGCCTTTTTTCATCTGGTAACATGACTGTTACAGACACTGAGGCCACTGCAGGACTGTACGTAGAACAGGAACAATCCGGTCTTTCACTGTGTCCTCACAGTTTACACCTGAAACATTTTCCTCCTGATTTTTTCATGCATGTACATACACAGTTGTTGGATGTCCTGAAAAGGATACAATCCATTTAAATGCTAGATCTGGCTTACCAATGAGAGCAGTAATTCAGTTTACTGGATATGATTCATTATGGCTCTATAACCTCTGAACCTGGAGCCAGGAGCAAGGCTGCCCTGAATATGAGTAACATCAGTGCAGAGGGTTTGTACACCATACTGGTGGCCCCTAGGACACAATGGGATGGGGATAGGACTTTATGACATCCTCCTAAGAACTGCTTGAGCCTCTACCACACCCTGCCCTGGCTCCTGGCAGTCCCCTCTTTGTGCTCAAGCCAGCAAATGCATGAAGCTGTCCTGACATGACTTGTCATACCACTGATTTTATTAGATGGACACATAAAACCAGAGAAAGGAGATAAGGAAACATGTGTATCTCCAAGATCTACATGAAATACAGTTCTTGGTTGGAGCCAGTAGTAGGCATTTATTCAGTTTCTGCTATGTCATGGATCATACCCATATCCAAAAGCATAGGGCGTGTTTGAGTCTGGGGTTTTGAATACATTTGAGTCTTGATTCTTCTTTTTATGGTTGTTTTTGTACCGGATCTAAAAATTCCTGGAGAATTCTAGCTAGGGGAATAAAAAAAATAAAGCTTCTCAGATACTTGGTGTAGCTGTGGATAGAAGTTGGTTCTTTATTTGTCCACTTGACAAATAAATCAGGGATCAGGGAGTGAGGAATCCGGCCAAGGAGCAGATTGTGGTTGGGAAAAATCATGGCTGTGAAAGATGTCAAGGAGAGAAGCAGCTCAAACAGATACAGGGAAGGGAGAGGGTGTGTGAAGTGCAGAGTGTATCTTTAGAAGGCCCTGGTCAGCATATTGAACAAGGAGGACCTGTGTGACAGTGGAGCTTGGCTGTGCTGGAGGGTGGCCGTGTGTGATTAGTGAGGCAGAGGAGGAGGGGACAGAGGCAGTGATCCATCCTGGGGCAGTGGAGGGAGGCAAGGACAGGAGTTCTGCCTGGGTGATCAGGACAGCTATTACGGAGGGGGGATGTCACACTGGGAGAGGTGACTTTAGCTGAGCTGCTTCCGTTGGAAGTAATGACTTCTGCTTATAGCAAGAACACAGTCACAATAAGAACAACCTGTGCGTGTCATCAAATTAAGCTGTAAAAGTGATGGTAAAAAGGATTGCGACATTTGAAGAGGGAAAACTGCAGCATTTTCTTGAGCAAATTAGGGAAAACCCGGCCCAAACCTTCAGGAACCTGCAAAGATGCCGCATTTTGCAGGTCTGAGGATGTTTTTTAACTGCAGTGTGATTTAAAAATCTAATTTTTCAACCAAGACATATTTATTTCTTTTTCCTTTTTAGATCTATCGTCCACTTTTGAAAAGATATGCTGAGCTTGAACAGAAGGTTATCTACAACCCAACCTCTTCTTGTCTTGCAAAATAGAAGGAAATAAAATTTATATGTTGGCTGAGTGGACTCCCAAGGAGAAGATCAGAAAAGATTTGCTCTGAATTTACTGGAGTTGTTTAAATCATTTCATTTGTCTTCGTAGACAAATAATTTTTAAATGTCTGTGTTTGAGTGTATTGGTGGGGAAAAAATTACATTGTGATTGAAAACCTGATTAAAAAAGCATCATATTGCTCTGTGTGTTTGTGGCATCAATTTTTCTTGGGTACTTTTCAGATGGTGCTTGCTGTTTTGGAAAAACTGGATGACAAAGTTAAGTCCCTTGTATATATGAGTCACCCTACACATCTCTTTCAGCTTTAATTCCATGTGTTTGGCACGCCAGCCTCTGCAAACCTGTCTAGCACAGTATCTTAATTCCTCTACTTCTCCTGCTTAAGTCTTTTGAGACTATTTTTCTGTTCATCTGTAACACATTGATGTTTAAATCTCTACCTACAGGAAACCAATAGAAAGCATAAGCATAAGACTTAATCTCATCTTTCTTTAATATGTGGAGAAGGCTTTAGGTTATCTTTAAAGACTCCCTGGGATCTCCTGAGAAGGGAAATTCTTGTTAAATGACACTATGGAAAATCTGTTGTGATTTGGTTGATATGGTTGGGTTTTATAGATTGTGAAAAGTACAGAGGCCTTATGTGGCACAGACATCATTGCACAATGTTTTCAGTTTTGTAAAAAAAAAAAAGAAAATAAGTGAACAAACATGGGAATTTTCACATTTCCGTTCTGCTTCAAAAGTAGAGTCAGTTCATCTGCACACCAGCTTGGGGTTGCTCTGTTTCCCTTTCCTCCTCCAGGTGCCATGGCTATGAAATTGTGTCATGCTCTGCTCCCAAGAGTAGGAAGGTCGCTTTTTTCCTTACAATGCCAATATCCCATTTCTTTCTTGGAGGTCTTGAGCAGAACAGGTCTTGCTCTGTTGCTACTCTTTTGCTTCAAATGTTTTAGTCCAGATTCAGTAGCCTCTAGCTGAGAATATCTTTAAGGAAAATACAAGCCAGGAGATCTTTCTGCAAAGATGGGTGGAAGTTGCAGAGTTTGAATGAACATCCCAGTGCAAGTGGGAACACTGTACTGCACCATTCTGTGGTGCTGATATCTTTCCCTTAGGATAAAATTTCTCCTGAGAATAAAGCAGATTGTTTAATGAAAGTGACTGAAGCCCCTCATCCCTTCTTGTAGAAGCTGTAATGTGCCTAGGGAATATGCCAGGGAATTGTAAGGAGTAGAAGATCTCCTTATTGAGCGAGAGCTGGTTTATGTCTCTGCTGGAGCTGGGTGACTCAAATTCACATTCCTCTCGTTACAGCAGCATATGGAACACTCTCCCTGTCCCTGCCATGTCTCTGAAGTGAGAGTGGGAACCCCTTTCCATGACTTACCTCTGGAATGACTGGGAATGGACATATTCCTCCTTTGCTCTCCATTTCATATTTAAATGCTTCATTTTTGAGCATGAACAATACCTTTTTTTTGTTCACAACTGAATAATTACAACTGCTCTCGGTATTAGCATGATTACTCAGTAAGGTCAAGAATTACATTCCTGAGTTTCTAAAGCAGGCTTCTTTTAAGCAATTGCTTTAAAAGGTGGCATTAGAAATACACATCTATCTTTTTTATGTGCTTATTATTCTGAGTCCCAAAGTACAGTGCTAAAACATATAATACTTCTCTCAGGCCTCCACTGTCAGCAGTTGCTTTGTCATTGAGCAAGGCTGTAGAGAGGTGCAGAAGGATTAATTAATGCATGTTACACAATACCTGCTAGTTTTTACCACCATCATTAGTCTTTAGTTCTGCCTAGTTACTGGACTGACATCAAGGTTAACCACACAGGGAAGGGATTCAGAGAGGTCTTTTAGCTTTGTGCAGTTTTGATGGTAATTTCTTGAGTAGCTCCTTTGGTTTATAAGAGTGAGAAGACATGTCTTTTGTAGATTTGTGGCTTTATTTGCCTGTGAAATGGGAGGCTCAGGGTCAGTTTCTTACTCAGCTGAGGAAGACTGGGGCTTATGTTTCCCAGCTCACAACACATGGTAGAACATTTCTAGATAATTTCTTGTCTCCTAAAAGAGTATTATGTGGTGCTAATAGGATGTTGTCTGGATGGTTTAACTACTTTTTAGGCTTGAGTTCTTCCCTAGGTAGGGAGAAGGAGACAGTTTCTTCTTTGTTGTGTTGGCCTGGGGCTCTCTGATGTGCCTCACAATAGCATTAAACCACTGTTTCCTTAGGGTGGCTGAGGCACTGTGTGCTTGCTGCAGCAGTCCCTGAGAAAAGACTCAGACAGGGCTCAGAGGGGCCAGGAGTGAGGCACCACTGAATTATAGTATTGCAGTTGTGATGGGTTTATTAGGGCTGGCCTCTGAGAAATGGTGTCTTGAGTACAAGAATTTATGGACAAGCTCTTTTTTTTTCCCAGCTCACCAAAGTTGCACATATTCACTGACTAGTGTCAGATAGAATAAGACTCAATAAATCTCCCCCTTGAAAGGTTCTTTGAAGAAATGCTGCTGTAAGACTTCTACCACTCTTTCATTTTTTTCTTTCTAGGAATGCACATTAGCCTGACAAGAAAACACAGGCTTTTTGCTCTAACATGTACATCCCTTTAAAGAAGTCCCCAGTGATGAAAGGATCTGGTACCATTTGGTTTTCAAAACCACATGGTTTTTTTGGCAGCTTGTCTACCTTATGTTATTCTGGTTGTCTGGAGTAAAGGTGGCATTAGGTTATCAGCTGGATTTGATGATCCTGGACTTATTTTCGAACCTCACTGATTCTATGGTTTAATGACTTAATTAACATCTTAGCTAACAGAAATCTAAAGGCAAGGCAATGTCTTCAACTCTAAATATTCAATAGAGCTTCATTCCCTCCCTCCTCCATATGGAACTTTACTGATCTTCAAGGTGAGCAACATGGCATCCCCATCTTGTCTAGATGAAAGGTTAGTTTCTGTGTTTAAAGATGATCTATTCCCAGTCTGGACTAACTTGATGGAAAATTTATGTCATCTCCTGTAAAAAAACCCCTTTATTGCCACAAAGAGATTGTGGCATCACTGTCTCACCTGTAGTTCCTGTACTGCCCAAGCAAAGCTACTCTAGGTTGGAGGTGGGTCATGGAATTACATGGAAAAATCCAAACAGCTTCTTTAGCTCGATGGCCCTGTGCTCTGACTAGTCAATCAGAGCTGCACTGGATTCACCCACAAGCTCCTGCTGTACCACGACCCAAAGACAAACAGTTTTCTTTGCAGCCTGAAGTCTTTAAAGTCTTTTGTGATGCAGCTGGAAACAAACAGGGAAAGATGTTTGCTTTTTCTTAAGGGATCAGCCTGAGAGAGCTGGAGCTCTGATTGAATAAGTAATGTACTGAAAAAAATCTATGCTGTGTTGGTGCTTTAATAAGTAATTGAGCTGAATACCACCGTTTGTGATCCCAGTGGGACCTTTTTGTTTTTCAGCTTGCTTTTCTTTTGGAGTTGAGCTACCACCACAGATCACAGAGCAGTGGAGTGAAGGATGTGTATCTAAAGCCACAAAAAGCCAAAGCAGGCCTTTGAACAAATCATTTGTTTTATCCTTATCTCTATTACCTTGGTCCCCAGACTGCTGCATGCAGGTTAGGGGCTGAGGGAAAAAAAGAGCAACATTTTAGAGAACTAAACTGTCTGCTGTTGTTGCTTGTTGGGAGTATGGGGCCAAATTATAGCCTCATGCCTATCTGAAAGGTGTTAATTTGCATTTTTCTTCTTCTCAGCTGCTGATTTTTCATGTAACCTCTTGAATTTTGATGAGATCTCGACCCTCATGTTAAACTGGGTTGAAACTGGCAAACAAATGGCTAAGGGCAATAGGCAGGTGGATGAATATTCGCTCATTTGATACCAAGGGATCACTATTCTCTGAAGAGGTTTTGATAACAAGGTTCTCTGAGAGTGGCTGTAGTCTTGATTCCATTTGGCTTGAATTTTCACACTCTTGTGCAAATAGGGTACAAAATCATGTCTGCACCAAAGAATCTTGCCTCCTTTTTTACTTTAAGCCCCATTTATGCAAGGCAAAGGAGCACAGAATGAATTTTTTGGGTGTACTGGTTTAAATTGAACCCCATTTAAGAGAGATTACAAATCGGAGTTACAATTTACTAAGAAGGTTACAATACATACAATGATACAAAGGAAAACTGGTTTTGACCCACGAGAACAGAGTATAACCTGGCACAAGAAAGAGTGCTCATTGGCTCCTATGCAGAGCACCGTGTGGTCCCCCTTGATGCAAAGCAGAAGGGAAGGAAACTGTTGGTCGGGATGATGGTCACAATTCTGTCAAAGGAATGATGGTAGTCTCCTCAAGAGTGCCAGTCAGTCCTGTTGAAATTCTGTTCCTGTGGATCCGAAAAGCGCCCAAAACGCAAAGATTGTAAATGCTCAGGTTCAGGTGGGAATGCCCAGTACCTCCTCCAGAGCAGGGAGTTTCACAATGGTGGTTTAACTGTAAGTCATGGCATAGTTTTGGACTCTCTGATGGTCTAGGTCATTGTACCTGCCTACTGTGCCAGTGCAGCTGGGTCCATTAGCAGAGAGGACCCCTCCAGCTGAGTGTGAAGGTGTTAATGCCTCCCCAGAGGGGAGTTACCACAACTGAGTCGCTGGTGTGAAAAAGACACTCCCTTGCCTTGCAAGGTTTGCCTCTTTCCTTATCTATTGTACCCTGAGGGGTCAGGTGTGCCCTGGACAGCAGCTACAAATGACTCATTATAAACAGCCCATCAGAAATGACACGAAGGGTGGAGAATATACAGTTTTGGTTATACCCACATGATGATAAACTGGTCTCAACTCCTGTAACTATGACATTGGGTAGCCCCGCTCATCTTCTGTCCTTTGACTGCAGCCCAGGTCAAGCCTCTTCGGTTAACCAGTTCAAGTGGTTTAGCTTTCATTCACCACAGCTTACATTGCCAAAATGTAAGATTTTTGGATGATTTTTTCCCCCAGGACCATTTTTTCCTCTCTTGCAGCAGATAACAACCTTTTTTTTGTAGATGGTTCGCCTTGTTAGCTGTTTTGACTTCTGAGGGATGCTGAGAGCTTCTTTTACGTGACACTTTGCTGAGTGAATTTGTATCCTGCTGAAATCCAGCCCCAAGAGTCATTTTGCTTTACTTGTTCTTCTGCTTCTTTGTTGTTTCTTAAAGTTGGCCTTGACAAATACAATGATGTTTCTGTGGTGATCCCAGACTTCTGGGAGCATCTCAACCATTGTGGGAACTCAGTGACGTTGTTCAATGTTCTTGAAGCACGTACCCTGAGGGGAAGGGTGAAGGAGCAGCTATCACTGCTTATGGATAAAGCTCACTGATTTCTGTCTTTCACTGAGTTACCTCATCCATTGATGCATCAGCCTGCCCATTAGACCATCAGACATGATGTTTAATCACCAGCCTAACAAACTTGGGGATATTATTAATTAAGTATGTGTTCTGCTCTAACATCTACAGATGACAGGTTTTTGTGATATGCCCTTAAGATACTTTCATTTGGTATATTTTGCCTGAGCACTCCATAATGTATCCATCTGGTTGTTGTTCCTCTTTTAGCACCTCACAGAAGTTTGGTCACTCAGTGTGGGATTCATCTGACCAGTGTAGACATCTCTGTCTGCTGTCATATGGGCTCCTTTTACAATCAAAGGAGAGGACCACAAGGGAGAGGAGTTTCTGGCTGTTGTTCATTTACCTTGTGGCAGATGTCTACAACAGATCAGGTGATTTGTCTCCTGAGTGAAATGTTTCTCCCTGCTGAGTAGAAAGGCAGTGGTGTGGAGAAGAGGACAAAAAAAAGCTGATTTTTCTTCTTGTGCCAAAACTCCTGAAGACATGATTGAAAGCTGGTCTCAGCTTTGGAGACAAGATTTGTCCCCAGTTACCACTGTACAGCTTAGAAAGCTTTCCTGTTCAAAGACTGCTCTGTTTTTACTGTCAAATCCAAGAGACTGACCTCTCCAATCCTATCGGACAGTCCTCTCCATACACTTGCATAGAGATATGCAGCAGACACAGGTTCAGAGCTTTGTTACTTATATTCTTGATTTTTGTTCTTTGGTTGCATGCCCTTGTTTGTGCTTATCCCTTCAAGCTGGACTCTCTCAGGCATTTGTGTTATGCCTGCAAGCTCAGAACCCCGGTTCAGTGAAAGACAGCTCCCTTAAGACTTGTACAAGCGCTGCAGAGGAAAACAAAGGTCTGTTCAACTCACTGTTTGAGGACAATATTTACTCTCTGATTGACATGTATGCACTACCCTCCTGAAACCTCAACTGTGTTCCAGATCTGATAAATACTGCTGTTTTGGAAGACTGAATTCTCCTTAAAAAATAGTCTAAGCCATGTTGTGTAACAGAAGAACTTAAAGAAACAGACTAGAAATGGAGCAGCTTCATAGCTGAGGACTTTTATCTTAAAGTAAAACATCTTGCAGAAAGCAAGTAAGAAGCTGAGGAGTCTCACAAAACTTTGAAATCACAGCTTATGTCACTTGGGAGCATCTCTTCTCACAGCTGTCATAGCTTGTTAGGTTAGGATGGGACATTCCCCTGTCACTTGTTTCTTTCCTAGATTCCTGCCCTACTTGAGGACAGCTGCATATAGCAGAAACACTCTTTTGATCAGAAAAAGTGTTGTTGAAAGGCAACAATACATTTTCCCAATTTACATTTCTCAACTTATTCAGTTTCCCACTACTGTTGTCCCTTAGAAGGAACGTCTGCTCAAGCAGAGGGAAGAGAAGACATTGAACGCAGCTAATCCAATATGTGATTTAGTCAGAGAGTTCAACTGAATGAATAAGCGAGTAAACTTCATTTCAAGCCCTTCCTTGCTGTGAAAGCATTTTATTTTCCTCGGAGTGACTGTTGGCTCAGAAGATACATCTGTTGTTTTTCATTTGTAGGTGTCACTGCCCATGCCAGGAGGATGCTAGGTGATCTTAAGGTCCCTTCCTACCCAAACCATTCCATGTATGCAGCATGGCAGATTCTCCCAAAAACTTTCAGCACAGACTCATTTTGTTGTTTGTCCAGTGAATACAGATATTTTGTTGTGTGTGTTTTTGGCATGATGGTTAAACAAGTGTTGCTACAACTGCCCCTGCATGTTGGTTGTTAACATTCCTTTTGTTCATGGGCTTCCACAGCAAGAGAGATGAGTCTTCATGGGGCAAGGGCTTCCTGTAAAGGTCAGAGTAAATGTCAAGAGGCTCCTTCTCTTACCTCTTGGGCCAGAAACTTTGTGGTAACTCAGAGTCACTGGGCAGGCAGTGTTGGATTGTCTGCAGTATGAGTAGCTTGGGGTGAATGATGCTGATGTTCAGCCACATTGTCTGTGTGAGAAATCACTGAGGTGAGACTGGGAAGGTAATTTGTATGAAGGTTCTGCATTTTGTAATTTATACTCTGAATCTTTAAATGGCAAAGTAAATGAACTTGCTCAGGTGAATGAGAATCATGTGTTTAGAGGGGAAGGGAGAATGCATCTAAACTTAGGAATTGCTTGGTGAGGGGTCCCAGGCACCCAGACAGGCTCCCTTTCTTCTGGCCTCATGGATCTTGACTTTTTCCTCTACAGCAGCTGTGGATCATGGAGACATGGGAACTGCTCCCTCCCCAAGCTTCGTGCTGCCTACCAAAGCTGGCCTGCAAACAAGAGTCAAACCCATCAGGCAGAGGGAGCACACAGAGTTCCCTGCTCCTGGTGATAGACTGTTGTCCTGAGGCTGTTGTCCAAAAAGTTGGCTGCTTCACAGCTGTCACTTTTAGTTGGACATGAGTCTGTCTTTGGAGGCTGAGTCATGGTGCCTCTTGGACCTGTCTCATACTGGGAGCACAACCTTCAGCAGGAGTAAAGGAAGTGAAAGGTAGAAAACATAGGTTTTTTACACGATGACTAGAAACTGTGAGTATGACCTGGCCATGAAGAAGGAGAAGGTTATGCTTAAGCTTAACCTGAGTGCCTTTCCAGTTGAGGTGGGAGCATTGCCTCATGCAAGACTCTCAGTTTGGGAAAGCGTTTGCAAATCTGCTCTCTTGAGCTGAAGAAAAGAAAAAACTGGAACAGCTAAAGAAGGGGCTGATACCATGATTATAGGAAGGACTGAAAATTTAGCTTGCTTTGCCAAGCAAGTAGAAGCTGTGAGGTGATACCATAATTCAGTAAAAGTCCTTCAGGTTGGGGGTGAAGAACAGAGGAAAAGCTGCTCAAGCCAAAGAACAGTGTTGGCACATGAGCAAGTGACACATACTGATTGGGAATAAATTTGCACTGGAAATTAGGAATAAGGTGGGGACGAGGTGCTGAAGGACCTCGTGTACTCTGTGTGTGGTGACAGAAATACAGAGCCCCGTACCTGCAGCATGATGTGCTGCAGGGCTACAACACAGTGTCAGAAGTCCTGTGTGAAAACGGGGTTGGACTAGTAGTGACCTTTAGAGAAATTGGTGTTTGTTGTGTGGACAGAGCAGGGTTTCACACTTGAACTCTTCTGAATTTCTTTCTTGACTCTCTTTGGTTTGTGGAAAGGAACTAATATGGAAGGGACAAATAATGGAAAGCTTCCAAATCTACTTCTTAAACTTGGGACATGTAATATCCCAGCTTGCTATCAGTGTGCTGAGCTGGTCCTCTACAAACAAGAGGAATTTACCCCATGGCAATCTTTCTTCACTAGAACCCTGCAAAAGGAAGTGAGGTTTAATTAGCATTTTAAAGTGGACAGCCTTGAAGTTAATGATATTCAATAAAGAAAAATTGTTTTAACCTTATTTGCACTTTTCAATTTACTTATTAGAGGCCATCTGTTATATTTTAAGCAAGAGCACTGGGAGCTATACTCTCAGTTTGTCAAATGAGGTTTTAAATGGCTAAGCAGAAGGGAAGGAACAGGCTGCCTTAAATGAGCAGTTAGGCTGTTTTTCTTCAATTTCTCACTTTTGTGTCAAAAAGCAAATGGTCACCCTTTCAAGAAACAGTCAAGTTGCGACAATGACATCTGTTTTTACTGGTGCTGATGAGTCCTGGCCAATGTCACTTGTCCTCAGATCTCAGATATGCTCTAACATGGATGAAATTCAAGAAACCAAAAGTGAGATGAAACTGTTGAGGGTGTGAAGGACAGGAATAAGGATTTCTCTCAGTAAATCACCAGAAAAAGGAAAACAGGAACATATTGATTTGCTGCTGAATGGGATGGCCAACGTAGAGACAAAGGGCATGGGGAAAGGTCAGGTACTCTTTGCCTTTATTGTTACTGGCAAGGTCTGCCAGTAACTGCCAAACCTCTCTGTGCCTAGAGGCAAGATTTAGGGGAGGTAAGTGCTACCTATAGTGGGGGAGGATCAATTTAGGGACTAATGAAGCCAAGTGAGCATATGTGGGTATATGTATGAGACCAGATGGGATGTGCTTGAGGGTGCTGAGGAAGCTGGTTGATGCCATTGCAAGGCTGCTCTCTGTGATCTCTGAAAGGTCGAAGTGATCATGGAAAGTTCCCAAAGACTGGGAAGAGGCTGGTGTCAAGTTCATCCTCGAGGAGACAAAGGAGGGCCCAAGAGAACTGCAGACTGGTCAGCTCCACCTTTGTCTCCATGAAGGTTACAAATCTCCTTGGAGCCATTTCCAGGCACATGAAGGGCAAGAAGTCACTGCTGAATGCAGGGACCAGATCTCCATTGACTGGCATGGGAATTTACACCTAAGCTTAGTTATCTTAAGCTTGAGCAGATTCCCACCATACCTCTGAGAAGCTGTGTGTTTTTCCCATGTCCTTGGGCCTTTGTTAGGACAGGAGCCAAACCTTGGTCTCTCAGGTCTCATGACAATGGTTTAAATTCTGGGCCATCCACAATTCTTCCTGGAGGGTTGGGAAAGGAACAAAGAATGTCTACTCCAAATCTACTGTGAAATCTATTTTATCCAGTATAACTGCTGCTGTGCACCTGGATTTGGGACTGTATGAATGCTTTAATCCAGAGGGATTGCTATAATAGATGTACTGCTGTTCACCTGAGCAGAGACTCTGGGGGATTTGGCTGTGGTTACTGTAAGGTTGCCATGCCCAGAGTGGGGTTGAAATAATCCCTTTAATCACTTTTTGCAAACAAATGCAAAGTGTGATCAATGGCATGGAGCAGCAACATAAATTGTCACAGCCTGAATCCTTCAGAACTGGAAATTTGAAGACAGATTCCCAGAACTGTTTGAAAATTCAGCTCTTAGGCTGAAGTTGATTTTTTATGTGAAATTTTGGGGGTAGCTCAGATTTGCTGGGGACTGACCCATCAGCTGCTGTTGGTGCCAGGTTTGCTCTACATCCAGCTGTGATTCTGTTTTGTGTGGTGAGTTATAGTGACAAAAAGAAGGACAAATGAACCCAAACAAAAGAAACAGGGCAAAAACGTAAACTACATCAGGTTGATTCACAACATCACTTGATCATTACAAAGAAAATCCCCACCAAACCAAATGAACTATGAAGTATCTGTAGTAGTGAAATCCAGCTGCCAACAATGTTACTGTAAAAAATAGCCATGGGTACCGTCAGTTTGCTGGAAGTGCTGAAGCTGAATGAGTGTGCAATAAAACAGCTTTTATAAAACCTGGATTTTGTGCCATTCCAAGCCAAAAATGCTATTTTATATTCAGGTCTACACAGCAC
>VXBA01005448.1:1047533-1125219 GCA_013399895.1 Serilophus lunatus
TCCACAACTTGAGGTGACTTTTGTTTTAAGACTGTTTTAAATTTATAACTGAGCTGGCTAAAATGCTTTTCATCAAAGCACAAAACTTTCCTGCTGTAATTAATGGCAAGTGATATCTAATGCAATAAAACACCATTATTTGAGTGTTCTTACAAGACTATTTATGACAGGATATTGAAACTGATAATGATTCTGCCATTTGTCCTCATAATTTATTATTCCAAGGAGAGACAAGTGGTGTTAAGGGTTCACGATCCGTTTTATGGAAAGAGTGCTGAATTCAGCTTTTTATTGGTGTAAACGACAATGTTTGGCGCCCTGTGGAAAATGACATGTGACAACAAGCGCACACCCTACCGAGGGCTTGAGATGGGGGGGGGTGTTTATGCTCTTTCTTAGAGAGCAGAAGCCTCTGGCTGTGTGATCCAGTTGTGGGTAGCCTTACTGGGAACAGTACAAAGATTTAGTTGTCATTGCAGGATCCCTTGGAATACCAGGGCACGACTTTTCTGGAAACCTTCTACCTCATTTCTGAGCTAGGTGATCACTAGAAGTATTGCTTTGGGCAGCCAAAGGTGAATTCACTATGAAGAACCTCATCTAAAGCCCATGGAAGATAATGAAAAGAATTACTGACTCTGGCAAGTCTTCTGCCAGGCCAAAACAAAAGCTTGACTCTGGAGGAGACTTCCCTTGGTCTTGCAAAATGCCAGCCAGACTGTGTCCCTCTGAGCACACCCCTTTCATATTGTACCAGGCCACTTACTGAACTTACTGATCCACACGTTATTCAGGCTCACGGGCCTGGAGGAATTTCTTTTAAGTCAGTGTTGATGCAACTAAAGGAAAAACTAAGTGAAGTTAGACTTTGTTTTTTGGTTTGTTTTTGGTTTTTGACTGATATCTGAAAAACAGAGCTTATGCTTCACTCTGTTGGACTTCTGGACCAGAGACTACAGATTTCTCCTTTTCCCCAGCCTGCTGTTAATTTGCTGTGGAATAAGGTCCTGTAGGTAAAGGTTTCCATTTCCATCAATAGTCCTAGCAGCAATCTAATGAGTTCCTTGCTGCTTTGCAAATAACTTGCCATGAATCTGATGGCACAGAATCAGACAGCAGGATCCAGCCCGTTGTCTTTGCTTTTTGAGAGCTATGGTCACCTTTCCTTCCACCTCCCCTCGTTTATTCTAATCAACATGTCAAAGGGGAAGTCACTCCTTTATTGGAGTTATCCATGTCAGGGGAAGTTACGTTTCCATCACTACCTGGGGGCCCATCAGCAGATGAAGATGGAGAGCAGTGACTCAGAATGACTTTGAAGCAACACCCAGCAGCAACTCAAGACAGGAACATAACCTCAGCTGACGTTTAAAATAACCCTATACACAAATAAAACTGTTCTTCTAAATTATGCATCTTTTTTCTCTCGACTGTTCTTAAAGGAAAGGGACTGTGTGAGTGTTTTCTATGTGTGCTTCTTCTCTTCCCCGTGCAGGGAGCTGAGTGACAGATGCACACTGATGGAGCATAGTGCATTGATTTTTGCGGCTGCAGTACTTTATGCTGAAAAGAAGTACAGCTTTTAAAACGATGGAAGGCCCCTATTCAGAGGAAGAGAAAAGGGAGGTGTATGGGTGAGTTTTGCTGAATGTGCCTTAGTTGTCTGCTTTGAGTTTAGCTAAATGCTTTGTTGACCAGCATTGATGGGAGTACATTTAACAGTAAGTTTGAGTTGAACTAAGTAATGCCTAAAGAAAAAGCAAGAAAAATAAGGTAATAGAGATACTGATTAAAATCTATCTCTGTTTTACTAATCATTGGAAAGCAAGAAATAATGTGTTAAGTTTAAAGCTTTTTCCCTAATGGCACAAACACAGGTAAGTGCCATGGCTTGCACACTCCTCTCTTTTCCCAGCTGATACATAGGGACAGTGAGGTGCTGCTTGGTAGCAGGCTCAGTCCAAGTCAGCAGTGAGCCTGAGCAGCCCAGAGGGCAAAATCCATCTTGAGTTGCATCAAACACAGTATGACCAGCTGGCTAGAAGAGATGATTGTCTTGCTCTGTTCAGTTTAGTCTCACTCGGAGTACAGTTTAAGAAGGATATGAAGGTCCTCAAACGTGTTCAGAGGAGGGCAACAAAGCAAAGGAAGGAATGTCCTGTGAGGGCTGACAGTTTTGGGCTTGTCTGGTTTGGAGAGAAGGAGGTGGAAAGGCAATCTCATCACTCTCTACAGCTTCCTGAGGAGGAAGTGGAGAGCAAGGTGCTGAACTCTTCTCTCTGGTATACAGTGATAGGACACATGGGAATGGTTTAAAGATGTGCTGGGGTAGGCGGCATTGGGGGGTATTAGGTGGAATATTAGGAAGCATTTCTTTACTGAGAGGGTGGTCACACAGTGGAATAGGCTTTCTAGAGGGGTGGTTGATACCCCAAGCCTGTCACTGTTTAAGAGGCATTTGGACAGTGCCCTCAGTAAAATGCTTTGACTTAGTCAACCCTGATAAGGTAGTTGGACTAGATGATAGCTGTAGGTCCTTTCCAACTGAAATAATCTCTCCTTCCCTCCCTTTGCCTCCATTCCATTCCATTCCATTCCATTCCATTCCATTCCATTCCATTCCATTCCATTCCATTCCATTCCATTCCATTCCATTCGCTGATTTCAGCTCCTCAGTTTTACAACAGCTCGAGCTGTTTCTCTCATTATCACTGACTTCACCCTGATCTCACCAACACAGCCCCTGTCCAAACCTTCCTGAGATGCTGTGGCCAGGCAATGTCACTGACCATGAAGGAGATGCATCACCTGACACACTCCCCAGTTTTCCTTTAATGGTTCTTATTTAAAACTTTTAAAGAGGATGGGGGGAAGATGAAAGATGTCTCATTTGATTTGGGTATTACTGTTATTAGTTTTCCTACTGCAGTAGCACTGAACAGCTGTAGGTGTGGATCATTGTGATGCTGCACTAATGCAGATCAAGTATCAGGCTTGGACTCCTCTTTCTCTTCCTTTTGTAACTTCTCTAAGTGCATAACTAGAAAATACAACCCAGTTTTATACACTGAGTTGTCTGTTTGCTACTCTTCTGTAGGTGCTTACTGTGGAAGGCAGGATACAAAGCAAACAAGACCTGTTTTTAAAGTGATGCCCTCTGAAGCACTGCTTCCTGCTTCTATGTCAAGGCCGTATCTTTCTATAGTCTTCCAAAAAGACTCAAGCATTGCACATGTCAAGGAAGCTGGGGTTTGCAAGTGGAAAGGCCGGTGTAAGGGAGTTGTTTTAATGTTTATCCTCCTGCCCTGCCTCCAAAAAAATTGCTGCTTCTGATGGGGGCTGGTGATCTGGTCATAACTCTGATGTCTGAACAGGGTTTGAATCACCTCTGATAGCTTTAGCTCACTGCATTTTGGTATATTCATTTTTGGTGTGTCTGGGGTTTGAAAATAAAAGTTGAAGGCATCTTACATCTTTAAGGGGGAAAAAAAAATCACACCTTTTAGAAAATGTTGATCAATTGGGAACAATCTGTCTCGTGGATGATCTCAGCCTGGTCTTCTGTCAACATGTGTCCACACCATAAAATGATCATGCAATTTAGCATGAAAGGCAAGAGGCATTTTAAAGGTCATTAAGGGGATACACTAGCTGATCTGCCTGTGAAGCTTGCATAGATCCTGGCTCAGACTGTGTTTTTGTGTTTCCTCCTCTCCTACACAAACTAGCAATAAAAATTTAAGCCATGTAGCAAAACATCCTTTGTTTCAGGGGCCAGGCAAATGTTCCAGGTTTTGTGTTTATTTATAGGAGATGAACTTGCTTGTGAGATGGGTTTTGTAAAATTGGATCCAGCTTTACCCGGAGCTGAGCCTGATCTGTGGCTTGTGTTACTGGCAGCTGGCTTTCATGGGAAATATTTGGCTGATTCAGAGGAGCACAGGACGTGAAGGAGGGTAGGGACGATGTAAGAGGTGATGCAGGAGACACATAGTCCTGGCTTTTCCCATACCCAAGTAGGGTCCTTTGGTATTGGACTAACAGTGCAAGGAAGAGCATGACCTTGTAGCAAGGTGGGAGTTGATCTCCCAAGTAACAAGTGATAGGACCAGAGGAAATGGCCTCAAGTTGTGCCAAAGGAGGTTTAGATTGGATGTTTGGAAATATTTCTTCACTGAAGAGGTTGTCAAGAATTGGAACAGCCTGCTCAGGACAGTGGTGGAATTACTGTTCCTGGAAATATTTAAAGGACGTGTAGATGTGGTACTGAGGGATGTGTTTTAGTGATGGATCTGGCAGTGCTGTGTTAAGAGTTGGACTCGATGGTTTAGAGGTATTTTCCAACCTAAATGATTCTAGGAGCGTTGAGGATGAAGAACTGTTTTGAAGTAACAAGCTGGTCCCTAACCAAACACAAAACTATGCAGATCATACAAACCTCCAACATGTAAAAATGCCAGCAGTGATGTGTCAGGCAGGGGTGACCTTTGCTGGCACAAAAGTTGGTTAGGTGCCAGCTCTCCAGGGTTGACAGGGACACTCACATTGATGTGTTTGCAGCATGACAATATCTGTTATGGTCTTTCAGGACTTGGCCCTGTCCTGTCTCCGACGGCTGGTGGTCACTGCTGGGACAGCTGTCCCACCTACACCACCCCAGGTGCTGAAGGTCAGGCCACCCACCACTGAACCATTGTCACATGGCTTGATCCCCAAATTGTTTTGTTTTAAAAGCCGTGGGAGAGGCCGAGGTTTCGTTTTGTAGTGTTTGTGGAGGCGGTCACACTCCCTGGGAGGGGATGGTGCTCTCTGGCTTGGGGACATTTCATTTCCTCCTGCCTGTGCTCTGGGTTGGCTCCCCGTGTTCAATGATAATGTGAAACATCATCCTGAGAAATATATGGGTGCCTGTTTACCATTCGTGGTGCAGTGCTGCTCTGATGACACAGCATACATTACCCAAAAGTTCACTGGAGGACTGTGAAGGTGATTAGGAACGGAAGAAAGTTGTTTTTCTTCCAATGGCTTGAGAGCCAAATTGTAAAACATGAAATGTGCTTTGACAGCATGTAGCTGTGCCTACACTGCTGTGTAGGGGCTGGACTGGGAGACTCTGGCTTGTCCTTGGCTTTATTTGGTAATTTAGACTCTTAATACAAAAGTCCCACCCCAGATGTCACATAGTCAACCGAATCTGCTCTCTCCCAGCTTAATGCTGTCAAACGGCAACATGTTTAATATCCCAGTGTGTGCCCATGGCCACTTCTGCTTTCATGCCTAATTCTGCACATGTGGTGCTGCGAGTGATGGTGGCCCTGATGTCCTGGCATTGGCACTTCTTCTCTCTTACGCGTGCCAGGTCCTCAAAGCTTTGAAAATGTCTTTTAAAGCCTTGCTGGGTTGTGCAGCTCCCGCTGATCGAGCTCACACGCTGAATGTCTCGGGACGCGACGGGCTCATCGGGAGGCGTTGCTGCTCGCACTAATGAGTTTCGTGTCTTGCTACAGTGGATAGTAATTAAAGGGGGTTGATGAGACGGAGCCTGAGGGCACGGCTGGTGGGGGTGAGGCAAGATGCTGCTGAGGTACGGGCACGGGTGCAGAGGGACGAGCTTTTCTCAGAGCATCACACTAGAGGGTGCCAGATGGCTTTCCTCCACCCTGCTGCCTTTCCCTCGCTCGCATTTGGAAAGCTTTGGCTTTGTGCATCCTGAAGGCTCCTTCCACCCCTTTATATGCTCACTGTATGTACGCAGCTTTGCTGCTAACCGGGTGCAGAGCATTGGGCACCACAGAAAACGTGGTGGCCATGTCGTGTCCTCCTTTGCACAGGCGGGCTTGGTCCCAAAGCCAGAGCTGCATCTTGAAATTCAGCAGTGGCCAAACAGCAAATTGGTCTGATCTTGGAATGTGTATTGACCCGATAGTAGGAAGCATCCCTGGTCTTGGACAGAGAGCCCAGAGGCAGCTGCCCTCAGCTCCCTCAGCAGAAAGGTTGGGGGTTATCCCCCGCTATGCCATGTCATGTTCATGTGCTTCCTTGTGTATTCCCTTCAGCCAGCATATCCCACAATTTTGATGGGATGCTGCTCTCATCACTGTGGCCCTTTTCCCTGCACCCCAGACTGTAAACCAGAATGTCTTGCTGTGCCTGTGCTCTGGAGATGTCCTTCCTGAGGACAGGAGGTTGACCTCGCCCTCTGGATTTTGCCAGCAAGTGTATGACCATGCACACTAAGCGATGTGCTTAGTGTGTGTTATATAAATTCTTTTTCACCCTCATTAACTAGAAGCCCCTTGGAAGTACCTCTCCTTCCCAGAAAGGAGGGGCTGCCACCACTGATCACTGTAGGCTTGAGATTGTCTCCTAATATGAGACATGTAGAGTCTGTAAAAGAAGGAGAGTATACAAAACAGATGGGAGAAAATAATTATTAACTTCAAATCCCCCGAAATGCAATACCACCCATGCACAAACAGACTCTGATTTACATTTCAGAGTTTTTACCCCCAAAATGCATATAAGGACTCCCACTCCATAAAGTCTGTAGTAATAGTAGACTTTGGATATTGCAGGGGTGAGTAGCAAACTATTGGGTAGGTAAAGCCATCTAAGTGTAAACTAGAAGCAACCTAATTCCTAAATACCAGTAGGATAAATGTTTCTTCAGTGGGGGAATACCTCTACCTCCATTCCTGGCCATCGTGCACAAGCCCAGGGATGGTTTTCCTTCTTCCTCCTGTCACTGTCACCCTTGGAGCCCAATGTGTTACCTCTTTCTTGCCCCACATCAGTAAATTAGAGCAGAATGATGTGAGGTGTAATCAAAGCTGTCAATTAGAATTATGTTCATTTATACATAATAAGCCTAATTAGAACCCAGTGTAGATCTGTTGGAACTCAATGAATTTGCACCATGGATGGATTTGGCCCATTGTTTTCATGCTATTTGCATGTGGCTGATGTGGGACATCACAGTGGCATCACAGGACAATCCAGGAAGGGGAGATTTGTCCTGTAATCCACCCTGTCTGCCTCCTCCTTCATCCAGCATTTTGCATTCATACTTGCCCACTTTTATTTTACAATCTGGATATTATCAGGAATGACTGGCTTATCTAAACATCTCATTTGATTTTCCTAGATGTTTTAGTAGTGCTCTGTTTTGTCATCCTCTGAGCTTCAGAAGGGCAAGAAAGAAGTACGACTTTTCCCCAGCTGCACGAAGCCCCCCTGCTACATATTCATTGCTCCTTACAACAAGCCAAGCTCAGAGGGTTTTGGGAAGCAGGGTTTTGTGGGTCCTATTCCTCACTGCTGTAAAACATTGTGGCAACTTGTCCTCTGTGGAGGTGAATCTTTCAGACTGATGCTCAGCATGGGCAGCACCTTTCTTCCCAGGTTGTCCTGGTGGTGCTAGTGCAGGTGTTTGATGAGTAACCTGTGGCTTGGTTAGCAGTGAGAGGATGTGATTTGTCCTGTGCCTGGTTCTCTCCATGACACTTAGCTTGTGTGCTGACCCATCTCCCTTTCCCTGCACAGATCAAGGTGGCAGCATCCCACTGGAGTGAGGGCAAAGCACCTGGGAAGAGACTTGGATTGAAGGGCTACTGGAGGCCCAGAGAAATTTTCTTTCATTTTGCAAAAAGTTGCCCATGTCTGTCTGCTAGGTACCACAACCATGCTTCACCCTCTGATTTAGCATAATTTAAGTTTTCTTATGATTTTTTTCAGAATTCGAGGTGTTCTCCTCCTTCCTGAACTGAAATCTCACTGTTTGAAAAGACCAGCACCACTTCTCTTTTGCATCCATGTCCTTCTCTCTAGTACTACCAGATTTTGCAAGCTTTAAATATTCATGCTTAAAAAGTGAGGAAGGGCAAAAATGCAAAGGAGGGTAAAAGGGGAGTGTGCCTTTCTTTTGGCACCGTTCTCCATTGTCAATGAGAAGGGATGTCTCTTAGGTTGAGTTGGTAGAGCAAGTAGATGTCCAGAACTCTGCAGATTACAAACTGTTGTATGGTCAAGGCTTTGAAATAAGTTATTCTTATTGTGATTCTTGTTTATAACACCAGATTCATTGTTTGTAATTTTGTTCAGTGGCATCCAATCAATACCAGACAATAAAATATTATTTCGAGTGGTGTAGACATTCCACGAGAATGTGATTGATTGCTTTAATTTCTGCCTTCCTCAGTGTTTTTACTAAGCCCTGTCTTCATTTCTTTCATTCTGCCTAGTTCTCTTCAGCATCAGTTGTTAAATAAAGTGACATATTTATTATATCAGCTTTATTTGACAGATTGCAGGGTGACATATTTCAGATTAATTTTTTCATTTATAGATGTATGTATGTGTGTGTGTGAAATTATACATACATATATACACACACTGTATAAAATCAGTGTGTATATGAACATTATGAAGACCAAAATTACCATGCATAAATGGAGATTTTAGGTGTTGGTTAGATGCCTAAATTGATACCCTTTAACTAGTCTAAAATCAACTGCCAGCAAGTATATGATCATGCACACTAAGTGATGAGCATAGTGTGTGTTATATGAAGTTCTCACTGGTCAGATAAAGATTATTGCCTCTTCAATTTGCTGCAGTGACAGCACCCCTGACAGGATAGCTTAACAGCCCACCACTGAGAATAGTTATATTAAAGCAAGCCATGTAGGGTGGCTTTAACATGTGTTTTACAGAGGTATTTCAGAAATGTCTGGAAAACTTCCTTATTGTCAAAAATCCATGGAATTTTTGGGAACTATTTCTGGTAACCTTCAAACCCTCACGGAGCACCTTTGTTCCTGTAAGTCTGGTGTGTACAGGGCGTGGAGGTTAAAATCAAGCTCTTTGGGTGGTGTACGTTGACTTAATCCATTTTATTCCATGTAAGGATATGGGCCATGAGATTTAGTGTGCCTCCTAAATTACAGCCTAAACGAGCTCTTTCTTCCCATAAATATTGCATGATTTCAAGTCAGGTGCTCCAGGACCTTAACAGCAAGTCCCAAAAACCCAGTATTGTGGGGAATACGTCAGCTGCTTCCAGCTTTAGTTGGTCAAGATATTGGGCTGCAAATCCTAGTTTTGGTGGAGGACTGAGCATTGCTTCATAACGTGCCCGGTGTGCTTTGGGTAAGGAGTTTCATAGCTGGAGAACAGTTGAGTGCCATTAAATATCCATTCTTGATACTCAGATGACTCTTTTTTTTTTTTTTTTTTTTTTTGTGCTGATCTGAGTTTTACATTTAAAATGGCAATTGTCTGAACTTATTTAGCAATTTAGGATGTTCTCATAGCAGGGAAGCATTAAAGACTGCACTGGCTCTGAGCTGCATATTGAAAATGGAGTACATTCATGTGTATTTCCTAATCCTTTGAAAACGTTATTGGAGTAGGGTTTAAGCCCAGCCATCTCCCCTTTCATGAACATAGCTTGTTGTCTCTCAGCTTAAAAAAACCCCACAACCACCAAACAACCACCAAATAAATCCTATTACTCCAGAATATGATTAGTGTTCTGGTTTGAGTTATAAATCCCCTTCATTTAAAATGCACTGTTGCTACAAGTTAGGATTTGAAAGTACAATCATGCAAATGCCATTTGCAATGTTTTCACTCTAGTAACCTTGGCAATACTGCAAACACCTCTCCTGTTTGATACACACAGTTTGGGAATCTCAATTGTAAAGCAAAGAGGGGGATGCTACCAATCTGTACTACTCCTGAGAGAGGAAGAGGTCATTTCTGGGGTAAAATTTGGCTGCTGCAGGAGCTATCCTTTTTAGTCCAACCCATTCTGGATACTAGTGCTTTGTTTTATGCTGTTTTATGCTGCTTATATCCAGCTTTACAATATTTAAGCCCCTCGTATAAATCAAAATCACGGAGCATAAATATTTATCAGCACAAGAAATACACTGCACAGGAGACAAGCTCGGGAACAGAACAAGCCAAGTATTGCTCATAAAGGCAAAACCAGTGGTTACTTTTTCATACCAGCCAGAATTAATGTGTAAAGCAGTCACAGACCCAAGCACCTTAATTCCCTGTTGGTTTGATAATAAACATCCCAGAGCAGCGTGGATATTCACACTGTGGGCACCTGTTCCTTGGGGCAGTGAGGCTTCCCTTGGACACATCTCCCTTCTGAACTACAGCCCCCCTCCTGAAGGCTCACAGCCCCAGACATTAAACATCCCCTGTCCAGTGCTGCCTGACTTGCCCACGATGGCTGGTGGTTGCTTTTTGGGGGACCTGGCATGGCTGGCCAGACCTGAGCCCTGGTTTTTTGCTCCCTGCCCGGTGGCGTGTGGAGGTGCTTTTAAGAGACGCCTCACCCTGAATGTGGGAGAGCCAGGATTTCTGCCTGGAGGTGAAAAATAGAGACCCTGTAAGATGTGGCAAGAACCTCATCTTTGTCAGCCGTTCCCCTCTGACTGAAAAGTTGGTCTGACGTTTCCCCACCCTGGAGGCTCCTTAGTTATGTTGATTTTTTGACAGCAGCCTCTCTGGAAATTCCTGCACCCACCGTTTTCAGGCCATGGCTTGCTGCTCCTGGATGCCTGTAGAATCAGAATCATTAAGGTTGGAAAACACTTATAAGATCATCTAGTCCAATTGTCAATCAACTTTGAGCCTGGAACACCAAAATCTGTTGCACTTTGGAGCGTGGGCAAGATGATAGTGCATCAGCTCCGGTTGCTTTCCCATTGGGTCCCCAAATGTTGGAGGCCACTTGCAGCTCTGCCTCTGCTGCCAGAGGTGCCTGCAAGACCCATGTAGGGACTAACCCTGAAAGATGTTGCTCTAGAGATTTCCAAAAGCCTTTCTGTGAGGAGGTGTTCTGTCAGCTTCTGTTCAGCAAGCAGAAAATTAAAAAACCCAAAACAGCAAAAAGGTGAAAATGTATGAAGACTTTTAAGGAAAAAACCTGTGTTATATGCATGTGTGTCTTCAGGAAAAAGTATTGAGGACTAGAAGTATCAAATCTAATCTTAGAGATGCTCATGGCTGCTGGAACTTCAGCTGATTTCCAGCATTGAATTTATTATCAAAAACATACGAGTTAAAACTTTGTCTTTTTTAATGCAGTTCATGTGATAATCTTATTAGGTCTAGAAAACTCCTCCAGAACTGTTGAAGAATGGAAGATGCATATGTTGAATGTAACTGCAGAAATGAGACAGAACTAGAGATGCTGTACCTTGGCTGAGCTCAGGTGGTAGCTGCATGGCTGGTTGCCCTGGTCCCCATGTGCTTCCCACCTCCACACAAGCAGAACAAGAGGGAATCCCCAGGCTGAGCCTGTTGGGGTTCATGTGAGGGTGGAAAGCGCCTTGAGGGCAGAAAGCAGAACCCAGGGGTGAGGTTTCTGACTTGCAAGAGCAAAGGGCTCTTGTAATTCCTGTAGAGGGGGATGCCATTGCGTGCTCTGCCTTTCTGCAGCACATGCTTCGTTCAGACAGGTTTTACTTTGAAACAAAACACCTTTCGGCATGGTTAGAGAGAGCATGAGCATGAAAGCTCCCGGCGGCGGGGCAGGGGCTGGGCAGGAGCTGTCTGGGGGCCCTTCCTGCCCCAAGAGGGCTCTTTGTGTGACTGTATTGTTTTGCATTACCCTTTCAGACAGCGTTTTTCAGCCTTTAGCATTGTTTGGGTTCTATAGCAGAGTCAGATGTTAATCGGTTTGTTGTAGCAAAATGTTTTATAGGGCAATTTAGCTTAGCTGTACCCTCCCCCCTCTTCCCTCCCTTGTTTTTCTTTGGCAAGGGAAAGGTCCTCTATGATGCTGTTTGCCAGGGTGGGAGAAGTCTCCTGGCCACACTCACTGTCCTTTCCTGCTCAAGCACATGTGGGATAGGTGTTTCTGCAACCTGTGCTTTGCAGATGATCCTGTCTTTACCTGTTGGCTTTGTTGGGCATTCATCCCACCCCACACTGGTACCCAACTCTGATGCCCACCCCAGGGACAAGATCTTGTGCTCAGGAGACTGGTCTACTGGGGGAGTCGTTTTCCACCAGTCTCTCAACAACAGTGTTAGCCTCCCAGTCCTCTCATCACCACCTGTTACACAGCAGGGCTCAGGGTTTTGGACACATTTCCCTGTGCTGGCTGTAGTCTCTCCAGACTGAAGGGGAAATTCAAGGAATAATGAGTGTTTCTAATGCAGAACCATTATTTGGAAAACAATCATTCATCGTTTCGGAAAATCACGTTTGGAGCAAGGAAGGGATAAGGCACTGAACCAGACTTGCTGTTGTCAGACTGCTTAATGTCTGTTCTCTAGCAGCCTCCCCAGGATTACAGTCCCCCTGATAAGACCTCAGCTGTGTTTGGAGACTGGTTCTGTGGTCGTGTTGTCTGAGGCTGACTGGCTTCTGGTTAAAAAGCCACCTGGAAGTCAACATGAGTGCTTTATGGACATGTTGAAGTCCTCCCTTGTCAGGTCAGTGTTACTCAAGACAAAAGGCTTAGGAGCAGGATGTCTGGAAGCAGACATTTCCCAGGTGCTGTAGCCACAGGAGTGAAGTGTGCAGCTGAGCAGAGAGCCAGGAGAGGGAAAAGGCAGAGAAAAGAGAACAAACCGTTTCACTCTTCAGAAACTTTCGTACTCCACATGCAACCAGACTTGCTCTTATCCCAGTGAGCACACAGCTGAGGAAAGCAAATGTCTGCATCACAAGGGAAAAACCATCACATCCACAGCTACCATGAACAAATGTGTTCAAACAAGACGGAGTTAAGACAGAGGTAAATATAGTGTTGTCATCACTGGTGACCTCACAACCGTCTGAAAACTCCACCACAGGTGCCAAAATACACACCTGGAAATAAAGATGCTGGATGCTAGATGCTGGAAATAAAGATTTGGATGTCCTCCTGTTTACAGAAATTCCATAAAATTCAATAGGAGCATGAGTGTTCTCTAAGCATCATTCTACATCCTGTAGAATTTAATACAGATAAAGATAACTTCTATCAGTGTCTTTAGTAATTTATTTTCTGTTCAGTTCTGTTGGCAGGCTCTGAAATAGAAAACAAACAACATATAGAGCATCCTCCTAAGGATTTTTGCCTCTGAGATCCATAAAAGAAGCATATTCTCCATCAAGTAAGGTTATCCTTTTGTCAGCATTTCCATTCTCCCCTAGTCCCTCCTGTTGCCAGAGGTCTTCAGTCAGGACCCAAAATTCACCCTCTACACAAAATTGCCCAGACATGAAGTAGTGTTTTGGAGAGCCATTGTCTAGTGCTTGTATTGTGGACAAATCCCAAATCATGAGCTTCTGCAAGAAAAAAGGCTGGAGGCAAAATTTCTCTGCATGCTGGCAATGTAACAGGCATGCTAATTAGCTGGGCTGTTTGCAGCTTTGGATCTCAAAGGACCTGGGTCTGTTCAGGGATTTCTTAATTCTTTCCCTCATTTCCCCCTTGTTTAGTTGTTTTGCTTTCTTATTTTGGACTTCACCTGTTTGCTCTTGTGGGAACAGCTATTACAGACTCTGAGGAGGCCCGTCAGTGAGTAATTGCTAGCACCCAGTAATTAGTTGAACTAATCAGAGGTGGTTAATTGTGATGGGATAATAAATACAGTAGCCCACCAGTGTGGTTTGCAGAATGGAGGTAGGACTCAGGTGACTGCTGGAACTTAAGAGTAGGAAATGAATGAGAAATACAGGGGCCTGGCAAGGATCTGTGTAAGGTTTGTGGGCGCTCATTAGAGATATCAGGTGACTCTTGGTATCTTGATGTCTAGGCACCTCCAATCCCTGGGCTGAGGTCAAGCTGCATGACTTTGAGGTTTTGTGGCTTCACATTCCTTGTACCAGCTCTGGAGTTTCAATGCAGAGGTTTGCAATGCATAGTGGATAGGAAACTTGTTATATTTTCTTGCCCTTGTTTATAGAGAATGCTCCAATCTGGAATGAGGTCTTGAAATCATTACCCTTGGCGTTAATGAGGATCTCTACAACCTGAGTCCTCTACTTGGAGAACATTAAGGCCATAGTAAATTGCATTGCTACTTTTCTGCTCTGGCTTGCTCTGGTAAAGGGCATGTTTTGTGATTCTTGTCTTGTGCAGTAAGGCTTTGCCACATTGCATCTCCTGAGCTACCAATGTATTGGATCAAAGCTCCTACCTCAGGCAGCAACTGACTTCTTGTAGAGGCAAGTGCAGATACTACATAAACTGTGTCTGTGATGGGCAGAACCCTTTAACAGAAAATAGTAAACAACACAACACTTTTATTTCTCCTTAAATTTTCGACAGTACCCATTTCTCCCCACTGCTACTCCATGCTTTTGTTTCTGAGGAAGTGAGTTCAGTTGCTCTAATTGTGTTCCCCTCAGTTACGTGCCTCAGCTATTAATGACCGTTGTATTTTGCTCTCCTCATATTGCTGACTAAAACTCTAGACCATGGTTTGGGTTGGCCACTTGTGTCAACTTTTATCATCTGTTTGCAAGAGGCTTGGTTTGCTTGTCCCTCTTGTAACTAGCGGCTATAAAAGATGTGCTGGATCTAAGGCAATGATGGAGAAACAAATCACCTTTTTGCACTCCCTCCCCTGAGGATGGATCTCATTTATTTGAATGAGGGCTCTTGTAGTTGTCTTGTATAGAGCTTGTGTAGACACCGCTGACAGGATTGTCAAAAGTAGTTTGTGGAAGCTGAAACTTTATGTTGGAAGGGCAGAATTTCTGGCCAAAGAGAAGTAACCAGAAATAGAAAAAAACCCAAGAAATCTAAGGCATCAGTCATACAAAGTACCTGAAATTTTGATGAATTTGGTGGTCACCCCAGAAAAGAAAAGCAGAATCTCATGTCAGTACTATGACTTAAACCTCACTGTGCTGCATCCTGCATGTACTGCCCTGCTCACAGTTTATTGGTTGTTGCACACAGGTTGTTTTTCTCCTCTTGGACTCTTTCTACTTCATATGGGTAACTCAATAGCCTTTGAGCAGGAGAAAGGTAGGAAAGAGGTTTCTTTGCTTTTGTTCTTCCTTCCCTCTCTCCCTTGAATGTCACAAAACTGTAAGGCTGCTTCTTTGCGGAACTACATTTAAAAATGTCCTGTAATGATCACCATTTCCTACTCAGACCTAGCCCTTCTGGGAGGTCTCAATCCTGCTGTGGGGGAGGTGAGGGATATGAGTACATCTGTGTGTCCCAATACCTGTTTCCCACAAAGAAACATTTAATTTATTCTGACACTGTATTTTTTTGGTCACGGTATTAATTTTTCATTTTTAAAGACCATTGACACACTGCCTCCATCATTAACTTGCCACTCCTTTCCTGTGATGTGTTGGAGACCCTTTGTGGCATCTTATCTTCAAAGAAAGTCAGTTTTTCCTGTTTTACCTGCTGACTTTCATCACTCCTTCTTCAACTTAGAAAATACCCCAAACTCTAAACAACCCCCATGCACATGAGCCCTGACAGACTGGATTGTACCAAAAGGATAAGATACTTCCTTTTAAACACCTAGATGGCTTGTATAGCTTACAGAAAATCTAGTTTGCCTTGTCTACACATCTCTTGTTGTTGTTTACCTTTCTCCTGATGTATCCTCTTGTCCATCTGTCCTTGGCAAGCAACAAGTTGCCACTTCTTGAGCATTAGAGAAAAACTTCTCACACTGTAGACTTATAAATAATAACAGAAACCTATAACTATTCACACAGTAAATGCAAGTTAAGCAATGTTGTATCTGGAAGAAGTATTCATATTTTATGAGACACAGCCAGCTAGGCACACACAACGTAGAGGTGCCCTGAGCAGGTGATCAAATAGCAATCTAGACCATAAAATGTGTTTTTTCACCAGGAGTGGGGACTTGTTTGTTCACCCAGAATCAGTCCTGCTTTCTGACATCAAGCATGATGCAAACCTCAGAGAGGTGAGTGCACGAGTACGGGGTCGGCTTTCGTTCTTCTCACTAAATCTTAACATAGACAGTTTTGCCACAAATGTAACATTAGAAACAATCAACAGATGTTAAAGACGTGTTGTATTAATGACCTATTTCATATTCAAGTTCAGTTCCAGAATTCCCTTCTCGGCGGCTAATTTGCATAACGTTTTATTCACGCTCATTAGCCATCAGGAGACTCTAACTCAGCAAAAGTGGATAGTCATCAATTTCCCTTTGATAATGAATTGATACGACACCAAAAACCATTGTAAGCCTTCCTGTACCTTCTGCAGTACCTGGAAAGAGTGTGTTGTGTAGCCCAGTCACTTCATATCTGACAAGGATGCCTTGGGGGAATTCTTGTGTTTGATTTCAGTGGAATAAATGAGCCTTGCAGAGAGGCAGTAAAAAATATGAGAACATGAGTACATGCTAATGAACTCAGGCATGCCTAACTGTGAAGGTTTCCAAAACCTCCCCAAAACGCTGCCTCAAGTCTGGGTTAGGGTTAGTTAGTTAGTTAGAAGCTGAAGCCTTCAAAGCTGCAGAAGTGTTACCAAGAGGGAAAGAAAGATGGGGGATGAATCAGAGTTACCAAGAATCAAAAACTGGTCCTAAATCTGATTGATGGACCATCCTGCCATTGACCTAGAACATGTCAAAACTGCATCATCACATAGGAACAGCCACCACCTATCACATGAATAGAAAGAAAATGGCAGCCCTCCCTGCACATGTGGAGGGGACCTGAAAAATTTTGATGACCAGAAGCTGTTGAGTAGCCTGGACTTGATTTTTTGTCTTTCTTTTTAACACGTCTGGAAAACTTGGTGCTTGGGACACACTGAGATTTTCTTCAGCGCTAAAGGCAGTTGACTTGATGTCGATGAAATTCATGATGGTTATGTTACAGAGAAACCCAGCAAAATAGTGTGGCACATTGTTAAGGGAGGGATACTCAAATGCAAAGATTAATTTGGAAGGACCTGTTCCTATAGTCTAACTAGACATGGATAAACTTCAGATTCTGGTGTTTAGTTCTGAATATGCTGTGCTAAACACAACAAACCTTGTATACCTTCAACTGTCCAACCTAGGGCAGGGTGGATTTGTCTCTGCATGGGGGAAGAAGGTATTGAGGAAGGCCTTTCTCACCCCCTTCTGTTCTGGATCTGGAGGGACTCTGTGCCTGATAGCTTGTGATTTGAAGTAATACTAGGGCAAAGCCAAGGCTCAGTTAATAATGTAAGACAATTCTGGGAGTGGGGGTATGGGGTAGCCCGCTGTTCCTTGTATTGATCAGGAATTAATGTCTAACCTTTAAAAATGCAGCGGAGAAGCTCAGTGTGATTGTGAAACCCTACTTTGTGCTGTGATCAGTTACCTCTTGGGACCCATGAGGCTCAGCCTGCTGATTACAGATGCATTTGGAAAAACCTGAATTTTCAATTTTTCACATGAATCTTATAAAGTGAAACGGACTCCTGCTGGGATTTATGAAAACTGGTTTATTCTCCACTGCACTCAATACATCTACTCCTTAGCTAAGTTGGGAGAGTGCTGTGACCAGAGAGGCACTGCAAGAATTATTCCACCCTCAGCAAGTTAATTGCTGCATCGTCAAGTAGCATGGTTATCCATTCTGTCCCTTCTGCTTTCTCTCTCTTTTTTTACCCCTCTTCCTCTCCAAGAGCTGACATGCGTTGTCTTTTATTTTTTTTCTCCTCCTTACCATCTGTTTCATGTTTGTAACTTGCAGAGGGTGGGTGTGTGGTAGTGGAGCTTGTGATCAAGTTTGCTGGTGGAGGCATTTCTTTCACTCTGTTAATTAGATTTGTGTTTTTGTTACTCCCAGTTCTAAAGGCCATGCAAATAAGACTAAATTATGCATTAACGATATGCCCCAGTGTTTAAAACATTCTTACAGTTGGGGGACACTGGCTCTGTCCTGTATTCCTCCCTTTCATGGAATTCAATTATATTTAAACTATTAACATGGAAAGTCTAAAAATTCTATTAAAATGTCAGTTTAATAAATCTTCCTAGGTTTAATCTTTCATTTCTGGACCGGGGGAAGGGGAGGATGAATTATGACAGTTTTAAGTTTTCCCAGAGCAGCCCCTGCGTGTTAAATTGTGTGTAACTCTCAATGTGTTTCTGAACTTATCTCTATTGGTAAAACAATTTGAGGCAATAGGAGTGTGTCTGGGGTATTTACTGGAATCAGGTACTTCATGTTCAGATCTAAAACATGCCATGATTGGGGGAATTTGGACCAAGTCCTTTGTTTCAAACAGTGCTTCGTGCCCTGTCTCCTCTTCCCGCTCTAGGCTCTCAAAGGTGGGTTTATCTGGCTTTAGACATGTGATTTGGACCCAGCAGTATTTAAATCTGATTAGGTTGCTGTTGGTTTTTATTTCTCTCTTCTTCTATGTGCCACTTTGGGAATACCAAGGGACCTCCTGTCATTCTAGTTGGTACACCATTGTGCTGAGTACCATGAGAACATTGCTTGTAAGTGATTCTCTCTTCTCTTCCTCTCTTTTCGTGCTGTACTTCAGACCTTATCAAATACCAAAGTCGTGTCTCCTCTGTTTGCTTCAGCTAGCTCCTGATTTGAAGCTGCTCCAGTGTCTAACGCAGAGAGAGTATTCCACTATTTCCTCTCAGCATTCCTGTGCTTGAAATCAGGACTCACATATGACCATATAAAGAGACTGCAGTGTTTTAGCCCAAATAAAGAAAATCCAGCTCTTGATCCTGCATCCTTATGGCTGTAATGCAGAGACTGCAGGTGAGGTGGTTGTTTTGAGACCTAGGACGTGAACAGAACTTCCAGGAGTGCTTTGTGACAGGGCTGATCTCACCAGGTGAAGACTCAAGAGCTAAACACCCCTTTGTGGGGTGCTTTGGGGGCACTGTCTGGGATGGCAAAGAAGATCCAGGTGGAGATTTGATCCAAGTGAATCTACTTGCACCTGAAGTACCACCTCTTGGATCTGATGTGGAGATGATGAGGACAGTGGTGTTGATTTTTTTTTAAGGAGGAAGTGGTAGTCCTGCTCTGTCTGTCCTACAAAAATGTGGATTGCTGGTCTATAGATGGTGGTGGTTGCAGAGAGCTATGAGCGTCAGGTCTGACCTTGCTTGAAGGGGCTCAGCTGGAGTTCCTCTGGAGCTGCCTATGAACAGCAATGGATCATGATTTGTACTGGCTCTGCAGGCTTTGCTCGTGTGTTGGGGTGCAGATGCAGGACTGGGAGAAAATCCAGCTAATGTGGGCT
Source organism: Serilophus lunatus (assembly GCA_013399895.1). Classification (NCBI taxonomy): domain Eukaryota; kingdom Metazoa; phylum Chordata; class Aves; order Passeriformes; family Eurylaimidae; genus Serilophus; species Serilophus lunatus. The sequence continues at coordinate 1,066,756 of VXBA01005448.1, forward strand.
CTTCAGAGGGTGGACACAGAGAAGAAAAATCCAGCTGCCCACATCATGGTGCAGGAGAGATGCCAGAGTCAATGCACATGAGGATCTATATTGAAAGGGAAGACATTTTCATTAGTTTCTTGGCTTTGCTGGGTATCCCTGCATGCTCTCAGTGAAATGCCTGCACAGCATGTCATTGAATGTGGTTGGCATGGGCATATGGCTTATGGCATCTCTGCTGTAAGCAATGAAGTATCTCTGATAGAACAAAGTTCCATGTGGGAAATGCTGCTGTGGCTGTTGGTGACATGGCACTGAATGAGGAGTAAGTCCCCACAAATAGCCCAGCTGATCATTGACCTTACAATGACCTGAGGAGAGCAGCATTTTGTGAGGTGCCCAGCACTGCTTCTCCAAAATGGAAATAGGTACAGTCTGGCACAACCCACCAAAAAATCAAACGCCTCTTCCTGCCTTCCTCTTGCACTCACATTTTCAACTTCCCCTAAATATTTGAGCTTAGTAGAGTTGAATTGCCCTATTCAAGCCTTGGAAATGGAGAAAGTCAGTGACCAGAAAGAAGGGTCAAAATGCTCTCTCTCAGTAGATTCTGGGGAGAAGGAGGTGATAAATGGTACTGATTGAATGTCTTGGTCAGCTAAGCTGTGGTGCGTAGCTAATGCCAAGGCTGCAGGGAGAGTGTGCGGGGTGCAGTGCTTTGTTTGGGTGAATAAACCATGCATGTTCATGGAATATTAATTAATAATAAATGAACATGAATGAATTATTCATGCTCATAAAAGCAAATTTGCCCTGAAGGCATAACACAAGATAGGTTTTAAGAAGGTTTGTTTTTGTTGTTTTTTGTTTTTTTTTTGTTTGTTTTGTTTTTAACTAAGAGATGGATTTGTATAGGGCATAACTGATTGGTGGTAATTTGAATCCAAACGCAGTGTGACTGCTACAGCAGAGCCAGTGTATCTCAGCATACTGAACAGGCACTCCTGCTTCTACTAATGGTATTTCAGTCATTCATCTGCCTTCAAAGATGCATATAGGGACCTACTAGCTCTGAATCCCATTTGACTCTAGCAGGACAAAAACGGTCCCCTGGGTTAACGCCATTGCTGTTGGAACAGGGATAGATTTGTCCCCACACGTTCATTCTGCTGACAGATTTGTTCCACCAGCATGTAGTGCAGATGTCTCATACATGATGCAGGATTCAGGTAAGATTTGAAGCGTCGAGCTGACGCAGGAAATTCTGTCTCTCTATTTAAACACTAGGTTATGCTAAACAGGCCAACAGAACCTTTTGCTGTGCCAGTGTCTGTCCTTCTGGACAGCAAAATAAATCCCCATTAAGAAGGATTTAAATAAAATAATGCCTTTGTGTCTTGGTGATGTGCCACCACATGCCATCCGGGGCTGAACATTTTCCATGACTTAGGAGGTATCTTGATTCAGCTTTGGGCTTGACTTTACCAAGGTAAAAAATGGATGGCTGCAAATGTTACATCTAAGACAGGTGTCACTGTATGTTGGTCACTCTGCTCTGTAAATGCTGACGTTGCAGAGACTAGAGGTTTAATGTGTTGTAGCCATGCAAGGAAACATGTAAACACATTCAATATCTTTCTAAGTGCCCTGCTCTTTCACTGGTCTACAAAGTGAAATTCAAGGGAATTCTACTATCTGAGGCCTTTAAACATTCTCAGGCTGCCATCATCCACAGTTAGATCCTGAAACATGGTCTCCACCTATCCACATCTCTGCACAAGTTTAATGCCAAGATACTCCTGGCCTCTCCTGACTAGATGTGGAAATACTGAGTAAGCTGGATATTGCTGCACTTGGCCAGAAGCTTTCTACTGATGGCAAAAGCATCAAAACACTATCCTGCTGCTTCCAGGAAAGTACACACCTGGGTGACGTATGTGTGTGACATCATGGCTGAAGCCCCTGTTCTCCCTCTCTGGGCTATTTGCACAATCCCAGCCTTCTCCTATTTTGCATTTCTGGTAAAATATTGCAGTGGCTTCCAAGGTGCACTGTTCCTTCTCCACAAAGACACCACAGTTGACCAAAGTGTTGTCTCTGGGCAGACAAATGTGGCTGTAGTGTGTTACCTACTGCTGTGATGTCCAGCTAGGGAAAGGGCTGCCCACATCTCTGGAAAATGGGTTAAGAACTGTGAAAGTGGAGGATGCTTTGGACATTTTCTGAGTGCTGCTGGAGAGATCTTGTGGGCTGGCAGGTTGGCGGATGCAAGGGAAAGGATGTAGAGTGGTACATCATCAGCATGGTGCTTGCCAGCTCCCCAGCCCTCATTTCATAGGAAAATATCAGAGAACGTTAGAAATAGAGGTGAGATCCCCAGACAGAACTCAGATCTGCTATGAATCTGGCCTCAAAACCATCAAAATAATCTTAAACTCCTTTTTATTTCCTTTCCTATTTTTTCCCCAGAAGCATGAGTTGACTTCCTCAACTAATAAAGAGCAGGGCCATAAACTCTGCTGCTTTCCCCCAGAAAGGCCATTCCCTTTGGTAAGCTGCTTCCTCCTGTCTTCATCTTCCCGTTATTACGTTTTTAGTTTCTGCTTTTCCAGCAATCCTTCACTGCTGAGCTGCAGTTTGATCTCTTCTTTTTCTGATTCCACAACAAACATGTTTTAAAGCCTTTGCTGCTAGTCTGCAGACAGTTTTTCCTGGAAAAGGGTTTCATGTATTACAACTTAAAACATGGCTGGATTTTTTAGGATTTAATGTATTGGGAGCTAAGCCTTTGGTCTCTTCTTTCATATGGTTATGGAGGCAGACGAATGGGAGTGATTTGAGTAATTTATATGTTAAGAAGTAATAATGTTTGCAACCATTTTATCCATCCAAATGCTTTTAACTTTGATCTTTCTGTTTTCTAGCAATACCTGGTATTTTTTTCAGACCTCTTCACCTTTCAGAGATAACCATCCCTGATAACTCCTTTGAGTGCTTCCCTCAGCTAAAGAGAAGCAATGTTTGATTGCACCATCCATATATTTCTACAATTAACTGTGATAGTATTTGGTGTTTGGGGGTAGGGCAGCAAAGGGAAAAAGCCCTCTAGACCTTGAAAGCTGCTTTGTCCTTGCATAATGGTAATCTGAAGCCCTAGGTCTTGCTGCATTTAGAAGACAGAAGATGTACTAATTAACGTTCTTCACTCAATTAAAAAGCCCTTGATCTGAGCCTGTCAATAGATTTTCGGTATCTATAGAAATCTTCACCTTGTGTTGAAAGATTTAGCAATTTCCTTCTTTCCCTTCAGACCACATTGTGGTAGGGATGGGATACTGTTTGGCAAAATGGGTTTGGCTGCTCTGCTGGGCTGTGTGGAGGGAGTGGGAGCCCCTTTGGGAGGCAGCCCCTGGCTGCAGCTGGGAAGTGGGCTTAATTGCAATAATTTACTGGTCTGGGTAATTATCGGATTAAGGGTCAGTGTTGTAGCTCTGAAGGGCCGCATTGACAGAAGATGGGGCCTTGTTAGAAGAATCTGGTAGGGCTGGTGCAAAAGCAGCAAAGGCATCTGTGATTTCTTTTTCTGAAAGGTCCCACAGCTTAGGGCAGCTACAGGCTGAGATTTACTTTAATCTATTTAGGCTATATCTGAGGAGGGTAAGAAGAGGAATATTTTTATTTCACCCTGTAACAGGGTAGAGACAGTCAGTGCTATGTCGTCTCTCTTTCACCTCTTGCTATAAATACCTGCTTGTGTGAAGGATCTTCTCAGCCCACTTGGTTTGCATTTTAATTATTTTCTCTGTCTGGCACTTTTCATCTGTTGACTTGTCTATTGTTGTTCATGTTTTGTAATGGCAGATAAAAGTGGAGCATCACTGTGAACTGGTCATCCCAGTTTATGTGGGAAGATGCATATTAAAATTTTCTCCATAAAAGAAAACCCTGAAGTAAAAAACTAGATGAAGAGTTTTTCCCAAGACCACTGGCACAGAATGATGCGCTGATGTCTTGAATTGACCTAAGTACCTATTTCAGGCCTATTTCAGTGACTTTCTTAAGAGGTACGTGTGCTCTCCTGTTAAAATCTTTGTTCTCTTGCAAAACTCACTACTTTGCTGAAATAATGAGCCTTAATAAAATCTAATCATGTTCCTTTTCTGAGAAGCACTTTCATCATTGGTTGTCTCATTAGACCAGCTCCCTTTCTTCTCTGGAGGATGAAAACTCTTTATTACTCTCACATGTGTGGCTTGTCTGTGTTTTGTATTTGTTGGGTGGTGATAATGACGTATGGGTGATTGGTAGGTGCCATGAAGAAGCCAATTCCTAAAGCCCATCCTTGCTTGGCAGTGCCATGGCAGAGCTCACTGGGTAATGTGTGATGCCCTTGCAACTGGTCCAGGTTGGGGTGGGCAGGAACTGGAGCTGAAGGGCCAGATGAATGAGCTTTTATGGCTTGAAGGGTAGGCAAAGCTCGTGATCTGTCATCTCAGCTCTCACACTGAAAGTGAAGGGATAGGCAAAGTGCAAGCAGCACAAATCTCTGCAACACACTCTGCTTTCCTCTTCAGCAGCCGAGCTCTGAAGCCAGAGAAGCCATCAGCCCTGGGAGACTACATCCAAAAATGTAGCTTAGATATGATTCCATTTTGCTTGCCATGTGCTTGTCTGCTTTTCCTAAACCCTCAAGTCTCTTGGTCAGATTGGATGGGACTCGTCTCATCAAATTGGCATCTGCAGTGTAGATGCTGATTTCAGCAGTAGTCACCCAGGGCTCCCGAAGGTCTGTGGAGATCGAGCCAAGGCAGTTGAAGGAGTCCAGGGCATGATTCATCTCTTCTTAAACTAGATGTCTAAAATAGGTCTGGAAAGTTGTGCTTGGAAAGTGCCGATTTCTCTCGTCTGGCTGTGAAAGGAGCTGACGGTGATTAGCTCAACATCCCTGTAGAGGATATCTGTGTCTAGTCAGATGAATCCTACCCAGATGGCTTTTGGCTGTGTTTGTATACAGAGCTCAGCACAGGGGGGCCGTATCCTCAGTCACCATAGACGTTGCCATAATATAAATAATACCCCTAGCACGACTGAGGACACGTACTGTACATCCCTCGTTATTCCAGCTCCACAAACATAAATCATACCATCTTCTGTGGTTCGATATGTATTTGTTAATATAATAAGAATGGGGGTGGATATGGGTGGATGGGTGAGTGAGTGTACAGTGTCCTGTATGAATAGGTTGAGATAGGCTGATATCATCAGACAGCTCTTCTGTGTCCTGATTGATTGAGGTGCTCTGTTTCCACATTAACTTGCAATAAAGTGCTCTCTGATGCCGATACGCATTCATCATGTGCAATTGTGGAGACTGTTTATAACTTAATTTACTCCAAGGTAATGATGATTATATCTAAATATTTATGGAGAGGTCAGTGCAAGTAAATTTCTCAGTAATTTTGTTTTGCTTTTCTTTTCTTTCTCTTTTCTTTCAGCCAGCAAAATTATCTCAATGCTCCCTACAGTCCTTCTGCTAATTCCTTTGTTTGCAGTGACAGTTAGTGGAGAAAGAGGGCTGATTAACTGCAGGCTGCCTCTGCATTGAGCAAGCCAGCAGTCTAACCAGAGGTGCACGCTGTGTCTCTGCCTTTTATTTTAATTTTGACCTGCAGGAATGTCATGGGCCAGAGCTGTCTATTAGAATATATCTAAATCGTGTGTGTGTTCGTGTGAGTTAGCAACTCAAGCTTCCCACTAATGCTGTTAAAATTGATACTCTCTGCAGATGTGAAAGCGGGTGGCATCAGTGCAGCACTGGTTGTTCATCTGGTGATGATCTGTTCAGTGCAGACTGTGGTTGATCATTTTTAGGGTGGGCTCAGGAAATCAAGTTATTTATGCCACTATGGGGTGCTTGTTAATTTTGAGGTGTGGGCATATTTCCCTATTTTCCGTGCTTGCTATTTCTCTGTGCTCTTTTTCATATGTGACACAATCCCCTCATGTGGAGAGGATCCCACCTCTTCTAACAGGATTTAGCCTGATGGGGCTGTGGTCTGTAGGCAATTCCCAGCCTGTCTGCTAATATTTAGGACTGACTGGAGCTGGAATTTTTCACTCAGGAATTTTTTGAGGCAGTGTGGAAAATGGACTATTTTGTTATCTCTGAGGGAACAGGAATTTCATGATATTGATATGAAACAGCTGAGAGGATATTTCATTTTGATGTCTTATGAAAAACATCTGTGGATCCCTGCGCTTCTTGGCTCTCCCCACTCCATTTGCAGAGCTCAAGTACGTTACATTATTCTCTTCCTTCTTCTCTCCCATCAGCCATGCTTGTGCACTTGTGTGACCCTGGGTGCTGTGCTTTGTGCAGGACTTGTTGCCTTTCACATGCATTAGGCAAGCACTGAACCTGAAGTGTGTCCCTCAGGGAACATGGGCAATGAGATGCCTGGATCCTGGATTAATAATGAACGGATACTTATATCCTCAGTCCCATGAAGTTGGCAGTGGCTAAGATGAGCCTGTAAGATCTGATTGTAGCTGGATGTCTCTCGCTCTCTTGGACATCAGCACTAGCACAGGAGGATTCATTTCTGCTGCAGAGGTACAACCAGCCACCAGCCAGTGGCAGGTTGTTGTCAGCTTTGGGGCTTGGCAGTGGTTGTGAGAGGTGGCAGCTTTGGATCTAAATGATGTGCAGAAAATGTCCTGGTGCCTGCAGCTTTCCCTCGAGTTTGGCACCCACCAATACTCTTATTATTACACTCTAGCACAGTGGTCCACCTTGCCTTTAGAACTTACCCTCATCCTGCCTTTGCTTCCCTCCTGGAAACTAACTCTTCAAATATTTTCTGCTTTTCCCTTTCTCAGTTATATTTTCCTTGGAGGAGCAGTAGAAGCCCAGCCTCCATGCCTTCCTGTGCAAGGACCACTGCCTTTTTTCCGCACCCTGTCCTGTGCCACAGCAGAGGGATGTCCAAATTCTGTGACTGGTCATGAGCGTATCTATCAGTGATTTGGTGGTGAGGATGTATTTTTAGATGTTCCTTGGAACAATCAAGTATCCAGCTGTGACCCTCAGCTGCCTGGTTTCAACTGGAAAATGGACTTTTCTTGTGGTTCAGTCTTTATGGTGCAGGGAAAAGCAATTGTATATATTCACTGTCAGTCTGAAACAAAAGCTGTAAGAGAGAGGAGATATTGAAGTATCTTGAACCACAGAGGAAAAAAATTATAAGCACAATCTGCTCCATTAAAAATTTCATAGGCCGTTACTTTTACAGTGCAATTAGCTTAGCGATTCTGCTGCTGTTGGAAGCCAGTGCAGTGGATAATCAGAGGCAGAGATGCCTGTGTAGGTACATTTGCAGAAAACCTTTAGGTTTGAGCTGCTTTTCACGTGTTCCGAGCACGCCCATAAGTCAACAACTGTTGATCCCTTCCCTTCAGCTTCACTTTTCTCCTTTGCTTGTGTTTCCTTCCACAGCTCCAACAAGCCCCAGCCCCTGTGCCTTGATGTCTTTGTTCATTGTGCAGCTGCTGTGGGACAGCAGCACAATGGGAGCTGTCACTGGTGGGGAGTGGGGCGGTGGTGGGCGAGGGGCTGCTGGAGGCAGGCAGAGGGGGGCTTTTGTCAGGAGGGAGTGTTTGCTACCTTTGATGCCAATCATTTTGGAAGAGTTAATGCTGACATGGAAAGCAGTGAGAGGGCTTTTCATGTGAAATCTGACAGAAAGAAAGGGATCCTGGGAGCCACATAAGCACGTTTCCATGGCTGAGTGCTTCATATGAAGTTTGTGTTTTCCTTTTAATGCAAACTGATGGCCATTTTCCTACTGTGATACTGGGAGAAAACTGTCCATTTCATTGATAAAGGGCCCGATTCTGGTCTTGCTTGCACCAGACATGCAGGAGGAGGCATCAGGGGTCAGGCTCTGCCTAATGCCAATACTACAGTGGGAATTTTCTTGGGCAGAAAAACATTTTGGGATTATTTTTTGCATTTCACCATGAAGACTCTAAGCCATGAGACTTACACCAAAGCAATAGGAAAGTTTTACCCCCTAGTGTTTGACACTTGAGCATTCTGGTTGTGTGCTTATGTCCAAAGGCTCAGGTTTTCCAAACCTTAGAAGTTTGGAGTGGGCAGGGGGATAACCTCACTTAGTAAAAGCTGCAGACAAATAGGAAGGCAGACCCTGATTTCTCACATACGCTGTGTCTGTGCTTGCAGCTGAGTGGATGCTCCTGGCTCATGTAGTCATGCAGCTTGGGAGGTGAACTCTGTGAGTGGACACACATGCACAGTGCATTTATATGCATGTCAATGACCAGACAATTCACTGATTAATTTGACAATGAGCCCTGTGAAACTCACTGGGAGCTTTCTGCCCCCACCCCAAAGCTTGGAGTTCAGTGTCATACACTGCACAAGGATCAGTAATGAGAAAAAAAGTTCTTATTCCTTCTGGCTGAAAAAAGATAAATTTGCCTAAAAGCTCAGACCCTGACATTTCAGAGAACTGGAGCTGAAGACAAAGAATGTGCATTGTTTCTAAACAGATGCAAAAATAATAATAAGTCTTATGCTTTTCAAGCCAATCTCATGATTTCCAAACCTGGCTCATGGTGTTTCTCATGCTTCATGGTGACAATGCCAAGCTGTTGTCAGATTGCTAAAAATGCTCTTTCAGTTTCATCTAAATGCCAAAAAAATGAGCAAAATCAGATTAGTCTCTGAAGTTTGGATGGGGGTTATATCTCTTGTTATGATGCTGTGCCCTAGAAGAAGAAATACAGGCAGGAGGCTGTGCTCCAAGACATCCTCCTGCTGCCTCTCTTCTGTGGCCATGTACAGAGTTCTATTTTCTTCCCTCTCTCCTAAAGCATCTCCTCACACCACATTGCTTACAAAAAATGATTCATAATTCAAGATAATTCATTTCTCAGCATGAAGCCACATTGCAAAATACAGACTGCCCTGATGTTACTGGTTCTGCACAACATCTCTACCCTGAGGTTTTAACTGCCAGCGTTTCTGTTCCCTGGACATTTCTCCACCATTTCAAAATTGAAGTTTCTCTCCTCTTCTGTAGGAAAGGAGAATTCTAGCATCCAGGCCCATTTCCAGCTCTCTTGTGTAAAAGATCCCATAGCTAAGTTTTGGACTCACTTTTGAAAATGTAGTGGATTCCCTAGAATGCAAGAGGTGTGTTTTCTAGGTTATTTCACCACCTCAGCTCATAAAATCCTTGGCTGCTTGAGTGCCCTTTGCTGTGTGGGATCAGACAACCGGCCAAGGCTCTCAGAAACAGCTTCAATAGCGAGGTTAAAGTAGGACCCCAAATCCCATACTGGAAGGGTACCAGTAATCATGATAACTGTGGAGGAAGAAAAGAAAATTAAGGGCACCTTCTCCCCGGGTTAATGGTTCACTGCATTGCAGTCAGGGTATTAGTGTCTGTTACTGTATCACCTGTGGAACAATACTGGAAAATCCAGGCACATGCACCTGGTAGGTGGGACTGGACTATAAACACCATCAGGCCCCTGCAACTCGAGGTCCTGACTTGCATAAAATACTCAATGTGGTGGTGTATTCTCCTACATACAGACAATGTTGTTCTCCCTGCATGCTATTTGCAGAGGATTCTGGTAACCAGAGGCTTAGGATAAATCAGTTTTTTTGTTGTTGTTGCCATCGCCATGGGCAGCCTGGTTCTGCTGAACTGTGGCCAGAGTCTCTAGCCCAGCACATGCATATTCTGCTGCCTTCTTCACTCTGCTGGAAATCAGCTCACTAGGCTGTCAGGCCAGATGTTTAGCAACCATTTTTTCTAGTAGGAAATTAGTCCCTATCAGGTAGCAGGTGGCATTTTCTCTCCTTGCTGTACAGTCAAAGGCTTTGGGGAGTGAATATCCTCATGCTCTCTCACCTGCAGCTATTTCCAAGGGGCAGCAGTATGGAACCAGCACCAGCAAAGCCTATTACTTGGAAGAAGAGAGAGGAAATGAAGGTAAGAAAAATAAGTGTCTCTAATGGACCCAGACCAACAGCAGAATATCCATGTAATTGCAATTTACAGAGACTTTGACTATTATAAATACAGTCTCAAAAAATGAAGGGTATCTATTTTCTGTTGAAGGCACTGGAGCATCTCTAATGTTAGCAAGAGCTGTGCACACCTGGAGAGAGGGATATAAGGGCAAATGTGTCAGACAGGCAATGCAGCTTTGCTCACTCAGCTGCTGCTGCAGAGATGGATGGGGAGTGTGTGGCGGGGAAGGCTGTTTTGCAAAGGGTTTTGGTTGTGTCTCCAGCGAGCAGCAGTGTGCACATGTGACATCTCAAGGTGTGATTCCCTGCTGATGTGCACCTGGCATCTGCTTTACCTGTGCCAAGCATGGCCCCTGCCAGGGCTGGCTCAACAAGCAGCAGAGGTGTCACTGAGCAGGGACCAAAGCCTACGCCTTCTGCAGGTTTAGGAGGTGGTGTGAAGGAGAAAACATGCTTTGAGGACACCCCAGGGAGCCGACTTAGCTGAGGTCTTGGAGGGGATGCTAAATCCTAGATACCTATTTATCCATAGGAGTCTGTGTGCACGGGGGTTTACAGTTTCCCTGGAGATTAGCAACTTTTGATGATTTCCCCAGCATATAACATTGGCTTGACAACTGTAGCTAACTTCTGGTTCCACTTGCTTTTCTTATTAGCCAGGAGTGTTGTGTGTGAAGAGGGGCAGATTGCATTTACACCTGCAGACTTCAGGGAGGATAAAGGCAAGCCAGGAATGGTCCCTGTTGCCACTCAGAGCTTGGCGAGGGGGGGGAGTTGGGGAAAACCGTGTGAATAACCCTCAGCTGAAGAGCACTGTGGTAATGTCTGTATGCATGTGCAACACAGGCCATATGTATATTTATGCATAAGGTTGCCTTGTTTGCATGGTGGGAGCATGGACACAGGTAGTGTCTCTATCTGCCTGTGGACACCCAGCAGGTTATGGCATTAGCTCACTTATCAGTCCTCTCTTTCGGTGTTTGAATACTTCCCAAATTAGATCAGACGGTGCAGAAGTGAGTCCTGCCTCAGAGTGTTTTGGGATAGACCAAAGGTTTGGATACAGTGGTAGCAGAGGGCATGATGGAGAGAAAAGCCCAGAGACGAAACCTCCAATGTACCCAAAAGTCAGGACTCTCATGGTATTAGGCTCTCCAGGCACTGCTCCAGCTTTATGCCTGATGTCTCTTACCTTCCCTGCAGGGGCAGCATATTGCCAGTGACTCTGTGTGATACTTGACTCTGCCACAGAATGGCCCCGTGGGTCAGAAGGTGACCTCTGAGGCTGCTGGCAGTGCACACTCTTGGAGGGATTGGTGAGCCCTGGTGTGTCCAGTGATGCTGCAAGCCATGGAGACACCTTGGTCCTCACTTGAACTGCAAAGAGTCTGGTCTGTGGGAAGATGCAGAGCCAGATTTTAAAAAGGCATCAACCAGGATATCTCTGTTCTCACAGACTGTGTCTCCATGGCTTGCACTGACTCTGGTCACAGCTCTCCTGAAATGTCTTTTGGGACTCTGAGACCAAATGTGGATTCTCAGGGACTACTGGCTGCCACCAGTGTGCAGGATTTTGGTAGGGCACTGACCAATGTACAGTACAGGTGACAAGGTGTGGGACGAGCTCTGTACCCATGGTGTTTCATTGTTATGTTCTTGTCTTGGGCTTTTGTGGGGGAAGGATGGGGAATTTTCCTGCTGCTGGCTTGGGCCAGATGTGACAAGAGCTGATTTGAACCAGGGAATCAGCAGAGACCCACAGCATGACATCAAGACCAGGAGAAATGGGATCTGAAACCCTCTGCCATAGGGCAGAGACATCAGGACTCAAGAAGAGCTAAAACCTTGTGCTTGCACGCTGTCTGCTGCAGGTGGAATATACAAAACATGACAAAAAAAAAAAAAAAATCTCAGCCAAATCCTCACCTGGTGCCAGCAACATCCTGATGCCAGTTGAGGCTCAGCCCTGTGCTGGCGCCTGTCCTTGCAGGCGGTTGTGGAGGGGGAGCAGTGTTGGGCGCCAGAGCTGCCTCTTCTCTCTCCTTCCTCTCCATCCTTCCCAGCCCCCTTCTTTACGGGGTTAATTTTATTTTTTCCTCCAGGGGTTTAGGAACAGCCAGCTGAAATGCACAGGCCAGCTGCCTGCCGGTGGCAGCAGGAAAACAGGCAGACAAAGCAGATGGACGCAGCAGGGGTGAGGGAAGGAGCACTGTCTTCGGCGGGCCATGGGCACCATGAAAGAGTAAACAGCTCTCCAAAGGGAGCCGGGAGCTAACTCCAAACCCCATCCTCTTCCCAAATACTCCATCACAGCACATTAACAAGAACGCCTGGACTGCTGGGGGAGAGTAAACAATAAGAGGCCATGCTGGCAGGAGAGTGGGAAAAGCAGAGCCCCCTCCAGCTAATATTTATTGTAAAAGGGTGTAAAAAGTGGCTTGTGGCTCAGCGTGTTGTCAGCAAGCTGCGGCCTGCGCCGCTGCTCATGTTCTTTCAGGACAACCGCCTTACCCCTATCCCTGTCCCCGCGGGTGCAGGGCATTTGTTTGAAAGGAAGAAACAAAGGAAATCCAGAAGCTGGGGGGGAATCCACTGCCCCCCTCCTTCTGGACCGGTTGTGGCTCAGTGGATGCACCTTTCTTTGCCAAACCTGGGCAGGAACTGGTGTTTGAGGGCTTGACTCTCCTTCCGACACCAGAGCTGCTCGGCTGTGCTGCCACCCAAGCGAACTGCTTCTGTGTGGGACAAGGGAATTGTGTTTGGGGGCCCAGGGCTCTTGTTTAGGAGCAGGAGGGGGTGATTCTCCTGCCGCTTGTGCCAGCATGACTTCCTTGATTTTGCTGGAGCGGCTCCTGATTTATGCCTAAGAGCTGGATCCCTCTGGCCGGGCGTTGCTCTTTCATCTGCGACATTGCAGTGAAGTTTGTTTACAAAGGTTTTGGCACGGCCACAGATTCCTTCTCCCCTTCCCTCCCCCTCCCTTCCTCCTAATCAGCTGCAGTTTTCTCTCTCCTTTGGCTCCCACTGAAAAACTGATTGACCTTTCTGAGCTGTGTCTGACACATGAACCATGCAAAATCCTTTCTACTCCCCCAGCCCCGTGCTTGTTTGCTTGGGAACCCGGCCGCCTGCAGCACTCCAAATGGGTGGCCTCAGGCAAATGAGTTTGCTGCCTTTTGGGAGCTGCTTTGCTTTTAATATTGGGCATCCTCGATGCTGGGTGAATGTGTGTTTTGTGGCTGAGCCTCCCCAGTGCTCTTTGCAAACAATGATGCCATCGCTAAAAACGTGCCTGTGACATGCGCTCCGTGCCAGGTTGCCTTTAAAATGGACCCATTTAAACAAAACTGAATTTCAAGGCAGAATATGAAAGCTTCTGGCCCAGTGTTTCACTCCATCCCAGGGGGTAGCATCCGTATGGAAAGAGCACAAAGGCAGTTTAGTCCTTTGAGGGACCAAACTCAGCAGAACCCTTGCATGAGAAGCAAGTCTGACCTTCAGCAGCTTTATGTTTTAGCCAAGGGTGAGAGTTGTCCATGTTTGGCCTGTTGGGCTGCTAAAGATCTAATGAGAGCCATGAATTTACCATAAATATGCTTAAACTGTTTTTCTTTTTAGATTTCTTAAGGGTAAAGAAGCATGGGGGAAGAGATGAGTGTTTTGGTTGTCTGGCAAAATCGTCTTTGCAGTCATTCCCATGGACTCATATCAATCCAGTTACACTGGGGCCCAAACACTCTTTCACCTGTTCTTAAGCATACTTTGTACCTTTTAACCACATTTTGGTAGTAGTTCAGCTTTCAGTTATGTAACCTGTGTATATTACGAGAGTGAGGTTCAGAAGCATCCTTCTGCTGGCATCAGGTAGAAATGGAATTGTTTATGAGGCAGGCCAGCCTCTGCTAGAGGCCTTTTGCTGTCTGCCTTGTGTTTTAAAAGCTGGAGTTTGAGGCAGGTGAAAGTATAAGGAGGATGTTTCCTTGCTGTTGTCTAAAGCAGTGTTTTCGTGCACTAACTAGAGCGTGTTACACACTTTGGTGAAATCTAATTGTTAGTCACCTCATTCATCACAAATCAGAGGAGATATAACCAGTAAATTGTAGCACACACAAGGGCAGGGCACTGAGAAAAGTGTCAAGGCGACCAAAGACGCGTCAAAGAGCGAAGGCTGTTCTGGCTCTGGAAGCAAGGCAAGAAGTTCCCATTTCCACAAAAATGCATTGCGTTGTCTGAAAAAGGTGCATAGTAATCACACAGCTGAGCCTCCTCAAATTCAAAATGTAAAGCACAAGGGTCCCATGGGGCACGCAAACCTGTCTGGAATGTATCCAGCCAGGGGAGCTCTCTTTGGCTGTGACATAACACAAATGACCCATACTCAGGTCATGGATGCCAGCAAAAGGCTTTCACTGGATTCAAGGAGAGCATTGATATAACTTAACAACAGGACCTCCCTCCCTTTTTCCGGAAAAGACATCTTCAAATCAAGTAAAAAGCAAAAGCGTTTCCTTCGTTCATCCCTCCTTTGACCAAATTCCTTGGAGGCTGGTGGTGGGCTCTGGTTTTCCCTGATTGATATATCAATTTGATTTTCTCCATCAAAGGATTAGTCACTGAAAGACACCACCACACAGTTCCCTCCAACTTTTTGGCCGCCTCTGGGTGCTAGGGCAATACTACTGAAAGGAGCTCTGCTTTGCTTCAGTCCTTCTGTGCATGCTCATTTTATTTCTCATGCTTCCTTCATCTCCGATCATGTTCTTTTCCCTCTTTCCCACCAAAAGCTGGTGCTGCCCAGGCTGTGCCTGTAGTAGCAAGGCATGCCCCAGTGTCCATCCTGGACATTTGTCTATCCCTGCCTGTCCTCTGCCATGGAATAAAATCATTGATAGTGGCAACAAAGCCCAAGTGTGTAGACCCTGCTGGAGGGCTGTTGCAGAGCTAGATACCGGATTTAAATATAGAAAACTCTGACATTCACAGCTGAGAGTGGCTGAGCCCTGACACGATGTATAGGACCAGTCAGCAGATGGGCAGTTTTTCTCAAAGGACAATAAATATTTAGCCCTCCATCTTCCCTGGACGTGGCAACAATTGAACAAGGTGGGCTCCAAAAGCATCCTGATTCTTTCAGCACGCTGTGCTGGTTTTCATGTGGTGTCACTCCTCAGCCTGGGGTTTAATCCCTATGATGCTGCTTTTTCGTTTACCCCGCGTCCAAATAAAAACTTCCATATTTTGAGATGTTGCATAGGTTTATCAGGCAGAGAGACATGTGAGTTGTGCTGCTCCTTCCCTGCAGGCAGGCAGAGGAGGATTGGATTAATTTTGAAGACACCTCAAGCTTGCTGTTCTTTTCCTCATGCCAATGTCTCACCACTTGGATAACTTGGCTGGAAAATTCAAGTGGAAAAATGATCTCATCCTCTTGCAGCTCTGATAGTGGTCCACAATCCCCTCCTAAAGCCATGCTCTCAGGAAACATTCAAAGGCTGAAGGGTGACTTCTGTGTTGCTGACCCGGGGACCTGGGTAAGCTGATGCAGATCCCAACAGAGGGGAATAGCTCCTGGGTATTGTAGGAGTGGGTTGTGAGTTGGACTGCTGTGTCCTCCAGGATGCTTCACAGTGCTGCTGCAGCAGCTTCGGCTGGCCCAGCGAGATCCACCAGGGACAATGGGGTCCTTTGGAGGTCATCAGGGGGACTTTTTCTTTGGCCTTAGTGATTTAAGACCACCTGTTCCTATCTCAATGGCTTTAATTTCATGAGATTGGATGTTTTAGGGATATAGATATATAAACTCCAGAGGGTCTGCCAGGAGGCACCCAAAACAGCCGGCCATTGCTTTTGGGAATGAGTCTGCTCGCTTCTGTGAGAAAAGACCAGCACAGATGCCACAGTGACCCCAACTCTGGAAGGCAACTCTGGGCTGGAAAACAGGGGCTGAGGAGCACATTCTGCCCACGGCAGCCTGGGAGTGATCTGTGAAACAGGCACGACATTTTAGGAACAAAAGCTTTCTAGCAAGCACCTAGGAATGTTGTTAAGTTTCTTTAGCTAAAGACTGTGGAGTGCTTTGGGGTTCTTGGAAGTGGTACTCTACAACAAGCCCTGAATCCCAGTGTTTTTTCCAAAAGCTGTTTGCCAGCGAATTACCTAGATTTGAAATTCAGGTGAATCTTTGGATGAAAAAATATCCTCCCCCATATTGCTCTGACCTCTGAGGTAGTTGATTTATTTTTTAAAGTCATTACTGCTCCCCTTGGGAATGGTATCTTCCTCTGTTTAATGCTCTAAGGAGGTAGCTCTTTTCATGTTTATCTTTGATTCAAGTATTGTAAGGAGCAATCCCTTGCACTTACGCACTTCATTGTATTCTGGCCATGAGAGATTCTCCCCTACTGTTTGTAGCTCTCTTTTCAGTGCAGCTAGTAAAATATTTGAACAGAAAATAAAAAAGGAAAAGGAAAAATAAAAGACACTAAACAGCCTCCAGCATTTAGAGGATAAAATGACATGTAAGCAGAGGGCTGGCTGTGGTTAATGCAGAGGGCTGGGAGGCTCTCTTAGCTGCTCTTCTCCCGACTTCCCCTGTGACTTTGTCTAATTTATTTGACCTCTTCCTGCTACAGCTCTAGGATCTTTAACAAACCTCATGCTTTTTACCTGGAAAACCCATGCAAAAGCAGAGCCATGGGCAGAGAGTCAAGATTTGGGGAGGGGAGAGATGACACTTTTAGTCTAGCTCATGACAGATGAAGTATTGGTGGAAGAGCTCAGACAACATTTTGACGAGGTGGTGGAGCATCTATGATGTTGTGCACAAACAGATGCTGCCTCCAAGGCTAAACAAATCAGGAATTTGCACCACTTCAGCTTTTCTCCCCTTTCTTGGCCAAGTGAAGACTTGCAAAGCAGTTATCCTACAGGTAGCAAGATATTTTGAAGCATGAGCTCATGTCTGTGTCAGGATTCACACACATTTATGGGAGCTGTTTGCGATGTGGTGGCATATCCACCTAGACGTATCCTGGGATATAGCCAGGCTGGGATCTCTTCTCTGACTGAATGTTTGGGGCAAAAGCAGTTTTCAAGACATCTCTCTGCCAGATCTAATGCTGCAGGGAGCCCGTTTTGCACAAGGTGGTTGCAATGCTATGGCTCATCCACTGAAAAATAAGTTAAATCTCAATGGGCTATGGCAGACAAATGTGTTTCAAAGGGTCTTAAGGATGGTTTCTTTCTTTGGAAACCTGCTGTGAATTGAAAACTAAGCCAAACTGGCATGAAAGGCCATCACAGAGTGAAGTATTTAGAAAAGTAGAAACTCATTGTGGTGGTGATCATGGGGTGGTTTGAAGGGAGGCCTCCAGTGGGATCTGGTGCAGTCCAGGTAATTCTGGGTAATTCTCCAATTCCAGGTAATTTTTTAAAAAAATAACAAAACACCCCCACATTTTGGAGCGTTTTCCTAAGCTTCTGGGGCATAATGGCACATTTGGGGATGGAGCACAAAGTGAATATTTACATAAATAAGCCAGTGCTCCTCTGTGGGAGAGGGGCAGAGTGAGCCTGTGAATTAACGATCAGCTTTTAATTTGTACTTTCATTGGGATCAATGAAAATGTCAGAATGATTGAGGTTTATGTGCTCATGGGAAAGATGTGAGCCCAAGAGAACGAGTTCAGGCCTACTTTTAAGGTATTTTTTCCAGGAAGAAGATACTTCCCTTCACCTCTAATATCAGAAATGGGACAAGAGAAAGCAAAAGGATAGCCTGAAATGTACCCTTCTGTGGGAGCTGATCTGAAGGTGGTGATTCCTGAGAGTCAGGTTATTTATCCTGCACTGCCACCTTTGCTTTGAGTGAGTCTCTCAGGAAGCCTGGACGATGCTCAGGTCCCACTTGTAGTCTTGAAGCCCACAGTCCTCAGGATGGCAGCTGCTCTTGGCACAGGATTCAGCCCTGCTGGTGTTGTCAGATGCCATTTTTCTGGCTGCAGACATGAGCTGTTTGCTCTCTCAAGTTTAGGGCTGGATGCATTTCAGGACACCAGGAGGACAGTGAGAGACTCATGTTTCTGAAGATCTTGATTTGAAAAGGCTGGATGCTGCTGATGGATGTGAAAAGCTGGCATTAATGTATTGGAGGCAAAACCAGCCTCCATGGCCAGATTTGAATTCTGATTACTGGGAGGATTGATGTTTGATTCCCACAGACACATCTAGTTCTGCAGGACAGTGTTAACCTTGGCTCTGCAAAAGGTGCCTCATTCCCCACTGTAGCACTAGAAGGACTAATGAGGTTTTCATTTCAGTTTAATGAAGATTCTTGAGGGCTTTCCTCAAGAGCAAGCAGTCTACACTTCATATTTACAGCTGTGTATTCACAGCTAAAATGGGCACCTGCATCCTTTCTTCAGCCAAAAAAGGGATATTTCTGAGTCTTGGCAATGCTTAGGCATAAGGAAGGTCTCTTTTTGGCTGCTCACTTGGTGCTTGTAGCTTTTCTGATCAGTAAGTCAAGTACTTAAGTGGGTAGTCAAGGGCTTAGCTGCCTAGAGGAGAGACCTATAGTGGGAACAGTGGCCTGAGGTTGTAGACTCCTTTGTGCATCCCCTGTCTTAATAGAAGCTCTCAAGCAGTCTTATTACTGGGAGAATATGTCTGCAAATTGTCAGGCATACTTTGGCCTAATTAAATATTCATTGTGACAAAATGCCACAAACACCAGGGAGTTTTCAGCAATTGCTTCACCTCAGATCACAAACTGATGCTGGCTCACTCTGTCGGGGCTCCCATGATGTACTTCCTTCCTGCCTCCACACCCAGTGCTCATCTTAGTCAGCTTCTTGTTCCTTGTAATGAACAGGGAAAGGTTGAGCTGGGTTGTCTCAGTGTCTCAGTGCTCCCCAAATGCTCCATTTTTGTCTTGTGGGGGCCTGATTGTTACATTACACGCTGCTCTGTGGACTCTGGCATTGAGCTGAGGTCTTCCCCAGGTGGGTCAGCTGGCAGGCTGGACCTATAGCCTCCCTCTTCCTTCTGTGAGTTGTCTCAGGCTGGGTTTTTGTTGCAGAATATTTGTCATTCTCAACACTCCCAGACATGAGCAATGCAGTTGTGCTGCTGCCAAAAAGCACAGCCCTCAGCGGGAACTTTTATGATAATATCACCTTGATATTGCCATTTATCCAGCCCCGTGGTGCCATCTCAGGAAGTGACCTCACCGTTTCCTGATTTTGAGCTCAGCATGTGGGGCACAGGACGTGTGGTGTGCACAGCACCAGTTGTTGTAAAACCCTAACAGCCTGGTGAGCTCATCTCGTGTGAAACTGCTCGTCAGCCTATCCCAGAATGCCCAAACCAACTTCCCTTGTCAAGGACCACGAGTGTTCCTGGTGGTCTCAGCAGACACAGGTTTTAGCCAAAGTAAGGGTCACTTTTAAAAGTACCTGGAAATAGAAGTGGAAGGACTGAGAGTCAGGCTCCTCACTTCAAGCTATATTTCTTTCCTCTTTTGAGATGAGTATGTGCTTATGGAAGGCAGCAGACTGGATGTCCCATCTATCCTCCAGTCCAGCTTAATGCCCATCTCACATCCTGATCAGTTCTTCGTGATTCAAAGCAGATACAAAAAAGCCCTGAATAACTAAACCAGAGAGAAACTTTTCTATAAATTCCTTGTTTTGCTTTCTTCTCATTCCCCCATTTGTCTAAGCAAGGAGCTTTATAACCCTGACGACCTTCTAGGGCTCTTTTAAAGCCCTGCTTTTATTGCTCTTGTGGTTCATAGAATCATGGAAGATTTTGGTTTAGAAGGGACTTTTAAAGGTCACCTAGTCCAACCCCCCTGCAAAGAGCAGGGGCATCTTCACCTGGATCATTCTTATTGCTGAAATATCCAACCCTGCCTCGAACATGTGGCTTGTAGAGGTGTACTTGTGCATGAAATGCACGGGAGAATGAAGCATTATGTCAAATTCAGGGCAGAAATCCTTCAGTGAGCTGATTTTTAGTGACTTTGTTTCTTTAGTTTCCTAGTGGATTATTTAGCCATCTTTGCCAGAAAGTTTTCTCAGTGAAATGAGAACTCACCCACATTCAGGATCAACTCATTTTTTATTTTTTTTCAGGTTTGAAAATGTTGGGTCGTCTCTAGTGGAGGATGTGTGTGCGTGTTTTATGTTGTGTGTGTGACATCCCTGCATATGTTTCGGATTGGTTCAGGAGCTGAAATAGCAAAACAAGCTTTTCTGAATTCAGAAATGGAAATTAAATGATCAAACAGCTGAAACAGGAGCCACATGTAATGCTGTATGTTTTACTGATTATTTAGTAGATATCAATAGCAGTAGTTATTATTACTATGACTCTTTTTGCTCTTACTTTCCCCATCACTCCTGAGTCTTTGTATGTTTGTGAAACATTTTGATAGCTTATTCCTGTTTGTTTTTCACCCATTGAAGATGTTTTAAATTGTGCTGCAATCTGCCTAGAGGCTGTGGTAAGCCAAAGACAGTAGTTTGTGCAGTGTGTCGGCAGAGCAAGAATCCAGATCCATGGACAGTGGTACTGGGTAAGTTGCTTGCTCTTACCCTGCCTCTGTGGAAGTGTGCATTTGACTGATGGTTAGCTACCAGAGAGTATCCTTATGTCTTTTAGGTGAATATCTGGTCACAGGGCTGCTCTGGTATTTTGGGCTAGGGTTGCTAGGACTCAGGAATACAGCACAGCATGACTGGCAAACTCTAGCAGAGGGGAACTGAGACCTAAGGGATGATTGTTGACAACAGAGGGCAATTCAGAGGAAATCCTGCAGGCAAGAAGGTATGGGTAAGTAAAGTAAGAGACCTACACAATCCATGTCCTTTTGCAATTTCAGGTATTAGAAGCTGTGGAAATGCAGGGTGGAAATCATTTCAGGCAACTGGTTTTGTTGCAGCTACACAGCTGAATTATGAAAGGAGAAAAAAAGCCAAATCAAAAGTTTTCAGGCTCTATATTTTTGGATTAGGCTTTGCTAAGCTTTTCAGTGTATTTTTTTTCCCCTCTTGAATTTGGCACAGTTAGCATGACAGAAGTTAAGATGATACGTATGTTTTATAACAGTAGCTCACATTGTGAGTTTAAAATCAGTTTATCGATGTCCCTTCTCCTTTCTCTCTTTTCTTGTTCTCTATATTTGCTGTTGCTCTTCATAAAAAAGTTTGCAGCCTTAGCTGAGAAACTGGATGTCATTTTGTTGAGGGAAAAGCAATGACATTTTGTTTGGACGAGACTGACATTATTGCAGTTTGGATGCCCAGGAAAAAATGACAGTCAGACAAGGTTTTTTCTGCACATCATTTCTGAAATACTGGCCATGATCGTAAAAGCATTCATTTAGAAGAAAAATAATTTTTCAGAGAAGAATTACCATAGCTTAGTCTAATTAGGTAGAGCAGAATGCCTACCATGGCACATGGCACAATTGGATATAATGGAGACTCTGAAAAACTCTAACTCCAGCTTCCCCAGAGGTGTTGGCCACTGCAGATGTGTTGACTGGATGTACCATTGGGCAGAAAAGCTACGTGCATTCAAATCTTCAAACATCTCATAGCTAAGCGTTCATGATATCTTATATTTTCACACTGGACATTTCAGGGTAAGACGTAACACTGCAGATGTGGGAAGGTAGCCCCATGTGTAGGTTTTGCTTTAGCTTCTTAAAAGTGAACATTTTCTCAGTGAATCCAATATCTGTGTATGAGGCATAAACCTGGGAGTGCACCACTCTGGCTTGGCATGTTGGCAAGCTCGAGGATGGGATTAAAAAGGATACAGCACTGGTTTAGTTTGTTGGTTGGTGCTTGCTTGGTGTTGTTCTATTGACTTCCATGAAGCTAAGCTGCATTACATCTACTGAAACTAAATCCATCTCATTTTTTCCCCTTGCTTCTTATGTTCAGGCTTGATGTATTATGTCTGGAAGCAAATAGTTAGAATAAGATGCATTTGTTAGATTGTGTCTTTTCATTATCCAGACAGAAGGAAGAGGCAGTTGACAAAGTTTCAGCAGACGGTGCATAGTTGTTGTTTATGTTAAACAAAACGAGAATGTGCAGCATTCGAGGGTATAAACAGCATGACAGCAATAAGCATAAAACATAAGATTGGAAGCAGATTTCACTCTCAGGCCTTGGGGAGCAGATGGATCTGAGATCATTGTGCATTTGTGTACAACTCCAAGACCTATAGAAACTCATTTATTCCCCATGTCTACGTGTTTTACAGGAGTCAAATGTAGCACAGCTACAAATGGATACAGCTCCATTGAACATAATGGGCTGGACCCAAGCACCTGGATCTGTCTCTTAAACTGCTCCAACAACACTAAAAGGATGCAGAGCTGCTTTAGTCTTGCAAACAGAGATTGCCTTGTCATCTTAATGTTCGGGTGGCATAAAGACAAGGCAGCCCCTATTTGCATCTCCTCTGTGTGCACGATGGAAGGAGCTGGATGTAAGAGGAGTCGCAGCTGGTGGGGGATGAGACTTGCTGAACTTGCACAGAAGCTGGTTTTCTCCCTGTATCTTATCTATATGATATATAGATATAGAAGAAGGCTTAAACTTTTCCCTTGATTGCTGTTTTCTTAACTCTCAACCCTCAATCTCAGATCTTGCAGCAGGGTGAGCATAGCTGGAAGAGGAAATGTGGCTCAAACAAAGCAGTTGCGTCTCTTTGTACCTGTGTGGTTCAGGACTGATGTCAGATAGAGGAGAAACCAAGCCTACCCTTTATACGATGGTGAAGATGAGGTCAAAGTTTCTCAGTTTCAGTGGGCCAACTGGATCAGTTCAAAAGCCTCACTGATTTGGTACTTATGGAGGCAGGACCACACGTGATGCCTATTATTTGTAGCCCTGATTCCCCGGCAGATCCATGTAATTGAAGTGAAGGACATAATGAGGGATTTCAGGCCCAAGCAGAGACTATATAAGCAGGTGGGAAAGTGACAGGCCAGCATCCAGCCTTCAGAGCACAGACCAAAGAGAAGCTGTTTTAAATAGCAACAATGGCTCTAATCTCACGGTAGGATGTAGAGATGCAGATTGATAAAGGGAAGAAAGGGAAAAAAATAGTAACCACATCAAGTGTGTGCATGTGAGAATCCCTTTCAGGATGCGCTAATGGGATGCATTGACTAGGAAGAAAAGACCCTGGAGTGTGTTTAAAACT
The DNA here is from genome assembly GCA_013399895.1 of Serilophus lunatus. NCBI lineage: Eukaryota > Metazoa > Chordata > Aves > Passeriformes > Eurylaimidae > Serilophus > Serilophus lunatus. The sequence continues at coordinate 1,090,028 of VXBA01005448.1, forward strand.
GATTCCTAGCATAGTATGAACCAGTGTAAATGAAGCACTGTACAAAAGAAATAATAACAATATATCACTGTAGTCAGTATCACTGTCTGTGTCAGTGTTTAACCACGTCAGAGCTCATCATTAACTAAAAGGCAAAATAACATGAGCAAACAAGACTGCAACTGGGAGGAAGAGCATAAGGACAATGACAGGGCCCCAGTGAGGTTCCTCCTGCTGCTGCTCCAAGGAATGGGAGCCCAGGAGGGAGAGAAAGCCCACCCGCCGTGCGCAGCTCTGCAGACACCTCCAACGAGGGCGTGGGTACGTGCTCACCTCCTCCGTCACCAGCTCTCCTGCAACGATTTGCCTGGAACAGCCATTTGCCTCCAAGTGTGGAGTTGTAATAAACGATCATCACGTGCTGGCCGTGCATGTGTGTGAGAGAGGACGGGGACGGGTATTTTTAAATGCGAAAACTCCCACCAGCTGCAGTATGAACACGGAATGTATGATTCTCAAGGGAAGGAGAAAGATCTGCTGGTTTCCTCTGGAATTGGACCATTTGCTGCAAATTGGGTTGTTGATCTGAGAAGAGTTACGGAAAATGCAGTCCACAGTGGTTAGTGATTTCAGGGTGGTATTAATTTGAGAATGACCTATTAAGAGGCCATGTCCCAGGAGGGGTGTTTCGCACTTTCTGGAGATCAAAAAACCTCTCTGGATGCTTCAGGCTGGATTGCCCTGACTCTAGCAGTTGAAAACATAAACCTGTATGATGCAGGTTTCCAACTATGGTTGTGAATATTTTGTGCAACCTTTAGGAGAAGGGTGAAATTCTGCCTCTGCCAGTGTTAGTAGTGCATGTGCCACTGACTTCAGTGGGATGAGGACTTTCCTGGGCTGCCTGACTCTGCCCTGTCAGCTGATTGTGATCCTCAGCTAATATATGAAGCCATGCCACATCCAGAGTAGTATACCCAGTCCCTTAGTGGTCTCTTAGTGAATCAGGCTAGTCAGATTTATTTGTCCTTTGTATCCTGGGTGTTTTACTTTTCAGTGTTTAGCACCTTGCCTGATGTAAGCTTTAGTCATGCTGAAGAAAGCAGCTTTATTGAATTTGGCTGTAAGTTAGCATTGACTGAACAGACTGTATCAATTCAGAATGGACTATTACCATCCCTTTTGAAAGTTATCTGGAGCTCAAATATCCTAAATAACATGCTCTGCTGATGTCAGTGTCTCAGGGTCAATAACTGGTCATCAATATGGGATCTGCTGTCTCTTCCTTCTCTTCTCTTATAGCATGGGAGAATATCCACATGACTGTGCTACTTTTACATCGAAGGCCATGCACAGAAGTGGAAGACTTACGCAGGAGTGAGGAGGCACTACAGGAACCATGAGCTGGACCACTTCTCCCCAGGGCTGAACTTTGGTTGCCTGGCAGCCTCCACCATGAAGCTGCTGCCTTTGGCGCTACTTCAAGGACAGCTTGAGCTGTATTTAGGGTTTTTGTCTCTGTCTCTTTAAGGCAGTTGGGAAAGCAGCAGGTGAGATGAGGAAATATGTACTATAGTCTCTCAAACCTCTCCAGTGAGCCAGGTAGGATGGAGAATGATGAGAGCAGGGGGAGAACAGACAGAAGTACAGACTTTGTGAAAACATGCCTTACAGGCTTAAGCTAAACACTCTGGTATCTTATGGCATCTGGGGACTTATTATGACAGCTAGAGGATGGTTGTGCATGACAAGTTATTTTAAAAATGAACTATAGAGAAAGCCTTCCCCTTGCCCTCAGCTTGACCTGCCATCCCTGGCCCACACAGATGGTGGTACCCTACATTTCTGCACGTCCCACAGGAATACCTGCATACTTCCAGCAGCAGACAGCCCTGGACTGGTGAGGCAGGTTTTGTGTCAGCTTCTGAAAGCTACTCAGCTCTCATCTGTGTGTTAGAGCAGTGTTTCATCCCAGTGCTGGAAGGCTGTTCAGAGATCCCCAGTGGGCCAGTGTTTCCAGCTGCAAGCTTTTCCAAATCCAGCCAAATAGAAAGGAAAAGACAAAAAATGGTTCTGCATCATTTCTGCTGAGGAGGCACTTCATGACAAGTGCAAATACAGAAGTTGCTTTGACTCCTGGACAGACAAGCTCTGGATTCAAAAGGATGTTTGAGCACGGATTTTCGAAGGTTGGAACGTACATACTGACCATAAAATTACTTCATTGTGCCTGGCTGTGCATGTTAAATCCATATTTGCCTGTGCAAACAAGGTGTTTATGCACGCAGCTAGATTTTTGCAGACACAGGGGTGGAGGCAAGTTCAAACCCTGGATTTCTCCATCTTTACAGCTGTATTTAGCAGCACTCTCCCTTTGCTAGGAATACTTCTCTGGGGTCCGTGTTTGCGAGTAAGAGCTCATGCCATGTCCCCTGATGAAAAAACTTTAAGATCAGAGCTTAGTTTCATATAGACCATTTTAATTGGGGTGGTTCTCAATGCAAAGACTAATAAGCCTTGAGTTTTAAATTACCTGGAGGAAAATCTCTTTGGCACACAATGGGAAGGTGCATTCAGCATGATTTCTCACTCCACGTTTGATGCTGCAACTACATTGCCCAATGTCAGCAGGTAAAAGCCCAGGGCAACTTTTAGAAAATGCTCAAAATTACCTTCACTTCTGCTCTAGGGCAAAGCTCAAGACTGGTGGCTGCATTGTGAGACAAGGCTCAGACCCATGGGCAGGTGCAAGCTGTGAGAGTACTCCCAACACTTCCAACTTTGGTTCATATCTCCAGTTGTAGGTGGTTTAAGTCCAACACCTCCATGGTTCTCAGGGTCAGCTGAGGTTGGATTTCTTTTATCTAGGCTGTATGAATTGGGTTTTGGGACCCTGCTCTTCCCCTGCCAGAGACCCCTGGAGCAGATCTTAGGTGCAGGACTGCATTGAAACCAGAGCAGTACTGGGACAACCTGGATGGAAGGTAGGTTCAAAAATGGTGGAAATGGATCAGCATGAAGGGAACAGAGTTATATTAGTCATGATATAATGTCCAGAATGTTGTCTCTGTTTGATCACATGGAAACTGCCTGGGCTTTCTGTGTATTGGGGAATTAAATCTGCAAAAACTGCTGGTCACACCTCAGTGTCTGGAGGCAGAAAGTAACCGCTGGTCTTAGGGAGATAATAAAGGCCTAAATAACCACAGGCATTGAAAATAATTCTCTAAGTAAAGCATACTCATAATCCTGCCTCTCCCGTGACATTCCCGCCTCCCTCAAGATCTTTGTCTCCTGCTTGGCTGTCCAATGCAGCTCAGTGAGAAAACTCGTGGTAGTTAATAATAGCAGCTTGAGGATAGAGATTAGAACCAGGGCAACATAAATAAGACATTTATTTTCAACAAATGGGATAGGGTGTCTGCTCCACCATGTTTTCATTTGGCACTTATGGAAATTTAAGGCCTGATATTTGGTGTCAGGCATGTCCATAACAATGTGTATTCATCATGGCCCTAATTATAGCTCATGGGCAGCTTACATGGGGTGGCATGGCTTATTTATAGGTAATATTTATAAACAGACTCACAATCTTCACAGGAAAAGGTCTCTTAAAGCAAGACACATTATGGTGATTACTTTGAGACACATCACAGGGTTCATTGCTGTCTAAGTCCTTTCCCCCTTCCAGTCAGACCATGCAACATTATTCCACTGCAGCACAAGAGAACCAGTCCCCCCATCCCACCCCAAACATGACATACGACTGCCACAAACTGATTTACTGCACTTTCTGGTTTCTTGCAGGGGAAAGGGGATGTCTGTGTGAAAATAGTGATTTCCCAATGCCACCAATTGCATGTGACAGGCATGCAGTTGTATCTTAATAGGCCACTGCAGTGTTCAGCCACAATCATGAGCCTTAATCACCTGACTGTATAAATGAGTTTCCCTTGACAAGATTCGATCCCTTTGGGCCCCTTGACTAATTACCTGCTATTGTGAGAGGCTCTGCTTGTTGGGGAAAAGCAACTCTTCCCCCAGCAATAGCAAAATAGAGAAATAAACACAAAAGTCTGGAGATCAGAGAGTGCTCATTTACTCTCCATATTTAGTGCCACATAAAAGGGACATTAATTATGTTCCTCTTTCATGACAAAAGTAGCTTTTGCAAACAGTTTTGCTTGTTTGTTCTCTTTTTTAAACAAAGGTACCTGTACTTTTGTCTTCCTAATCGCTCTGTAGCACACAGCATCCCTGCAAGGAAGAACTGGCAAGAAACCACATCACCCAGCTCTGTACGTTTGGGTTTCTCAGTGCCCTGCAAAACAAAGGGCAGAGCTCCATGTCCCTTGTAGAACCCTTGGATCAGAGCTGCAAGTTGCTGTGAACACAGAGGAGCTGCCTGGCAACTTTCCTGCACGTACACGGAGGCAGGAGCTGGCCAGAGAGTGCAGGGCAGATAGGAGTCAGGCCAAAGAAATGATGCAGTACCTGAGCTGTGAAGGGAAAGGCTTTGTGTCTGCTCCTAACTGTTCATGCTCATAGTCATCATTTTCTATGCATATGGGTGGCAATGATGTTCAAAAAGCATTTGAGAAGGTAACTTGAGTTGCCCAGAGAGTTGGCATCTCTTCAGAAGAAGCCATCAAGTCTCTGGTGCACCTTGAGACCTCTAGTTTATTCTGCCAGATTTGCCCCATTCATTTCTGAATATGTGGGTCTGGAAATGGAAGGTGACAGAGCACATGGCTCTTTGATCCTGCTGAATGGTGGAGGGGGTCTTGAGATTCCAGAGCTTTCCATGCCCTTCATTTGGGTGCTGGCTGATTTATAATGCCTGCCAGAACAAAGCTACTTACAAACTTTAACAGGCCAGGTTCAACCTCTTATTTTTTATTTTTATTTTTTTTTTATTTTTCCTTTTTCACCTTTTTCTTTTTTTTTTTAATATGCAGAAAACAGACCCAAATTGTCCTAAATGAACCTCTCTTCTGACATGCTGTCTCACACCTCATTGTTGTCAAATTCTTTTTTAGGTAATGTAAGAAAACAGGAAGATGAAAAGAGGGGAGATGTCTGACCTGTGCCTTTTCTTAGAGCATCACATGGTTGTGGCTCACAAGCTGGTGTAAGCCAGCTCCAGTAGTGTCAGTCACCCTGTACCAATCTGGAACTGCCCTGGGATGAGCAGAAACTCTTCTTCTGCCTTTCTTGGGGAGAAGAAGCCTCTTTGGTATTTCCTTGTAGGGATGGTCTATTTTTAACTGATAATCCCTTGAGAAAATGATCAGGAACAGTCTAAGGTCATTTTCTATTCTTATATGTTTTGCTACTTTAAGCTCCACCTGGGATAATGAGACTGCTGTATGCTTATGAAGCAGAGCTAAAATCCAGCTGAAGTGGGCCCTTTGGATCATGCACTGATGCAGTGGTCCAAGGTTTTTGTCCTGGCTCACTTTGTACAGAGAAAACCTGGGAGAAAGTTGTGTTTTCTGGGGGTCTATTCGAAGGCAAACAGTGGATCTGTCCTTTGAAAAAGCTGTTTCTTCTCCACTTCTGTAATGATTTGATCATAATGGGAATATTCCAAAGAAATTACCACTCAGGAAACACCCACCTTTCAAAAGCAAGTATACTTCAGTGAGACTTTTAAAGGGTGAGTTTCTCAAGGTAAGGATGATAGAAAATGAGAAAGGGATGTGTAGATACGGAGTCCTGCCAACTAAGAAACAATACATGTTAAAGATTTCGCTTTGAAGTGCAAGGATTATATTCAAGACCCTGTACTGAATTGTGAGGTGTCACAAGCCCAGTGTCCTATCCTCTGGCTTTTTCAGTAGTCTGATGAAGCAGAGCAAGTCAGTCAGCATTTCTTTGGTCTGTCTGGCTTTTGAGCAAATCCCTGCCTCATCATCCAGCACAGATAGTTGTTTCCTAAGTTATTATTTATATTTTCATCAGCCTGAGCATAAGGCTTTCATTGTGTCTGCTCATCAGTGAGTTGCACTTGGTAAGAGTCGTATCTTGACCAACTTGTTGCAGCTCTGCTTCCAAGCTATCTTGTGTAGCCCTACTCTTGGGGAGAGATTTATCCTCCATGGATACTGCTGCATAGCTTCTCAAGACCAGTTTACAGTGAGTCTTGACCCATGGTGCCCATAAAGCAATGTAGACCTGGTCCAAACTATGGAACAGGGTAGCCTTCCCTGTTTCCTGATCTGCAGGTTCATTTCTGAGTGCTTCTGTGGTCTGTATGTCTGCAGGGTGAGAGGTTGTTCACCAGCAGCCAGGACGTGAGCCTTGTTAGTCCACATAACAGAGACCTTCCCTGCCTTTGACTTCTCCCAGCCTTACAGCTGGGTTAATGTTACCAGCATCTCTCTCTTGAAACCTTTTGGACTGAATTCAAGGTTTCTTTCTGTGCGTGTTTAATTTCTTGCTGCCCAAATTAATTTCCCCACTTGTAATTTTTTTTTCTACTGACTTCAGTGAAGTTTTCCCAAGAATCCTGATCTTGGTGACCTTTCAAAGAAAAAATACAAGTCAGCTTGTTTCCCCAGGCAGTTTTTCCTAATTTCTTACAGTTCTGTTGACAACACATTCCCACCTCCCTCTAATTTCCTCTGGGTACAATGACGCTTCTCCAAGCTCTAGAGAGACTAATCAATATCAAGAGGAAATCCAGCCTTTTTGGCTGCTTGCAGGGGAAGCAGTTTGTCTTGTTTAAGGAAGCTCTGGAGAGGGTCTGTGAGACACAAACCAAAGTGAATTGTGACTTCTGATGAACTGTTCACTCATATGACTCATATGTCTTCTGTTTTTCCTTATGCTGATGCTTTCAAAGTCTGTGTGAGCTAGTAGCGTCCTCATTGGAGTGTATTCTGTCACCTGACTGCTGAAATTCTTGTGGAAGACCATCACAGGACCTTTTTTTCCTTTTTTTACACTATGATGTAATTATACCTTTTGCAGACAGATGAAGTAGAAGGCATTTGGAGATGACCATCTGAAACAAGAGCTAATGCTTAGGTCTCCAGGAATATCCTGTTGAAATCAGCCTTAAAGAACCAGCCTTGCCACTTGCGAAGGGTCACCCAGGATATCTGTGGCAATGAGAATGGTCTCCCCATTTCCAACCTAGTGCCCTAAATAGAAGTTTAGCATTGGTCTTTTCTGTAGGAATTGGAGAAAGGAAAGGTAGTGATTTCAAAGGAAAAAATACTCTCTTTTTTTTTTTTTTTTTTTTTTTTCCTTTTTGGTTCAACAGTACCAGTGTAAGCAGGGGGACAATAATAATAACCTTCAGCTCAGGTTGATCTGCAGTCAGAACAGCCTTTCCCCTCTCCCCCCTTTCTTTTCCCCTTTCCATATGGAGGACATTTAAAGACTAACAAAGACTCAAAGACTGGTCACAGGGTCTGGATTTCTGGCACAGCTTGTGCTACTGCAGAGAAGTAATATCTCTGTATTCAGATGACTCTCTGACTCTGTCATAGCCCTGATAAAACATCATTAAAACCAGTTATTTCTAGTGACATGTTCCAGTGCAAAGGAGATCCCTGTGTACACTAATTTGCTTTGAGGATTGCATCATCCCGACGGAAGTGTAGCCAGAGAGATTTAAAACAAAAGCGGTCTGTCTCCAGGCTGAGCTGTGGTACTTGGCAGCAACACTACTCTCCACTGAGCCCAACGTGCTGTTTTAGCATACTGCTCCCCTCTCTGTAATGTCACACTGGATGGATGGCATTTCTGGTCTCCCAATCTGTAAAAGATACTAGATGAGTTATTCAAGCTACCAGTGTCCTTGAATGAGGTTATTAGTCCTTATGTGGCCTTGTACTATTATCATTACCAGGATTTCAGGGAAGATATTCGGGAAGCAAAGTGTTGAAATAGAACTTCTCCTTATTGAAGCAATAGCCATTGAAAACTACTGATAGATTGGTTATAGGGCTGACATATTTATCCCTGTTATTGTCTCAGTAGGATATTAAGTAGGACCATAACTTAAGAGATTAATTGGGAAGGTTGGATGTCCAGGATGGGGAAAGGATTTCCTTGCCCACCTCAAGTATTCACACAGTGGAAAAAACCCCAAGGTATGCATTTTCAGCACTAAAAGCTGACATATATCCTTCACTGCCTGGAGGGACAGCTCTAGGCTTTAGGGTGGGTAGAGCTAGTGAAATGGCAGAACATATATTGTGGGTGTCTGTGGAAGAGCAGATAACTTGATAATCAGCGTGAATAATCTTCACAAAAAGATGTAGATAAACAACACTGGTAAATTCCTACTCTTTGTTGAGGGTTCTGAGAGAGTTGTGCTGAAGGTTTGGAGTGCCAGTGCTTTGTGTTCATTTTCATCCTCCTCTGTGAGGCCCTGAAATTCTGAGAGGGGAACAGCTAACTTTTCCCCTGTCCATTTATAACATCATTTTTGTGGATGCTTGGCTCTTAGGTGAAGGGCACACACATCAGCTCTACTGGAGGAAATGTGAACTGTGGCTCCACGTGTGTTGAACCCTGAAAGAAAGTTGATTTTTCTCTTCTGCTGGTGTGAGTGATAAGTAGAAGGAAAAGAGACATCTTGAACTAAAGGACAATAAGATCTTTTTCTTTTGATATCACAACTAATGAAATCATTGCCTGTCATACTTCATGGAGTGTCTGGACAGGACATTTAGTTGTACGGTTTAGATAGTCCTGCAAAGAGTGAGCAGTTGCCTCAATGATTCTTATGGATCCTTTACGGTTCGAGATACTCTATGATTCTATCTTAAAAAATCTTAAAAAAATCGAGGAAACCAAACTTTGGAAAGGAAAGAAAGGAAGAAAGAAAGGGGAAGGAAGGGAGGAAGGGAGGAAGGGAGGGAGGNAAGGAAGGAAGGAAGGAGTTGGCTTTTATAATTTTGCTTATTGACAAATTACCATAAAAATCAGAGAGATTTATGTGGAAACTTAGTAGGAAGAAGGAACTCTGCTTGATAAATTTAACCCTGTTTCTGGACTGATACGTGGAAAGTGCTTGTTACAGTCACGTAATGGGGACATGAAAGGATGAAATGTTCCTAGGATTTCTTAGCACAACTTTCTTCATTTGGTTCTCTCCGTTAGAAGAACGGGAACTCCTAGAAACCTGGCCAGAAGACAAGTGACAAGGTATCCTGTAATGGGCAGCCCCCCTTGGGTTCCCTGGTACATCCATGATTGCTGTCCTAGCATGGGTAAGATTGTAAGCAATCTCCACGGAAATGTAAAGCTGCTGCAATTATATTATGTCTTCCCTCCCACCACACAAAGTGGTTAATTAAATTCAATACAAATTTTGTGTGGTATTTAAATGTTGTGCATGCATTTTCTTCTGAGTTCATTATCCATTCCTATGGAGATCAAAAAACATGGATCTGACTCCAAGGAATACCTTGGTTAAAAAAATATGATCTTTTTGTTTTGCTGATCTGCCAAGTACCTGTCATCAGAGGTTCATCTGCCCACTCCCTCAGCTTGGGGCAGCTTCTGCCTCTGTAGCTCTGCATCACATGGGAGCTGCCTGATGGATTTATGCTCAGGTTCAGAAGGACTAGAGTGGGATAACTGATCAGTTAAAAGCAGGAGTCATTTAATCTGCTTTAGATAAACTTTCAGTGGCAAAGTTTAGAGGTGTTAAAAGTTTGAAGTTGGCACTTATGGGTGTCCATTATAATTACTGGAAACATCACTTCAGGATCCTTTTACATTTTCTCAGTGGAGAGAAATGACCTTTTCTAGAGGACGGTTCTTCTGACCTATCTTAGATGGTTATTTTAGGATGAGATCACTTCCCATCTCACTGTTGGCTGTAAATGAGGCCAAGGGTGACTATGTCTCAGTTAGACATTTGGATACTTAAATTAGTGTAGATGGGCTGCACCCTGCCGTGCTCCTTCCTGTCAGTTGGGCCATGAGACTCCCCTGCCTCCAGTCAGGGGCTGAGGGGGCTCTCAGCCTCCTCAGCGGGTTTGTTTTCTGAGCTCAAGCTCTGGACACATTCTTGTTCATAGAACCACAGAATCAGAGAGTCATAGAATGGTTTGTGTTGGAAGAGAACTTAAATGTCGTCTCATTCCAACCCCCCTGTTGTAAACAGAGACACTTTCCACTAGACTGGGTTTCTCAAAGGCCTGTCCAACCTGGCCTTGTTTCTCAATACGTGGGCCATGAGACGTCCAAAACTGAGGCTGAGTTTCCAAGGTGGGTGGCAGGCAGAAGGCGGACCCTCCCTTTTCCATTTATTTGGAAATGGAGTGCAATTAAAATAGAGTTCATGGGGGTACCTTTACAGAGTAAGCCTTCAGAGCAGGTCCCATACCCCACAAAAATCTGGTTGACCTGGGAATGTTGTCTAGGAGGCTTCACTCTCCGTTTTGCTCTGCAGGACTCGCTTCAAGCAAAAGGGATCGTGCTCTGCAAGAGTGAGAGGAGCTGAGGGGAAGGCAGGATGGAATGGATGGAATAAAAACTCTTTGCGCCTATGATTTCTTTCTGTGCCTATTAGTAAGTGTTTCCAATACAAGTAGTGTTCAGAGTTTGCTGCATTTGACCTTTGTTTTTTTAAATCTCTGTTGCACTGTCTGGAGCATATTAACCCATAGGTGCTTAAGTTTTTAAACGTATAAGAGATGCCACAGGGAGGAAGAGGGAAAAAAAGAATATCTAATCCTGCTTAAAAAAGGGCCAGGAGGTGAAATAGCAGATTAATCACTCTTTAACACAAGTTGCTGTCACCTTCGCCACAAGGTCTCTTTGCTCTCATATCTGAAATTAAGAGCTAAACTCCACTTAAGTTGCTGCAATTCAAAAAACTTGCACACACACACAAATAAATCGGTGCCAAGCCATTCCCTGTGGTACAATTGTTGGAAGCACAAACCATTTTTAAACTGATACCAGAAATGAATTTTTATTTTCAATCATATTTACCGTAAATTAGAAATTACTCAGTAAAATGCAATCTGTTAGGCAAAATGCATCCTGTCACTTTCAATTAACCAGCTAAAAGGTTGTTAATGAATAAATATTGACTTTTAGAGGAAATGCTTCTTAACCAGCTGCAGATCCATGTGCATGATATTTGACAAGTGATCAATATGGAGCTGGTACACTCCTGCTAACTTGGAGGTAGCTGTTCAAAATGTTTTGGCACAGCATTAAATGACGGTGGCACAGGTGTAAGGACAGAGTAAAGAGATGCCGAGATATTACAAAACTGCCTTATGTTGATAAGTGCAACTCTAGAGCCACTTCTAAAACTGAGCACCCAAGTGTGTAAACTTGGAGACAGAAATCAGCTATTCAAGCACCCCTGGAACTTTCACTTGTTTTTTCAAAGCCTTGAACACTAAAAAGAGCAGAGACAACTCAGCCCCTTTTCAAGTCAGGTCTTTTAATAGATACCAAAAATGTGCGTGTGGATGATGGCCAAATGGACTCTTTAAGCTTTTTGCAGTTTGTCTGACAACTGTGTCTGGAAAAATACCCATCACTGAGACTCCAGGTCTGTACTGTCTGGTGAGGACAGCAACCTTCACTTGGCTCTTTGCTAACCCAGAAAACTGAATCCTGGAGTCAAATGCTTTTGTGGAACATCAAGACTCACAGTCCAGCAGAACTAGTTTGGTTGTAGCATCTGTGAGTAAGGGAGAGAGCCAGGCAGAGAGAAAGATCCCATGGTAAGGGAACCTAACTGGAATTCTAATCCTGGCTCCTGGCTGCACTTTTGGCAATGGTCATATAGTTACTCTAACATTAGTATGTGGAAGAGAGATACTGATGGGACTATTTAGATGAGGGCTATGGATGGAAGGGTTCCTGGTAAGTCAGAAGCCTCTGCATCCCAAGTATGGGGTTAATTAAATTCCCAGTATCTTCAGTAACTTCATTAGAAATGGTTGATGTTCCATGCCATGAGAAATAGTCCACAGCATGGACTACAAAACACAGTGTGGTTTCACATGACTTTTCTCTGGGGGGGCTGTACCTGCCTTATGATACAGAGGGATACAAGGTTCGGGGAGAGATGGGAATGGGGAGAGGCTTCCATACCTCCATATCATGAGAGGTTATTTGGACTACTTGTAATGACCAAGGCTGTTAGGTGAAGACTGTTCAGTCTTTCTTTCTTCTCCCATGTCCTGTATGCAAAATAAAGGCTTCTTGATTCAGTGCTTCAGCACTTCCAGTTGTTCCTACACTAAAAAAAGTAATTTTAAACCCATCTTTTCTAAAAAATGGAGAGTATAATACATGACAGCTGCCACTGGGCATTGTCTAGGAGTTTAAAGAGTTAAGTCTTTTCCCTAAGTTGATATTTCAAGTGTTTTTCTTGCTTGAATGGAAACAATTGTCTCTGGCTCCCTGGGCTGAAGATGATCAAGATTAGGAAGTTCATAGATGCTTTGCTGCTTTGGCATCTAAATGGAAATGAGTCCATCAGCTGGGACTCCTCAGGAGACCATGAGCAGGATTATTATTTGAACTAAGGCAGTTGCTGCAGAGGTTAAAAAGGGCCTTGTGGAGATGTATTAGTCCTGAATCAGATGGGCAGGATTGTCTTTATTCTAAATATCCTGCTGATCTCGCTGATATGGTGGGTTTGATTTGTTTTATTATGTGAGGGCTCAAAATTTATTTCAGTTACCCTTGTGGTACTTGTGGCCCTGCAGGATCAGAGGGCTATAACTTCATGTTATTTCAGATATATTTGCTCCTTTGTTTCAGCCTGTCTTATTTATCTGTTTTAATTTTTCCTTGGACCATAACATGATGGCCTGATATGTGCAGGCTGTTTCAATAATTGGACCACCTTTGGGATCTTACTGGCATGCTAATGAGGTGCTGTGCCCAATATAACAAACCCTGTTTCTCAACAGGACTATTTCACACACTCATGATGGTCCAGCTATGGCTTCTGGCTCTGAGGTGGCTTATTCAGTGCTCATCGGAAAATTTTGGTCCATGTTGAAGGCAGGACCTTAAAGACTTTTTCTCTGAAAAGGTCGTTGGGATATAACTCTATGATTTTGATTGGCTGGGAACTTGGAGTATAGGTGAGTATTTGGAGGCTCTTTGCAAAAATTATAGCAGAGTTTTTTTGTTCCCTGAAAGGAGAGTGCACGTGTGGATCAGATTTGTGCACAAAGTGGAAGAGTGCCTGCCTTCATGTTCCAGCTCTATATGCAGCAAGAACTTGTGTGCAGTGGTGGTTTCTCTACGATTACTTTAACATCTGTGCCTCAGGTGCACCTAGATTCCTCTCACATTCTCATTTGAGTGATAAGCAATGCAGCACGAATTATGAGAATGGACATTTGGTGTATCAACAACAGTAAAAGCTAACAGCATTGCACAGGGACCAATAAAGTTGAGATAAGAAGTGCTGGGCTTTTCTCTTCTTCATTGGCAGTTAAATGTGATTTCTATTATCTCACTGTTGGCTTTAATGTTATATGGAACCTGTCAAAGCCCCATAGTCTTGCTGCTTACTGTTCCACTAGAAAGAAAAGAGTCTGTAAATTACAGTACCTTTTGCTACTGAAAGGTGTGTAAAACTATTCCATCTAATTCATGGCCTCCTTTATCATAAGTGATAGTGGAAATGCAGAAGATTAGAAAGGTCAGATGAGTTTGGGACATCAGGGCAAATCTGTAAATCTCAGTTTGCTGTATTCCCACCATTATCCCAAGACCTGCCACAACCTATATCCTTCTCTTGAGTGCTCCACCTCAAGTTCCCCTTCTCCCATAAAGTCATCCAGTTTAGGAACTTGCTGTCCAAAGCTACCAAAACTTCAATAATCCAAAGTATATCATAGACAATGTAATTTATGGGATAGTAAGTCTTGTGAATCTCTGCACTCAGACTATTTCCTCATGTCCTTGTGTAGACAATAATGGTAGTCCGGTATCTTGAAGAAGGCAAGAGAAAGCAATTACCTATGTCTTAATTAATGAATTCAGGTATAGTTTCACGCTAACCTCACTACACTATTCCTCTTCAGGAGCTTGTTTTTGATCATCTGCATTAATCTGCCTTGAAACACATATAGGACCTCAAGGCACTTTAAGGAGGCATAACATTTACATGTCTTTGTTCTACCTGTGGGGAGAAGCTTTGTTATTACGAAACATTCCTTATTAACAAAGATGGACTAACTTGTCTCTACTGTTCTCAGCGCAACACAGCTTCTCCCTGGCCAGATTTCACCTGGCCACGTTGGCTTAGAGGATGGCTTTGATAGCACAGTTGAGTCCTTGCTGGAGGGCTTAAGTTAGAGCTGTGCCAGTGGCAGCTGTAAACCAGCCAGAATGGACATGAATGTCTCAAGTATGTGTGATAGAGGAAGGAGACTCGATCTCTTTGGGAAGGGTCCAGATCTTCAATATGATCAGGTTTCCTCAGCTGGCCATTTGTAGAGTGATTGAAATATCAGGGGTATAATGAAAATCTCACAGGACACATTGCTCATCTTGTGCCAAAATCCCCATCATCCTGGTGTTGTTATCAACTAAAGGTCATAACATTACTACTTCATATTTATGCTGCAGAATAAATCAGGAATGATTGGGCCATGCTGTGTCATATACTGCACAAATGAGTGAAATCACATCTCCTGCCCCAGGGAATTCATAATTATGTAGCATGTGTAGGATATGACAAAGGTTGATGCCTTGGGAGAACCATGGCAAACCCAACATTTTCCCAACTCTAGGCTCTCTGCTCATCTCCTTTCACAAGCAGAAAAACCTTACGAAATTTTTTAGTAACTTTTAAGGGAATAAGAGTTACTTTATGGGAATTGATGTGGGCAGTGCATCAGGTCCTGTTCTGGATCAAAGAAGAAGGATCATTTCACATAGGATATGTTAAAGATCACTGAAGGAGAATACTGAAGGTGTGAGGGATGATGTGCCCTGTGATGACTCCAAAATGGTTTGTGCCTTTTCCTGTCCTACTCATGTCTTAGTACTCTCCTACCATTGCATACTCACCTGACCCAAAAGCTGACCCCTCAGGTCTTTGCATGAAGATCACCTATGTCCCACAGACTCTACTGATGCCCAAATCTACAATTACCCAGGATCTAGTGACTCCTCTCAGCTAGGAAGGAGGCAGCAACTTGGACCCTGGACCCAGCTTTGGGAGTTGAAGGGGAAAAGTGGAAGATCTGTATTGTGTCAGATCCTATAGGAACCAGATTGAGGTCTGTGCAATCCAGCTTCGTGCTGCTTAATTAACACTTATTTTTTTGTTGTTGAGGGAAAGGACAGGAAGATTGTCTGATTTTGGACTGTAATTTTTGAGTTGGTAAACACGTGGAAGGAGAATGAAGCTGAAAGTCCCTGGTGGAGAACATATTGTAGGACTGAGGATTAGAGGGAAACCATTCCTTGTACTCAATGCAAGGAAGGATAGCAGCCTTGTCATCCTCTCAGGAGTTTCTTTTCTGACATGCTCTTAAATGAGATAGTGCTTAAATTCCTTCCCTGGGAGCTTGCCTTTCTGGGACAAATGAAACGTGGAAAAGAAACATGTAAACAAATATTAAGCGGACAGAGCAGCCTCCCAGATTTCATCAGGCTCCAGGCTGTTTCTTGGCTTGCCTTCTGAAGGAGGTGTGTATGCCTATGTTTCTGTGCTTACTCCTGTTTGTGTTAACCTTTCTGCAGCCTGCCTCCATCTTTATCTCTGCACCCACCGCTGCTTCTCCTTGTGCCTGAGCCTTATAGCAAATTGAAAATGTTGAAGTTGGAGTGGGACTTTTGCCGTTAAGAATTTCTCTCTAAATGGATATGGGGATGATGTTTAATTGTTCAAAACAGCTTTGGAGTCCTGCAAAGGGCACAAGCCAGAGAGCTGCTGGGAGGTGTTTTGTTACTCAAAGCCAGCCTAGAGGTGCAGGCAATGCTGTGCCTATTAAGCATTACAGATGCATTTTAACTGTATTGAGCTGCACCTCCCCAGTACGTTCTGTTGCATTATATCAGGAACTGACATTACATGAGGTAATTGGATTTGATATGACATAATCCACCCATAACACAACATGTGATAGATGAAAGAACTTTCCCTGAGGCAAGAAGAAACCAGCTGTTACTGTAAAACACCTGAAAAAAAAGCTTTTTAATCATCTCCTCTTGTTTTACTGGGATGGCAAGTTGTTCAGTCTATGCACATCCACAATTGAAAACTCGAGATGATTAATTGTTTTTTAAAATACCACAGCATGTTTTAGTGTGATTGAAACAAATGGAAGTTTCCATAAATTCATATCAGCCAAAAAAAAAAAAAAAAAAGAAAAGAAAAAGGAAAAAACTAAGCTTAGGTGAACATCTACAATGTATGACATATAATCAGTTTGCTTCAAGCTCTTCTGATTCTTCTCATTCTTGATATGTGCCCATGTTTAACTTTGGTTTTGCTGCTAAGGGAAATGCTTGTGGGCTGATACTCATTTACATGTGTTGTTGAGCAGAGCTTCCTGTGGTGCTTCCTGCTGGTCAGAGTTAGGTGTAAAGGAGGTATAACTTGGAAATGTCACAAGTGAACTCCACATTTGATCATCTTGGGAACATCCCAGCCTCTGATATCTCTTGAGTGGAAAGGGAAAGCCATGAATGGACGATTCTTCATGTCTAAGGAAACTGTTTGATATCTTCATATTTGAGTTAAGACATCCTATGAAAAAGCTTGAGGGAATGGAGGAAGATTTGCTTTATAGAAATTAAAAGGGATCTGATCTTGTCCCCATCTGATTTGGTTCAGGTTACTGTCATTCAGCTGTTTTATAGGTTTCCCTTTCAGCATTACTTTCTGGAATACTGTCACCTCTCCCTTCACTAAAAATGTTTCAGAAAGGTTTAAAAAAATTAGTAGTATGGAATCCTGACAAATATAGGAATGGGAAGAAGAAGGATATAATTTTCAGTGCATATGTCCTAATTCCTCCTGGCTTGGATGTATAGCTCGTGTCTTAAGGAGTTTAGCATAGACTGTCTTTTGCATGTGGCAATCACATTTTCATGACCACACTCCTTCTTTTTTGAGGTGCAATATGTGAAGGTTCATGTTATATCACTCGGCTGTCAAAGAGATGAAATGCTCCTTTTTGCCTTGTTTCAAACCCAAGCCAACCCCCATAATTTTTGTCACAGAGAAAATCAAACAAAAATTGCAGATGATGAGACAACATTGCTTACCACTGTCCTAGAATCTGCTTCACTTAGGGGAAGCAGGACAGTTCTGCCATCACTAGTACCAGCATCCTTACAGTCCCACAGACTTCTCTGTGCTCTTTGCTGGCCCTGCAGTGATCAGGCTGGGCTCTCCTGAACTTTCTGTGTTCTACTTTTGTAAGCAAAAGCAGTTCAACTACAAAAATGAGGCACGTGACTTATTATGATAATCTGCAAAAAGAGGTGATTTTATATTCCTGTCCAACACTCTGCTGCATTTCCTCTTCCAGGGGTTTCCAAGTCCTCCTGCCAAGTATTGTCATCCCAGTGGATGCCCTAGTGAGCAAAGGCAAACCGTGGTTCAGTCCTGGCCTTGAATGTCCTTCAATGGGTTGATAGAGATGCTGGATGTTGTTCTAAGCTGTTTCTTTTGTGATGCCTCTAGTATAAATCTCTGTCCCCTTTCTTAAAAGCCAGCTCAGCCACATGAACAAGGCTTTATTTTATGAGGCTCATTATTTTTATATTGATGTTCATTTTCTGAAAATAGTGTGAAAGCTAAATGCATACAGCCCCCTAGATGTTTTAACAAAATCATATTTCAGTTGCAGTATTGATTGTCTATCTATAAAGCAATATATGGCCAGGAGTTAATGTTAACAGTGCACTGTGTTAACTGAAGTAATGTAGTGAAAAACAAAAATGAGAGTTGGACTGGCTTTACTTTTTGCTGCAGTGTGACACCTCCAGCTGAGCTTTATCACTTCTTCTGAGTGTTAGGTAATCACAGAGATGACCTATAGCTGTTTCCCCTAATGGATGATAAGCAAAATCAGCCAGAGTTTGTGGTTGCTAGTGTGAGGGTGGCACATAAACAATCCTCCTTTCATTGTGTTTACACTCAATTTTTTTCTGTCCTTTGAGCAAGAAGCTGTAGGGCATAGGTTCAAAGTTAAAGTGATGCCTGCCCTTGGTGACTACTGTACACTCCTTTGGTCTTGCAACCATTCTTGTTTAGCTGCAAATGGGTGGAATTTTTATAGGAACTTTATTTGTTCAAACATTTTCTCTGAGAAAAAGAGGCTTTAAGGCTAAACCCGTGCAATTGTTTAGGCTGCAAAGCATTTCTTTTCTTGTTACTGCAGATGTACAAAATGAGTTGTAAGACCCTGATCTGTGTCACCACTGTCCATAGAAGGATCAGACAGATTTTCTAACTGCATTAGTTTTTTCTTTTCCTGGAAATGGATGAGAATTTTGTTTCTTTATATTTACAAAATATGTGAGAACATTGATAAGCAGAGGAATGTAGTGATTTGACTAAAGTCACATTGTCTCGCCAAAATGCAAACAAACTTAAAAACTCTTTGGTGTAAAAAGACTGTAAGAGACCCTAACCAATGATCTAATCTATTCCTGAAACCCTATGTCCCTTCAATTCAAACAAAAACTTTTGTACCTTATTTTTAAATCTTACAGTGATGATCATTTCAAGCACTACCATGGTGCCACTTTTCCATGTTCTCTTCTCTAGTCTTCCCTGCTCTTGTTCTACACAAATCATCTTCTTTGGCTTTCTGGTTATTGATTGAGTTTTGATTTGTTTTTTCAATTTTTTTTCCTAAATTTTTATCTCTTCTTTCTTCCATTAATCCAACTTCTCCCGACATACTGTGGCCAAAACATGAACAAATTCTGCAGTAAAGCCTTTACCAGCAGCAAGCAGAGCAGAAGGCTTTCTTCACACATCTCAAACATGATGGTACTCTTTGCATGCCTCAGCATGGTGTTTGCTGTTTTCATCATAACCCTGTTGATTCACATCTATCTGCTGATCCACTCTAACCCTCCAGTCCTTCTCTGCAGAGCTCCCACCCAGTCTGGTGTTCCTGGTTTGCAGTTGTGCAGTTGTTGTTCCTCTCTGATCTTGATATTTGTTAAGGACAAAGGCTAATTTGCATCCTTCTTTTTTTTTTAGACCCCTTCTATCATTTACCAGGATGATTTTGAACTCAAGCCCTGTGTTTTCTGCTGTGCTGGTAGCCCCTCCCTCTGTGGTGTTGTGTGTGAATATGTAAACATAAATGTTGTGGTGTTAAGGAAAATATTACATAGTGTGACATCCCAGTCAGAACCTTGAAGAATTTCTCTTGATATACACCTCCTTCTTGCAAGTGAGCTGCTGATTACTACTATACCAATTCATAGTTTTCCCAGATAATTTTGCATGCTTCTATAGCAGTTCACCAAGAGCTGATTTCTGTAGCTTGTTATGAGAAGATACAAGCTGCTGATGTTAAGGTATGATCCCTAATGCTCTTCTTCCATTCACTCTGTTGAAGTGCATCAAATTGGTTTAGAAATTATTTAATGTAAACCCCAAAATAATCCAAATGTGAGTGTTGCTCAGTGTTTTGGCATGTCTCTTAGATATTTGGAAACTGCTTTCATCTCTTGTGCTTGTGTTTTTATGGAAATTGAAGTTAAATTGGTTTTCCACTCTTTTTCTCCCTTGTTGATTTACACTTCCATCCTACAAGAAGATCCATATGAGCACTGCCAAAGGCTCTGAGATTGTCTAGCCCAGTTCTGAAATGCTGTGGTTTTTTGGTCATTTTTTCTCTTCTCTGTCCTTTAGTCCTGAGCTGCTTGATGCTCTACTGCTGTGCAAACCCTTGGGAGATGCATAGAGCAGATATTCAGAGTCTGTATCCTAAACAGAGGTGGGAGATCTCAAGTATTGGCTGGAGCACTTCTCAGAAGCCAGGAGGCTTTGATCTGTTGTGCCTCTGGAGAGTTATGTCACAACCATGGCAAGGGTCAGGAAAAAGTAGTTGACCTTCTCTATTCCAGCTGCTGAAAGGCTTCCACTCTTCATGTTTAATTAAGAGATACCCCAAGCCAAGGAGAAGGTGTTTATCATCCACTGGCCTTTTCTGGGAGGAGGAGATTCAGCTTCCATTCCCTTCTGCTCTAGGGATTGTTTTTGTCATTTAATGTGATATTTTATGCATTTTTGATATGTAAAGTGGATGATTAAACCACATTAAATCTCTTCATAGACCTTCATTCAAGTTTAACATAGCATTAATTTGGCTGAGCTTAATTTACTTTGTAAACTGAATTAGCAACACTTTAATTCTGAATGAGAGTGTATAAAGGAGCCTAATGTGGATTAAATAATCCAAATTAATTTAAAATGTGAACGGAAAATGAATTAATTTTCCTGAGAGTCCCAGTGTAGGCTCAATACATCAATCATCCTCTGCTGTGACAGCTCACCCTGTGCAGGTGAGGGTTCATCTCCAGGGGTTCTATCCCTCTTTGCAATATGTTTTATCATGCAGGTGATGGCCAGATTCTGTTGGAGCACTGATGGTGAGCTGGGTTGGCAGCAAGGGTGCCAGGAAGGTTGTCGACAGAAAAGGATGTGAGTGTGCAGAGCACAAGGATGGATCTCAAACAATGGCTAAATGAAGAAGGGAGCAAGGAATAGCCTCTCCTGGACATAAAAAAGGAAAAGAAAAAAATGCTTCTATTTTTAGCTTTGTTCTCCTTTGCTTTAACCACCACTCCTCATTTACACTGAAAATAAGGGCTAGGCTCATGGCTCCTAAATGTAAAGTATTCCTATAGGACACCATCCATTACAGTGCTGTGTAAGCACTAATAATCCCATTGAGCACTCTTTCACTTCTGCCTTGATGCTAATGCCTTGTACACCAGCTTTCTCATGCATACCCCTTCATCAGGAGCTCTGGGGAGAAAACTAAAATCAACCACAGATTACTTAGACTTGCCGAGTGTGCTCTGCAGACCAGAGAGTACATTCTCAGCTCAGTGCACAAGCATAGCTCCCAGTCACATTAATGGGAGTTATGTGCTTACATCCACAGGAGGCTATTCCCCAATGCCTGACAACTTGTTTCGTCATTTATGATACTGAAACGACCTGCAAATTGTAGGGGATGTAGTGATTGCAGCGAATGCCAATACATGGGAGCGGTGCCATCGTTACATGTAAACTGGAGATCCCCTCTCCTTTACACATCTCATGGCCTGGCCCAGGGTATTTGTGTTCTCTCACTGCTAGTAGAAAAACTTCTAGTTTTACCATGTTTTCCCCATGGAATTGAAACAAGACAAAACCTGGCTTCCCAAACACTTTGACACCCCTATAGAACAGATTTATGCCAACCCTACCTGAAAGGGAATTAGCCCTACAGCAACAATCAGCAATCATATATGCCAGGGAAGAAGGGCAATTGCTGCAAAGGGGATTAATTAGGAGTAATGGGATAAAACGAGGGGAAGAGGGAGTTTACTTTGAATATCAGGTGAGGCTTTATGTTGTCACATTTCTCAACCCATGAAACAATCACTAATCTTGTCACCTTGGGATTTCAAATAGGCACAAAGCTGGAAGCCTCTGAAGGGACTTTACCTGCTTCAGCAGTACTAGGGTAGGATGTGAAAAGGGTGGGACTTTCCTCATGGTGCATCAGGGTGAGCCCTCCAGTATCTCTGTGTTCTGTTCTTGGCGAAGGAGACATGGGCTGTGGGTAACAGAGCTGCCTCACAGAGCAGGTATGAATATATCTATGCTATAAACAAGAAAAATATTAATCTGTGATCAGTATCCTTCTTTCCTTCAGAAGTGCTGAGGTCTTGTAGCTTCATTGACTCTGGAAGCGCAGTTGGTCTGAAACAAAACAATGCTCATGACCACAATTTGGAAAAATGAGGTGCAACTGGGTAGAAGACTAGTGTCTGCAAGCCCTGAAAGACAGTGTAAGAGAAGGACTTGATGGATGTGCTCTCACGTTATTCCTACAGTCATAACTACTCTGTTGGGACTTATTTGTACCCCAGAGCATCTACACATGGTTTTCATTTTGTCTTGAGTCTGGAGCATCCTACCTGTCCCATTGACCAGGGAGACACACATACAGAATGGAGACTTGCATGCTGTCCTATAGAGAGTGTATCCCACAAAGGACATGGCAGACCAGGCCTTGTCCCAGCCTCAGTCAGGATGACAGTGTAGATAGACTCAATATGTCTCCTAGCAAGCACATGCATGTGTTCAGTTACAGCTGTGCACTGGTTAATTTTTTAAGGCAGAATGAACTTTGTCTTCTTTCAACATCCTCACTTGAGCTGTAGATGGATGTCAGGGCAATCTGCTGTTCTAACAGTGGACCAAATTGGTGAAAATAGGGTGATTGCTTGTAATTCTTTAGTGCTGTTCCTAAACATTTTTGAGTTTTTTTTTCTTTTGGTGTTCTCTTGAGTTTGTTTTTCTCCCTGGCATGCTCAATTGGGTCACTGGGCTCATGAGTGTGACCCTTTAAGCCTGGAAATGCCCATCAGTTTTATGGCTGTATTGCTACAGTATTTTGCACCAGTGTGTTTTTTCCTGGCGCAGGCCATCCAGGTTGCCTTTAGCTGGGATTTGCTAGTGCTCTAGGGATAGTTGGTGGCAAGAATGTACATCTTCTCTATTCAAAGGCTTAAAGACCACAAGATAAATAATTCAGCCTGATCTGCTACTCAGAGATCCTGTCTTTACTTTCAGAAAATCACTGGAGCAGGAAAACATCACCCTACACTATTTGTACCCTGTAGATCTCCCCTCTTCGCCAAGCCATGGCGATGTATGCAAGGAGTGATAGCTCCTCAACATTACACCTTCAGCCAGGTATAAGTTTGCCTGAACCCCGATGATGCTGTGCCTTCAAAGTGACAGAGCATTTATTTATAGTTAATGGCATTTTTGACCTTCCTCATCCCCTTACTGCTCTTTTAAGTCTTCTTTAATCTCATTACATAAGAAAGTAAGAGCCTTAGAGGAAGAACCTGTACCCAAGCAGGCCAGCTCAGATAAAGCTCTAAGCACTGTACGGTGAAAAGCCCCAGTATCTGGTTTCTGGCTGCTTGTGAATCAATGGGAGTGAAGATGTGACCTGGCAGCCAAGTGACAAAAAGACTTAGAATGAGACTGCTTCTCCTGCTTCTCTCTCTGCTTTCCTTTTGGTTTAACCAGGCTTTTGGAATTTATCTGAGGAAAGTAAACTAATAGAATAATCAGATTCTGAGTCCTGGGCTTTTTCCTGAGTGAGGTTTGAGAAGCAGATTCATCCTTGCCCTGATGAGACACCAGAGAAGAGGTGACCTCCTGGTTTCTGTTGCTATAGGTGATGGCTGAAGGATGGTTTGGCTCCTGGCAAAATTTGTAGCAATTTTCTTCTGTTCACATTAGGAATGGCAGCTTTACTTGGCCAGGCTCCTTCCCATTCCCAACCTGTCCCGGAGCTGGAGATCATCTGTCCCCATGCAATCAGCAGAGGTGGCAGGGAAGCACTGGAAATGCAGGAAAGAGGTGTTTGTACTGTGCATAAAGTATTTATAGTCTTGAGTGCTCTGAAAAGATTTTGGTGCTTATGTCCTTGTGGCTTTCATTGGGGTTGTGGGAGTTTCTCCGTGGGTATAAGCAACTGGAGTGACAAGCCCCAGTACCTCCATTTGAACTCTTCTTTCAGAGGCAGAAAAGGATCCATAGTCTCAGAGCATTGGGCATGTTCCAGATGGATGCAGTAAATATTCTTCTCCTGCATAATTCCCCAGTCATGGGGTTTTTTTTGTTTGTTTGTTTTCTCTATCCCTGAAGGCCTTCTTGGGGTACTGTTGCCTCTGGTCCTAAATTTGGCCTCTCAGCAACACTTAGTAAAAGCAGAAGCATTTAATCTCCCCTCCTGCGTCCAGGCTGATGCTTCACTTTTTATTGTCTGCATATATCTGTAATTATTAACTTACAGCAACATTTCATTGGCCAATAAATGTTAGTTATGGTATATTTGGTAGCTTTATGAAATGTAATTAGTGCTGGAATAGCATGAGATACTCAGGGGCTTCTGCACTGGTAGATGAACCTTTTATCAGCTGTGGGCATTTAATTCACTTTAACAGAAGAGCTGTAAACAAATAACAATATTGCATCCTTGGACTGTCCTACTTTCATCTTGTTTGCCTGCCTGGCTGCTGTGTTTCTGTGGTTTCCTTGTATGATTTTTAGCTCCCGCAGGCTTGTAGTGAATTGATCATTGTTAGTTCTGAGATTCAAATTTCCCTTTATACGATCCACAGACCATTTATTACCGCTTATCATATTTCACTGGAATTTAGGAATCTCTGCCAGTTTTAGAGGACCTGGCTCAAGAATCTAAGAGGTGCAGAACAGATAAGATTGGCAAAATTCTATTACCAAAGCTTTGAAGGGATGCAGTTTGGCAATCAAAATAAAATAGATACCATTTGGATTCAAACAAATTGTGTTTTCATTCAGGTTTTATAGCCAAAATAAATAACATTGAATCATAGAATAATAGAATCACTTGGAGTGGAAAAGACCTCTAAGCTCATTGAGTCCAGTCACTAACCCATTAGTGCCATGTTCACTGCTAAACCATGTCCCCAGGTGCCACATCTAGACATTTTTGAACACTTCCAGGAATGGTGATTCCACCACTTCCCTGGGCAGCCTGTTCCAATGCTTGATAACCCTTTCTTTGAAGAAATTTTTCCCAATATTCAATCTAAACCTCCCCCAGTGCAACTTGAGACCATTTCCTCTTGTGCTATTGAATATTCCTGGGGAAAAGAGAATGACCTCCAGCTGGCTACAACCTCCTTTCAGGTAGTTGTAGAGGACGAGAAGTTCCCTCTGTGCTTCCTTTTCTCCAGACTAAACACCCCCAGCCCCATCTGCTCCTCATCAGACTTGTGCTGCAGACCCTTCCGATGCTTCATTGGTCTTCTCTGGACACACTCCTGCACCTCAGTGTCTTTCTTCTACATAAAGCATTGCTGATCACACACAGAGATCTCAGCAAGACCTTCTGTTTAGCAGGGGAAGTCTTTCCACTGCCCCTCACTCTCAGGGACTTAGAGCACTGTTAGCTAAAACTTACAGGCACGTGCTAATCTAGTGAAAAGAGGAGAATAAAATGCCTTTAATATGACTTTATTTAGCTGGGAACTAACACAGTGTGAGATGTGGTGCCCTTAGGAAGCTTTTTGGAGCTGCCAGCACCTGGTACAGGGTTATCGGCACATCAGGAGACTGGTCTCGGTGCAGGCTGACAGAGCTGGCCGGAGTGGGAATTCACGTGTCATCCATTGGATTACACCCGATTTAGGATTTCACTCATTGACTTCAGAAATCTTGCAGTGGCAAGCTGCATTGTCTTAACTTTGCATTTGTAGATTATCCACACTGCAGAGTTATAAATCCTTCTGAGCACAGCGTGCTTCCAAGGTCTAATTATATTGTCAGCGATAGGGTCTGGAGCGGGAGTGTATGTGTGACAACGCTCTGCTGGCCCCAAGTTCAGGAGGCATTCATAGAGGCATTTTATCAGTCAATTTCATGAGACATTAATTAATGAGATACTTCAATTAGATCATTTCTGTCACTAGGAAGGAATTATTCTTCATGGTCAAGATTACATCATCTTAATTAGTCCCTCTCCAAGTAATTTGCTTCTTTTCAAGCCCCGAAGAAGGGTACATTCATTATAGATAATTAATATTCAAGTTAATTGACTGTACCCTACAATTCTCGGAGCCCCTTTGAAACAGATTTTCTAGTTAGGCATCGGGAAGGGCTGTTAAAGTTGCACTGCACAGTCCTATGTAAGGCTTCTCAATCATCCAGGGGACCAAATTATAATTATCAGCCCCAGGCCTGCCTTAGCCACTCCAGTTAATACGCACAATAGATTGCCCATTCTGAGCAACCACTGTATAGATACAAAACTTGAGACCAGAAGGTTAGGCTAAAATCTCATTTACTTAGATATACACTATTCAGAGAATCTATTTTTTTTTTGACACAGACATTCTTCACAGCAAAATTGCTTTGATTTGACTATTTCAGTTTTAAAAGGGAATTTTTATTATAAGCCAATCAGAAATAACAGATATTTGAAGCTCAGACGCTCTGTTTGTTTATTCTCTCCAAAGAAGGGTCATGCAATATTAATGTTGTGTCTTTTAATGTTGCCAATAATCCAGAGAAACCACTGTATACCTCTAAGAGTAGTAAATATAATGGAAATATTCTGTATCATGTACAGAATATACAACAACCCTTGTGGCATAAATTTTCTTTCCTAGTATTTCTGCTTAAGTTTTTACATTTGACTTAAGACTTGATTTTAGTTTGTTCTTTTTCAGACTAAAGTGGTGATTTTATATTTGAAAATGCTGCCTGTCTAAAAATCTCAGAACTTGGAAACCTCGAATGCAAATCACTGTTTCCAAAAGCAGCTATTAAAAAAAAAAGAAAAAAAAGAGAAGAAGTTGATAACACTTACAGGCTAAAAAAGTTACAAGCATCTACAAGTCTGGAATAAGCAACCACAGCTCCCATAGAAGCCAGGGAGTTGTGCTGGCTGTTCTTGCATCAGGGCTAAATCTGCCTAATTGCAAGTGCAATACTGCTGCTCCTCATTTTTATGCAGATTGCTGAACCCGTCTGATCCAAGCAGAGCTTCCGACGAAAGGAGATGCAGTCCATACGTGTGCGAGTCTTTGTTTTTGAAAACAAAACTTCCCCTTTGACTTGAACTTTAAATAACAGAGCCAGGCAAATAATGTGGATAGCATCGCTGAACGTGTGCTCAGATTTTGGTGCTTTATAGCTCTTTCTGTCTTTGTGCCACTTATTAGTTTCCTCTGAATAGTCTTTCAAACAAATTAAACGGCAGGAATGTTAGTGGAAGCAGTGAGATATAAACAAACACTGAATATTCAGAGCGACTATTTTTATTCCCAGCAGAAACCTAATTTTAAGATCAGACTTTCTCCAGCTGTGGAGAAGAAATATGAGTACCACAGTGTTTGTGTGCTATAGTATTACAGGAGTGCTGCTAGAAACTTGCCAAGAGCAGGATGCTGTTGAATGAGTACACAAAGAGTGAGCCGTGGTGAAAATCCATATATGGGAGGGGTTTTGGCCAGTATGGTAAATCCACTACCTGCATTGCATGGACTGCACAGAAAAAGGAGTCTGCTACCACACTATTCCCACCAGGGTCTATTGGAGCAAGTCTGAAGCAAGAATGAACACACTCTAGGAGCTGGATATTTGATTTTAGCAATATTTATGAGAGGCTGCTCTGCTTGCATTGCTCTTTCTGCCTCCCAACCTCCTCCAGCCACACTATGAACCTCACTGCAGGAGGTGAGCACCAGATGCCACATCAGCCATGCAAGGCAGAAAGTAGAGGTGCTGGGTGGTGGGTATCCTCTCTCCTGACACAGCTGTCATCCTCACATGCTTTCCTTCTCCTCAGCAGTGGTGGCTTTCTTTACTCTTTGGGGCTCTGGACTAAACAAATTGGGCAGGTGCTGATCTCTTCTTTCTGGTGACCAGATAGGACACAAGGGAAAGGCATGAAGTTGTGTCAGGGAAAGTTTAGTGTGGATATTAGGAAAATGCTCTTCACACAGAGGGGTGCTGGGTGCTGGAACAGGCTGCCCAGGGAAGTGACAGAGTTCAGGGAGTGTTTGAACAATGTTTTCAGGCATGTAGTGGGACTCTTGGGGCTAGCCTGTGCAAGGCCAAGACTGGGACTTTGAAGATCCTTGTGGGCCTCTTCCAGCTAAGGATATTCTATGCTGTGATTCCATTCTACGAAATCTTCTTGAGATGTCACCTATCCTGAATGTGCAACAGAAGAAAGCCAGTGCAGAGTTCCAAGTATGGAATAATTTTGGAGATGACTGTATTCTGCATTTGGTCAGGTGGCAAGGAAAAGTGGGAAAAAAAAAAAAAAAGAAAAAAGAGAAGTGCATAAACATCTGCTAGGAAATACTTTGTTGAGAGTTATTCACCCAGGACCGTTAAAAATGGAGCTTGAATTAAGATCCTGTCACTTGCTTAGTGACTCTGCCTAATTCCGTTATCTCTGATTGATTGTACAAGAGCAGTTCTCCAGAGCTTGCCCAATTTGTTTTTATTGCTGGTTAGGCCAATGAAAAGCAATTGTCTAAAACTTCTTGTTGTCTGTTCCCTTCTCTCTCCACCCACATTCCTTTCTATAGACACCTTTTGGTCCTGTCCATGCATCATTGGTGTGTTTGACTTGCTGATACCTTTTTCCACTCTTTATGCCCTACAGGAAGCACCAGAACCCTTTTGGTGTTGGTTTTAGAACCTATAAGAGTTGAAATTTTGTGGCCCAAATCAAATCTGTGTTCTTCTGTCACCTGCTTATGAGAGTACAGGCTGTGCCTCTGCTGGCACAGAGACAGAGCAAAGGACTCAGCTTCTCCAACTGTCATTTTAAAAAGAGTTTCTGTACTGATTTTGGGATAAAACAGTGCTAAAAAAGCATTTCTGATTGTGTTACAGGCTCACCTTCCAGGCTGTCTGACGCTATGGCTGTGGACACCTTTGCTTTTTCAGCTCTGGAGGTGGCAGTCCTCTCTGCATAATAATGATCACAGGGTTAGTTTAGGAGGATCACTGCAATATTTTTTCACCTCTGGAGCAGCCAACTTGAGGATCTGAAATTGCTCTGCAAAGAAAGGTGCAAAATCTACCAGAGAAGGTCAGTAGCATTAACCCTATCTTGACACTGGTTAATTTAATGCCCAGAGAGACAGAAGGTCCACACTGTGGAACAAGTGCACTTTGAATTGAAGTCTGGAGGAGCTGTGGGTGTTTGACGTCTGTGGAAAGCAGACATCCCACCAGGGGTTTGTTTAAAGGTAAACAGAAGAACAAATGGAAAGTCTTGACTGCCGGTCCTCTCCTCTGATCACTGAATCATACCAAAGGGTAACTTGCTTAATCATCCTATGGCTGTATAATTCCAGCCTGAAGATTGTAAAAAGTATATTGTATTTCAAGGGCTTTTTTTTTTCTTATCTTGTGAAAAATGCTTACTCTTTCAAAATACTCCCAGTGTCTGAGCAGCTCTGATGCTAAAACTGGGCCCTTCTGTGTGGTGGCTGTCCTGGGCACATTTAGGTTAGTCAATGTTCCTGAAGGTGCTGATGGAGATTTTTCCATCATTGCACCATCATACTTTGTAGCCCAGAGGTTTTCCTTGCTCTAAATATTCAAACATATTAGTTTCTGTTCCTAGACTTTTATTGACATCTTCAGGCCCTGACTGGCTCCAAATTAGGAAGGAAATGCACTGGGACAGAAGCAGTCATCAGCACACCCTGCATACTGAATAATTACAGTGAAAAACCATGTCCATTAGCAGAGGTGAGCAAAATCATGGAAAAAAGATGATGAAATCCACTGGAGCAAAAAATCCATTTCAGCAGAGAGCTGAGGAAGCTGTCTTTGGTGAGAAAATAACAAATTGCACATTTTAAACTACATTTTTCCTTGCAGAAAAGCCCGTGGACTGTGGAGACCCAAGTAGATACTGTCTTTGGAGAGCCTGGATACAGAGTGTCACAGTCCGTCTTAGATGAACTGGAAATTTGGGATGGGAGCAGCTTCCTGACATGATGCTTTACCAAACATAGGGCAAGAGGCAGAAGTCAGACTTTTTCCAAAGTGACTGATAGCCTCTGACAACATGAGGTAAATTAATTACAGATTATGCTGTAACCCTGCCATCAGACTGCTTGAAAGTACTTCTGCATGTCTTAATGGTATAGTGTGATACACTTAGCATAGCAAGATGGAGGGTTTTTCCCAGCTAAGCATTTCTCCTTTTTTTAATAATCTCCAGCTTTTCATGAAAAAATGTCTTTTAATTAGGGTTGTCTTATGTACTTGGACATTTGCCCATGGTTGTAGCATCTGCTGTTTGCTTTGTAGGTAGGGACCTGCTGGCGCTCACAGAAAGAAGTTTTTTCCTGGTCTCCAATAAGGCTTGGAGAAGTGTGGTTGTGGCTCAAATCTGCAGTCAGAGCAATGTGAGTCATTTCCATATGGTGCTTTGAGTCTGACAGGCTGCAAACAAAGGGAAAAAGGGAAGAGCTCCCTGAGCATAGCCATGGGGACCTTTCTGATGAGCACTGAAAATACCCAACATCTACACTCTGGAGAAATTCTTTTCAAGCTTTTTTTCTCCCCTTCTTTTCTCTTTTTGCTTCTCTCTTTCATCCTTTCCTCTTCATTTTCAATTTCAGCTACTTGATCTTCAGGTATTTTTGAAATGGCTTGGAAAAATGGAGACAAAAATGAAGCCGACGTAAGGGAAAATGAAGTGTAGGGAAAAACTACAGCAGTTTATTCCATACCTTGTTTAATGAAAAATAATTAGAAAATTTCAAAACACTCTGCAAACTGCAATCCCATTTTGTTTATTCATGATGGACAAAAAGATTGAAACTTCTGTTTCCTACAATAAAACCAGGCAATATTTCCTTTTTTTTAATCACTCTTTTTCCTCATTTATTAACCTGAAGGGCTTTTGCATCTGAAGCAGACCTAGTATTCAGAGATCTGCATTCTTTCTAATTCTTCCTGTCTTGCTCCCTCAGCCTAGTTGATATTTACCCTCAAGTCCTTCATCCTCCTTGGATGGAGGCAGAACTAAAGCCATTGGCTGAAGCTACTGGTGAAGTGTTTCTGGATCATGGAAAGGGGCGACAACTTGTGTTTGTGCCCTATTCTCCACCACAAGGAAGAGTGAGTGGGACAGGCTGTGCTGGGTCTTTTCAGTTTGGGAAGCAGGTGACAAGGAGATTAAAAATGAGGAGGCACCAAAATAAGGAAGGAAAAAGAGGAAGAAAAGAGTGAACTGTTACTCACGTTTTCTCAAAATGCAAGACCCATCTTGGTCAAAGTAATCAGGTGACACACCTGAAACAAACAAAAGCCAGTATTTTTCCCCTAAAGGAACTTTTGTGACTTGGAAGTGTAAGATTTCTGCAGGCAGAAGAATAATAAGGGCATTTGATCATACAGGTAAGAGAAGTTGAAAATTACCTGTTATGAACTTTTATTCCTAAGTATAAATAATCTCCAAGTACTATTGTGATTGTATGCCTTTGCATATGGTTATTGTTCAGCAGAACCAAGTTATGTTTGGTTGTGGAAGCCATTTGAATGATCAGGATGTGATATTTTTGGGATTGGTGGGGAAGGAATGAGGGGATGACCTTCTGTAGATGTGAATAATGTGGGATAACCCAGATTTTTCATCTGACAAGCATGAAACTTGCACAATATGAAGTTTTTTAAAAAATGCCTGGAAGACAATTTGTATTCAAATAATGTTTTCTAGAAGGAGCTGCCTGCTGGCAGTGTGTCTCAGTCCGCTGTGTGTTGACAAGCCCCAAAGCAGAGTTAAGGGGCCCTCTGAAGTTGACTGAAGTCAGTGTCAACAAAGCCGGGATTTCTTCCAAGCAAAAGCTGTGCAACCAGCGTGAAATATTTGTCAGGCTGTAGAGAGGAACAACTAGAGGAGCTACCAAAATATTTAACTGAGACTTTCAGAAAGACATTGGCTTTCTACTAAAAGATACTGCAGTGGCATTCGACACCGAGTAGTGTTTTATCCAGAAACTTCCTTGAGTTGGCACTTCAGAAAGACATCCTTGGGAGGTATCCTGACAGTTGCTCCCTCAGAGCAACTCACAGACATTTGCTACCATACTCATATATTGCAGACATCACATTTTTCCTAACTCCCACAGAACTCATGCTAGAGCTCTTGATGTCAACCACTTGCCAATAAATGGATTCTTCTCTAACTCCCCCACTATCCTGATATTTAGCATCCTTCCCAAAATGAGACTACTGGGCAAAAGTGAGTAACTACAACTCTGCTGTGCTGTGCTGGAGCACAACTACTCCAGTGAACACACATGTGGCATGTCCTTGAGGTACGGATTTGGTAATAGCTTTGGAGCAGTAGGAATGACTCTCCACCTGAAAAACCAAGAGGAACTCAACACAAGCAAATTGGTGAGGACACTAAAGATAACTCTCCTGCTCTTGAGAAACTGTCTGTGTTCTTCTGTGCTCACAGTTGATTAGTGTCAGCTTTATTCCTCATCCAAAGGACAGGGCTTGATAAGGCATTGCTTGGGAAACAGTTTCTTACTCCGTAAAGTTGTATCAAATACCCCCTGAGACCATCGCAAGGAATCTTTTTGATGGTCTCAGTGGGTGTTTAATTGAAATAGGAGAAGATATTTATTATAAAGAGGTAACATTCCCTTGAACAGGGGACTTACATGGAGGTCTTTCTACTTGCTTTGCCACGCAACTAAAAGATTCATGGATGGTTGAAGTTCATGCTTCCTCAGCATCTGGGATAGTGATCCACTGTGGCTTCAGTGTTGGTTATCTACAGAGCTTAACCATGAAGCTAGGATAGTTGATGAACTCATGGTACCAAAGATCAGTAGGATACAATGCTAGAAGTGACAATTAGATCATTATGTTCTGTTCTCATGAACATACAGAGTAGAAAAAGTCATTGAGTGATGCCTGCACTGAGCCCAAGGTCTTATACTTGATTAGACCATCCGAGTCGATTCAAAATCCCTATCACCCCTGTTTGCAGAGTGATTGAAGAAGAAATTCCATCTTGCTCAAGCATTACAGAAGTGAAATAGCAACTGATGGGTCTATAAATAGACCAAAGTGCTCTCAAATATTATTTCTTGATAATATTGATCGAAACCTTTGCCCTTTGGCATAGGAAGAAGAGGAAAGGCAATATTTACATTGACTGGGGGAAGCATAAATGCTGGATTCTCACGGGCTAAGGACCCTATGGAGTGCTGAGGAGTGGAATGACCATGTTGACCTGGCAGGGTTGAAGCCAGTTCTGTTCAATACACTACAATGAAAATATTTTTGAAGGATTGTCCTTGCTATTGTTTGGTGGTAAATGAGAGAAAAAGGAAAAGAGACAGAGTAAAATCAAGAATAGAAAAAAAAGATCAGAGAAAAACATTGGCATGGAGCTCACCATTTTTTGAAGGAGGAGGGCAGGGGGAAAATAATGCCTTTCCTCAAAGATTTTGGGGAGAAAAAAACCCTGCTGTGCTTGCTAAAATTCTCTTCCAGCTCCCATTGTCAGTGTTAATTGGTGATAGCCCCCCTCACACAGAAGCACTGTGGAGGTAAAATGAAAGGAAATATGTGAGGGTGTGTGTGTGAGTAACAGGCTGCTGTATCATGTGAATGAGGAGTACAACAATGGCCCAGAATAAGCTAATATATATAAATGAAAATATCAGCTTGAGCCTTCGCTGGACTTTTTGATGCTTTGAAAGTTCACATTAATTCCAGCTGCGTGGGTCCCTTTATTAATTAAATGGTCAAGGCAAGCTCCATGTGCAGTACCAGCTCCACTAGCAAACTATGAAAGCAGCATGTTGACATCCTTATTCTGAGCTCCACAGTCACCTTCAGGGCCTGCATTCAGGGTGAATTACTTTGGCTTCAGTGAACTTAAAGAATCCCAGGCTTCTCTCAATAGATTTTAAATCCCTCAGTGTTGTTCACCTAAGAAATGAGAAGGTCTCTTGCTGACACCCTTCTTGATGTTCCTGATAGTAAAAAAATTTTAGAGCCAAGTAGGTAGATCTAATTATTTCAAAGGCTTCCCAGCTGCACTGCTTCTTAGCTTTCCCTTTCATTATCTGTTTAATTAGAAAGGGACTTTGTTTTATTTATTTTTACGTGGCATGTAGTAGAACTTTATTTTTGATTCTTTATTTTAGATTCTTGATAGCTCATGCTGTGTGCTGGGGACTGCAGCACATGTTCCTCTTGTGCTTGAGTAGAGTTGGGGACCAGGTGTTGAAACTTCTGTGGACAGCTGCATAAGCATGGATGGCTTTGGTGACATAAGAGGATTTGCTTTGTGGCTGACCTGAGAATCCATATGGAGCAGCTACCTGTGCTCTCTGTGCACAGGTAGGACCTAAATATAAAAGCTGAGAGTCCTTGCAATTATACTCTCAGTCCAAAGGTCACCTCTGATTAATACTCAGCCTTTGCTTTTTATCACTTCAGTATGTGGTGTCTCTGAGTGGCTCCAGAGAAACACAGTGAATGCTGACCTCAGAGGTTTGATGATGAGAAGGAGGGAGAGTTGTATGCCTAAGGATAAGAGATGTTCCAGGGCCCTGTGCCTCTGTTTCATGTAGACAACAGTGTAAGGATTGTCCCCCGTC
This sequence comes from Serilophus lunatus, assembly GCA_013399895.1. NCBI lineage: Eukaryota > Metazoa > Chordata > Aves > Passeriformes > Eurylaimidae > Serilophus > Serilophus lunatus. The sequence continues at coordinate 1,124,402 of VXBA01005448.1, forward strand.
ATTCTTCCAACCCTTTCTCTGCCTGGTCAGGTCCGGTGGCTTTTCCTCATCGTTTTTTCTGCAGTCCTGAAGTTCTGCAGGAGCCAATTCTCTCTGCAGGTGAAGTGGTGCAATGTTGAGGTTTGGGTCTCCTTTGGGAATAACAAAGGATTTATCCACTCTCATCAGAGGAACGTGAAAAGTCAGTGTCCAAGCTAATCTAAACTTGTGACCCTCTTTGTTGCAGGAGGGACATCCTGACACAGTTCTTCTTGACCTTGTCTGGGTTTTCTTCTCTCCTAGAAGCCTTTTGCAACAATACCAAATTGAGCACTAAATTAAGATTGTGAAAATAAGGGCAATGACAATGGCATAAACCTTCATGTATGAGGAGGAAACACAGTTAAAGCTGTGGTGGGAGCTTCCTTGGAGACAGTGTAATGTATCTGGGTCCTTCTGCCCTGGCAGTCCTTGGGCTAGCAGACCCAGCGCTGACCTGCTGCAGCAGCTCCTCAGCAGCATTTTCTAAGTTTGGGTGCTGTGTAATGGGCTTTTCACAGAATCATAGATTCCTTAAGGTTGGAAAAGACCTCTATGATCATCTAGTCCAATCATTGACACAGCACTGCCAGGTCCTGTACTAAGTGTCACATCTACATGTTTTTAAATATCTTTTGGGACAGTGATTCTACCATTTCTCTGGGCAGCTTATTCTGATGCTTCACCCTTTCTGTGAAGAAACTTTTCCTAATACGCAATATAAACCTCGCCTGGTGCAACTTGAATCCAAGCCTTCCCTTCCCTTCCCTTCCCTTCCCTTCCCTTCCCTTCCCTTCCCT